>JARFJB010002396.1:5770000-6370000 GCA_036346205.1 Vesta saturnalis
ACTTGTACATACCATATTAAAATCTTGTGTGTTTATGACTGGGATTTCATTAATTTACATAAGACTAAATTAATCTTTAGTTTTAAAAGAAAATCCACAAATAATGCTTTATTAATGTTGTAATGTTGATGATAAAATCGGCTTTAAAGTCCTTGATTTGCTAAAGTCGGCGTCGTGGTATTTCATAAAGTGCTTTGTAATTGTTAGAACCAGATTTTTATTCTAATTTTTTATGTAACCGGTTTTAGTATATTATAAACAAATACTTATAGCATACATTGCCACTAATAAATTTATAGTTAAATAATGAAGCGAAATTTGAATTCATAATATCTGTTGTATTTGTACGTATTTAAAAAAAGTGCACAGATAATGAAACAGAATGATAATTAAATACGCGTTTTTGAAGTAAATGCGTACGGAGATACATTACTCTGTTGCTTTGCTTTAGTAACTTAACTAACATGTTTTTTAGAATGTTAAAAAAAGTAGTTCCCCGACGAAGACAATTATCTTATACACGCACGTGCAGTCTTGCGATATTCTCTAAAATGTATATAAGACAGACAATGATCCAATCAAGAAATTATAATTTTTTTTTGTCTTGACATGTGTCATACTTATTGGTAAATGTGTAATATAGTTACACCTGTGAAACGAAATTAAATATTTATTATTGATTTCTTTAATATCGGATTGTGGGAAATAGTTCTTATTCGATCTTTGATAAGATTTTGTTCACAGATCGGGGATGTTTTGAAAACGTTGTTGAGAAGACTTTGTTAAATTAATGAAGCTATTATGTTTTTTTATTATCTTGGTTTTCATGAAACCATTGGTGTTATTCAAGCTTAACGACGGATTTTGTGATTAAATTTTGCTATTGTAAAGTTCACCGTATTCAATGGTAATCAAAGTTGTGTATTAGAGTTCATACGTTGTAGGTGAAAATTTATTTGATTGACTGTAATGCAGCTTCCTGGGGCTTGTTATTTGCGATAGCATAATGCTATCAAATGAGGCAGGCGGTTTGCTGAATTTATAATCTGACGAATTTACTGTACAATTATGTCATGGGATTTGATACGATATGATATTTAAGAAATTGTAGAATAGGAGTCTTAAGTGGCTTTTCTTTTGGATAGTTGATACTGGAAACACATGTTCCAAACTAGCTTTTCAGATTATGTGTTTACGTATCACACTACTTGGACTATGGTGAATGCGCTCTAGCTATACTAGGAGGAAGTTTACGGAGTTTCCATATATGGACGTTGAAAGGCCTTGCGTAAAGCTCTCTTGTGATGTTATTTACGGTTGTAATTTTAATATGGTGTGTTAACGTGCCGTGTGAACAGATTTATCGTTCGAGGAAAATAACGTTTAATGACCCAGGTTATGTATTACCTTAAAATTTGGATACTTTATCTGTGGTGTAATCTTGTAAAGCTCCCTTGCAGTATGAATAATTTTAATATTTCTGTAGTCAACTTCTACCAGAGAGAGTAATAGTTAAGGTAGTACATAACGTTAAGTAGGACCATATCTGCGAGTTCCCTTACCGCTGAGTTTTCTTGGTGCTATCTTAGTTCTTGGTCTGTAGCTATAAAAATGTAATCGACAAATATTACTAAATCCCTATACATGACTAACCTGATACAACCTCGTAAATTAACCCGTTTTGTGCATGGCAATTCTGTCACCCTTAAAAACGTACTTGAAAGATGAAACATTATCTTTTGTGCTATTAGGGTATTATTAGTGCAAAGAAACTGAAAATGGAGCTGGATACTGCCGTTTAAGAGAAATAATAATTGCACGGCGAAAGATTAAGCACATCATATAACATTAATATTAACTTCCTGTTTTTAATTCTTCAGGAAGAAAAAGAATTATGGTTGAGTATCATCCCCTACTGATTGCATTGTGCTTTCATTTTTTATGCGAAAAAAGTTGAATACAGCAGCAGCCGTACAATTGACCACTATGGTATGCCCAATGTAATCGCTAGAGTTGGTGAAGATGAAGGATGAAAAATTATACATTATTTTGTGATGATGCTCACTAAGGTAGGACCAAAAGAAGTTAAACATATTATTATCACCGTCAGTACAATGCAAAATTGCTAACTAAATTTCATGATTAAGTATATCTTAGCTTTTCTAGAGTGAATTAACAGTAATATTGTTATATTATTATTATCTAAATTCTTTATTATGTCATCAGTAAGTTCTAGTGGCGCCGTTGTCATAGGGTAGTAATATATTAAACTTTGGCGTTTTTGTAGTTGTTGCTATAACTTCCAAAAGGGTTCTATTGCTCCAGTTAAGCTTTTTCTCTTTGGCATAGGATGTTATTAAATTCCTGAGTCATTTATGATGTTCTCATCTGCTTAGTGTTTTATTTCTTGTTCTGATTATATATTATAGATGTAATGTAAACAATTAGAATATTATTATAATTTGTTGTACTTAATTAAAGTGTGTATTGCTTATTACGCACTATTTCGTATCATATCGAAATGTAACTTGTCTTTCGCGGCGTGTAACAAGAGTATTTATTTGTTCACGAAATTCTGTTTAGCTGTATTTTTCAAATTTTTCTCACTGATATTTCAGCGTACCGTATAATTTCGTTATTAATGATGTTTGAACATATAATGAAAATATTTCAACGTTTAACGAATTAATTCTAGATAAAAAATTATATAATGACAAACATATTATGCGCAACACTGGTATTTACAGGAAATACTTCAGTGGACAGAACAGACATCAAGCCGTAGAATCGTAAGTTATATTGTGGTTATAAATTAACATGAGAACATACGGTAAATCGCTAAATGAATGTTCGTACATCAAATTTGTAAGTATAGTAACGGAATATTTTTCTAAAAAAAATGAAGGTCAACTAACCAGTAATATTGCAAATTTTGCAGATATTTTAATCCACCCACAATTTTTGCCCGTAAAACCATGACAATGTTTCTTTAGACTTTCAATAGACTTTACTGTACTAAGTGATGTCCTGAGATATGGTTAGAAATTTTCTATAGAAGACTGTCGTGGGGGAAGTCACAATTATGAACACGTTTGTAATGTAGTAGATAGATGATATCGAGTATTAAATTATGACGAAAATTAGCGGTAAAGTACAGAGAAAATTTTGCACAGCTACGTCTCATAACGTCGCGCTGGAAGGAAAATCGTCATTTAATTCAAACTAAATTTACGAAATGCGAACGTTACATTTCGGTTGATATAAGGATCATTTTGGTCTCAAATGCGAACCATCGATTTACATAAACCCGTTGTGGGATTAATTAAATAAATATTATGTGCAGTTTATTAGTAGTTAATTGACAACAAAATTCTGTTAATGAAATTGATTAAAACATCGATTTTTAAGAAGATAGTGTCTAAGCCAGTTTTAAATGAAAGCAGTGGTGGCTATAAATGAAATTAACGTGCAAAGAAAGCAAATAATTTATTAGATCGGGTACAATAAAGAAAAACAAAGTCTAAAACTACCCCTTTATCAAAGTGTGTTGTGAAAGAACTATTTATGACAACCTGTTTTTTGTAATAAATTTATGTTATAAGGTGCACTAGAAAAGTATTACGTGTAATAAACTTGTGTTATTGGAGAACATGATATATACCTTATACTAAAGGGTAGATCCGATATCCCGATGAGGTCCAAGCCTGTCTAACCACACCAGTGAGTTTCGTGGCCCGTCAGTTAACATACGCTAGTCAGCCTCACGAGAATACTGAGTAATCACCAAATAATTGCCTGAACAATTAAGAAGTATTGTTGGTGCCCAAAAGATGTTGAATATACAGTGACCTGAATTGGACATCTACTTAGTAGACATTTTGAATATTTTTCAAGGAGGTTTTATATTCATCCGCTAATGTAGTATATACACATAAGTCTTGCATGCTAATTTGCGCAGAGCGGGTGATATAAGTTAGATGTTAAGAAACCACCATTGGTGGAGCAGTGTAATTAATCTTTCGACGTTTCATATTTATTTAATATATGTATTAAGTTATATTGTCCTTATTTCAAAATTAGCTTCTTATTTTAGACTAATCAACTTAAAAAATATTTGCAGCTATATTATTTGTCATTTTTAAATACGAAAGTAATTGTAAATGAATGGTTGAAATTTAAAGAATCAATTTGCGCATATTTGAGTGAGGAATTATTAACCCCGGTAGATGAATTTATATGCATAGAATTGTTTGACAATTTATTTGCCTTAAAGAACAAAATCATAACAAATCCAATATATATTGATCAGTTTATAACATTTAAAGTACGAATTGACTGTGTAACATTCCAAATTAACCAATTCTATACTTACGTAACGGGTGACATACGCACGCGTACGCACACACTATAGTGTTGACCTTTTTAAAAACCACTTTTTGGACTTCAAAACGGATATTTCTAGTTCCGGTTCAATTTAAAATTTTTTTACTAATCCCAATTTTAAAAATTAAAATAAAAAATTCATAAATAAAAATAAACAAGTAAGGTAAAAATTAATGCATAATTATCTAGCCATTTTTTAAATTTAGAATTCAACATTTGGTTTTGTATAAAATATTGTACTGGATGCCCCACTAAGGTTGGTCATCGTCCCCATCTTGGTGACAGAATATCGCGGAGCTTTGGGGAAAAAACTATAATAAAACTTGATTAGCAAAAGTTAAAAATAATTTTCAAGTGCTGAACACGTACACTAGATCAAGGTTTTTTATAAAACCTGTTCAATTACAACATTGAATTAACAATAATCAACGTTAGTTTGATTGTTTCAAACTCACGATTCTAATCGGACACGGGTACCTACGAGGGGTCGTTGTTATATTCTCGGAGTAGGCATTATAAGAGTAGATTAGAATAACAACAGAAATTTATTTTTCAATATAGGCCTCTTGCTTTACAAAAGTATTACGTCGTTTCAATTACATCTTTATCCCATTATAAAAATGTCCTTTAGGGTTGCTCGCAAAATGGCTTTCAACAGCCGCTATAAGTTCATCATCGTCCCTAAATTTTCTTCCCCTTAGTGTTCTTTTGAGATCAGGAACCAAAAAATAGTCACTGGGGGCTACATCTGGACTGTAAGGTGGATGATCAATTTCGACAAAGCCACATGTAGCAACGCCAGCCTTTGAAAGTCTTGGCTTATGGGCTGATGCATTATCATGAAGCAGTAGGATACTTCGCCTTAGTTTTCCGCGTCTTTTCACTTTAATAACAGCTCTGAGGCGATGCATTAAGCTTGCATAATACTCTCCTGTGATTGTACCACCCTTCTTCAGATAGTCAATCATTAAAATTCCTTGGCAATCCCAAAAAACAGTTGTCATTATTTTTCCTGCAGAAGGGGTAACTTTAAACTTTTTGGGAGGACTGGAACCACTAATGTGCCACTGCATCGACTCTTATTTCGACACAGGATCAAAATGATGGACCCAAGTTTCATCTCCGGTGTTAAGGCGATTGATAATTAAATCTGGGTCGTCCCCACAAATCACCAAAAATTCTTCACACTTCTCCATTCGAGTAAGCATTTGAAAAGGCGTGAGGGAAATCTTTTTTCAATTTTTCTGTATGAGAAAGCTATCAAAAAGGTATAAAATTGGTATCGACAAAACTTTTCACGCAGGTTTCGACGGTACTATTAGTTTTAAATATACTATACACGTTTTGGGATATCATCCAAGCTTTCTTTTAATAGGACATCCTATATGTGTATATATATATATATATATATATATATATATATATATATATATATATATATATATATATATTCAGCTCATCGAATGCGCGTGTTTTGGAGCTGTTCGCAAATGTATAATGTTTGTTATGATCTTTATAATAATTGAAAGACCCGTATTTTCTGAAAATATTGTCATTTTTACAAGATTACTGAATTCAAAAACGAAGTCGACTCTGGTAATAAGAAAAACACCTTTCTTTGTATCACAATAACAAAATAACGCAGAACACAGAGTGCCGTTTTTTTCAGTCATAGCCGAGATACCTAGAAAACCATAAAAAAGGAATACACTGTGTACTATAATTCTGATAATCAACTTGGAGTAGGTACTCAATTTGGATTGTATACAAATCAGTAATGGACATTACAATTCCAATTCCTGTAACTAGTAAACAAAATACGAGGGGTCGTTTTATATTCCCGGACTAGGTAATTTACAATGTTAATGTAATTTTTCATTTTATTGATTTTAAATCACATATGCCATGGTAACGTGTTTGTCAATTTACAAAATAATTGCAGCATTATTAGTTCTAATATCTGTCGGTTTGTGTTGTAACGTCTCAAAATGGACAAACTTGAATATCGCGCTGTTATAAAGTTTCTTACAAAACGAGGAAAATCTCCAAAAGTTATTTATGAAGAAATGTTGATTGTATACGGGGATAATTGCTCTTCCAAGCCGACTATTTGTGAATGGTCAGAATTGTTTGAACATGGCCGAGAATCACGAGATAATGATCTCCGTCCAGGTCGGTCTGTTGACATGATCACTTCGGATGTTATTGAAAAACCAAGTGTTTGATATTGGAAGACGCAAGATTAAAGAAGCGAAAATTAGCGTCTTTATTAGGAGTTTCAGAAACCACAGTTTTCAGAATTTTACACGATTACCCTGACATGACAAATGGTCAGAGCGAGATCGGTTCCACGAATGCTTACGCCTTTTTAAATGCTTACTCGAATGGAGAAGTGTGAAGAATTTTTGGTGCTTTGTGGGGACGAACCAGATTTAATTATCAATTGACTTATCACCGGAGTTGAAACTTGGGTCCATCATTTTGATCCTGAGTCGAAACAAGAGTCGATGCAGTGGCATATTAGGGGTTCCAGACCTCCCAAAAAGTTTAAAGTTACCCCTTCTGCAGGAAAAATAATGGCAACTGTTTTTTGGGATTGCCAAGGAATTTTTATGATTGACTATCTGAAGAAGGGTGGTACAATCACAGGAGAGTATTATGCAAGCTTAATGCGTCGCCTCAGAGATGTTATTAAAATGAAAAGACGCGGAAAACTAACGTGAAGTATCCTGCTGCTTCATGATAATGCACCAGCCCATAAGCCAAGACTTTCAAAGGATGCCGTTGCTTCATGTGGCTTTGTCGAAATTGATCATCCACCTTATAGTCCAGATTTAGCCCCAAGTGACTATTTTCTGTTTCCAGATCTCAAAAGAACACTAAGGGGAAGAAAATTTTGGGACGATGATGAACTTATAGCGGCTGTTGACAGCCAATTTGCTAGCAAACCAAAAGAACATTTTTATAATGGGTTAAAGATATTGAAACGATGTAATACTTGTATTGAAAAGCAAGGGGCCTATATTGAAAAATAAATTTCTGTTGTTGTTCTAATCTACTCTTATCATGCCTAGTCCGAGAATATAAAAACGACCCCTCGTAGGTACCCGTGTTAGATTAGAATGGTGAGTTTGAAACAATCAAACTAACGTTGATTATTGTTAATTCAATGTTGTAATTGAACAGGTTTTATAAAAACCTTGATCTAGTGTGCGTGTTAAGCACCCTACCAGGCACTTGAAAATTATTTTTAACTTTTGCTAATTAAGTTTTATTATAGTTTTTTCCCCAAAGCTCCGCGATATTCTGTCACCAAGATGGGGAGGATGACCAACCTTAGTGGGGCAACCAAATGTTTTTACCTTACTTGTTTATTTTTATTTATGAATTTTTTATTTTAATTTTTAAAATTGGGATTAGTAAAAAAATTTTAAATTGAACCGGAACTAGAAATATCCGTTTTGAAGTACAAAAAAGTGGTTTTTAAAAAAGGTCAACACTATCTGTGTGTACGTACGCGTGCGTAAGTACACGTGCGTATGTCACCCGTTACGTAAGTATATAATTGGTTAATTTGGAATGTTACACAGTCAATTCGTACTTTAAATGTTATAAACTGATCAATATATATTGGATTTGTTATGCTTTTGTTCTTTAAGGCAAATAAATTGTCAAACAATTCTATGCATATAAATTCATCTACCTGGGGTTAATAATTTCTCACTCAAATATGCGCAAATTGATTCTTTAAATTTCAACCGTTCCTTTACAATTACTTTCGTGTTTAAAAACGACAAATAATATAGCTGCAAATATTTTTTAACTTTCATTTAAATTGATTAGTCTAAAATAAGAAGCTAATTTTGAAATAAGGACAATATAACTTAATACATATATTAAATAAATATGAAACGTCGAAAGATTAATTACACTGCTCCACCAATGGTGGCTTCTTAACATCTAACTTATATCACCTGCTCTGCGCAAATTAGCATGCGAGACTTATGTGTATATACTACATTAGCGAATGAATATAAAACCTCCTTGAAAAATATGCAAAAGGTCTACTAACCAGATGTCCGATTCAGGTCACTATATATTCAACATCTTTTGGGCACCAACAATACTTCTTAATTGTTCAGGCAATTATTTGGTGATTACTCAGTATTCTCGTGAGGTTGACCAGCGTATGTTAACTGACTCGCCACGAAACTCACTGGTGTGGTTAGACTGGTTTGGACCTCATCGGGATATCGGATCTACTCTTTAGTATAAGGTATCCATCATGTTCTCCAATAACACAAGTTTATTACACGTAATACTTTTCTAGTGCACCTTATAACATAAATTTATTACAAAAAACAGGTTGTCATAAATAGTTCTTTCACAACACATTTTGACAAAGGAGTAGTTTCTCAGTTGGTTAAAAGTTAAACGAGCCCGACCCTGACCGAGGGTTGTTCTTTTAACCAACAGAGAAAACCAACGAATGTGGTTTCCTTAAGGAACAACGCTTTTTCCAGGATTATTTGATTAATTTTGATACACGCGTGGTATTCGATAAAATATTTGCAGAATAGAAATATATGTGTATATATATATATATATATATATATATATATATATATATATATATATATATATATATATATATATATATATATATATATATATATATATATATATATTGACTTTCATAAAAATTGCAACACCTAGAATTTGTTGAACGATTTTATTGAAATTTTCGTCAACGATGTCTTTCATTAGAACAAACGATTAAAATTTGAATAAAATCCAGCTAGTAGTTTTGTTTTGTTTTTTCCTTTGCACTTAGTGACAATAAATGTGAAGAAATAAACCAATCAGTGTGTAATTAACTGTCAATTTTGCAAATTGTGTGCTCACAATTTCGCTCTGAATTTGGGAACAATGCCAAAAGTATGTCAACATCAACATCTTTCCCAATTGACTGATTTTGAACGTGGTCGTATTATTGGCATGAGAGAGTCCGGACTTTCGCTAAGAGAAATTGCTCGTCGTGTAAACCGAAATGTTCCAACGGTATTGAGATGTTGGTCCAAATGGTCCGAGGAAGGGGTGCAACAACGTCGCCCTGTGTCTGGACGTCCCGGCAGGACTAGTCAACAACTCGATCGATTGAAAATGATTGGATGAGAGGTGTAGGACCCATAATGTCAATGTCATCTGTTTATCGTCGGATAAGGTCTTATGGGCTGCGTTCATATCGTCCATTTTTATGTCTTCCCCTTGCACCACTTCACCGTCTACGCAGGCTAGAATGGAGCAACGAAAGAGCGAATTGGACACAAGAATGGCATCGAATTGTGTTTAGTGACGAGTCCCGATTTTGCTTGTGGGTCCACGATGGTCGTAGGAGAGCCAGATGGATGCGTGGAGAACGTAAAGGTCTAATATTTTTATGGGGTACAATTGGTTATATTGTCAATGTGCTAGAACCTGTTGCGCTTCCATATCTTCAGGGGCTGGAAAACCCCATTTTCCAACCAGATAATGCGCGCCCTCATACAGCAAGGGCTACAACACGTTTTTTGGAAGAAGCTAACATTGCCGTCCTCCCATGGCCTGCTCGGTCACCTGATTTTTCGCCCATTGAACATATATGGGATAAAGTCGGTAGGCGACTGGGTAATTTACCACACCCTCCAGATAACTTACACGATCACTGGCTACGGATTCAAGAAGGTTAGGTTGATATACCACAGGCAGCTATAGATCACTTGATTGATAGCATGCCACGCCGTCTAAATGATTGCATTACAAATCATGGCGGAGCAACTTATTATTCAAAAAAACATTTTTAGTCTTTGTTCTTTTTTCAAATTTTAATCGTTTGTTTGTTCTAATGAAAGATATCGTTGACGAAAATTTCAATAAAATCGTTTTATGGAAGTCTATATATATATATATATATATATATATATATATATATATATATATAAGTACGATGTATCCGTTATTAAAGGAGATATCAAAACAAGTTATTTACAAAAATTATATGCAACTTCAAACACATTATAACATTATAAAATTATTTTCGTATTTACAAGGTGTAACATATTACCAGGGTGAACCAAACATACTTCTTTTTAAATGGGACGCCCTATATATTATTGCAAATTTAGATTAAGCTCATCATTACGTTATAGAGGGTATTTCAAAAGTTATGGTCAATTGTACACGAAAATCATTCTCATTTCAACGTCCTGTATACCCTGAACAGAACTACCTAACAATAATTTTTTCCAGACATAACTTTTTGACATTGGTACAGTGTTACGAGAAAGTGCTATTTCTTTATTATTGCACCAATTGAATATAGAGCGAGCCAAAACTCGAACACATGATTTTGTCAATTTTTTTTAATGAATCACCCTGTATTTTATTTTAAAAAGTGAAAATATACTTTATGTTCTTTCATTGAGCACTCCCTCTAGCTAAAATCGTTAATTATTGAGATATTTTCAATTTAATAACAGAAAGAGATTTTTTGTAAATTTCTATTGTAACAAGTTAGCCGTGAACAAATAAAAGTATGACAAATTATTATAAAAAATTCAAAAACATCGGTTATTAAGACGAAATTGTTATAAAATTAATTAATTTCATAATAAATGTCCACCGAAAACATCAACACAGCATTGTAGTCGATCTTCAAATTCTCGACTGACATTCTATTCTATTCTCTATATCATCTTGTGTGGTTGGAGATATTTGATACACACGGTTTTCCACATAACCCCACTTGAAGAAGTCAATTTTACTTAACTCTGGAGAACGAGCTGGCCATGCAATGGGTCCTCCTCTTCCCACCCATCTTCCAGGATTCGTGTAACAACTACATTCTTTGACGAACATTAAGAGGAACGTTTGCCAACAGTAATGGTAAATTATTGTCTAAAAAGTCCAAATAAACCTGATCATTCACTGTTTCTTCGAAAAAATGTGGTCCAATTACGTGATCTCCAATTATACCACCCCAAACATTCAAAGACCACCTAGTTTGACTATGGACTATAAGATGGGGATTGCTTGTCGAATAATAATGGAAATTGTGTCTTTTCACAGTTCCATTTTTACGAAACGTAGCTTAGTCTCCAAAGAAGACAAAATCAAAGAAATCCGCCTGATTGTTGATTTGTTGTTGAGCCCATTCTCAAAAAGCAACCCTTCTAGGATAGTCATCTTCGAGTAACTCTTGATGCAACTGGATATGGTATGGATGCATCTTATTTTTACGATGTATACTTCGGACTGAAGTCACTAATATCATGCTGACGCGAGATTTCACGTGTACTAACATGTGGATTATGCGTAACTTCAAGCATCACGTTAAATTCATTCAATGAGAATGATTTTCGTGTACAATTGACCATAACTTTTGAAATATCCTGTACAACGCAATGAAACCCTATATTGGAAGTATGGGGGAGATGAGCTATGTTTGGTTCACCCTGGTAATATGCAACACCCTGTAATAATTTTATAATGTGAAGTTTGAAGTTGCCTATAATTTTTGTAAATAACTTTTTGATATCTCCTTTAATAACGGATATATCGTTCTTCGACGCACTAATGCCGCACCCTGTATATACAGAGTTAGTTTAAAGTATGGAACCTCCTGAGTATCTCCTGAGCGGTTTATTATTTTTAAATAAAATTGGGCATCCTCTTCTAAAAATATCCAAGGAATCCAAGAATGCAATCAGATTTAAAGTATCATTTCCGGTTACACCGAAAATAAATATCAACTTTGTCATTTTAAATGGAACACCCTGTATATTTTTACATTTGTGAATTCCTTGTTTAATTTTGGATACAATGAACCTCTCCATTCATATTTTTATTGCCCGGCAACATGCTTTCGAGAAGTGTAAAATTATTTCGATTATCGATAAAGTAAAACCCAAGAAGGCTTATTACTAATGAAAACAAATCTTGAAAATTCGGCAACTTAACAGTTTATTAATTTTAACAAAAAATAAGAGGAATTACAAAAATTATAATAAATGTTCAAAATTACGCCCTTCTGCTATCTGACAATATTCTAAACGGTCTTCAAATTCTTGAAAAGAATTTTGCAAAAATTCGTTTGGCATGTGTAGCAATAAGTTTCTTATGCGTAACTCTTAACTCATTTAAATTTGTGGGCTACTTGTGTATGCTTTATTTTTCAAATAACCCCACAGAAAAAATCGAGAGGTGTTAGATCAATTTTATTTAAAAGTAATAAACCGTTGAGGAGATACTCAGGGGCTTCCATATTTTATACTAACTCTGTATATATATATAATATATATATATATATATATATATATATATATATATATATATATATATATATATATATATATATACGGTGTTTAGTAAATAGTGTTAAAGCTTCAGCTAGCGTTATAGCCCATGCGAATCTGAGAAGCCTCATAAAAGAATTAAAGCTAGGCACTGCGCCGTTTCTTCTAACGGGCCATCCAAAGTTGACATTAAATTGCAACGTTAGAAGCTGCTTGTAAAAAAATTCACCACATGATACGTGACACAAGGCGTCAGAAGCATATTGGTGATCAAAACAATACAAAAAGTACAGAACACATTTTTTATTCATAATACGTGGCACGAGGCGTCAGAAGCATATTAATAATCAAAACAATACATAAAGTAGAGAACACGTTTTTTATTATTGAACATATTGTTGAAAATGACCACCGTCCATGTCCATGCACGGTTCCAATCGAAGAGGGATTGAATCCAAAACACGTTCCAACATTTCCAGGGTTATTTGGACATCCTGCTCATTCTCCGGGGCGTCTTGTATACTTTGTAGAAAAAATCTAAAGGATTTAGGTCGGGTGACCTCGCTGGCCAGGAAATTGGACCGTACACCATGTACATATCTGCGTACTCGTTGAATGAGTACATGATCACCAGTGAAATATGAAATCGAACGATGCAATGGGTGCAAAAAATGCCTGTCAGACTAATGTATACAAACGTCACCACAAAATTGGTCTAGTTGCCAAGTGTATTTTTCTCAAATTCTGCATCTTTTAAAATCTTAATCTGAGGTTTTAGAAGGTGCGGAATGCAACCAAAAAATTTCAAAAAAATTCAACATCAATATTTTGTTGGAAAATCAATTTTTGATCGGATACTTTCCCAGATAAAAGCTAATGAAGTCGGTCAAATTTCGAACTTTAGATGGCTCATAAGAAGAAATGGCGCACCGCCTAGCAATAATTTTGTTATAGGGTTTCTCAGCTTTGCCTGGTCTGTAACGCTACCTGAAACTTTAACAACTAATTAATAAACATCTATATATATATATATATATATATATATATATATATATATATATATATATATATATATATATATATATATATATATATATATATATATATATATATATATATATATATATATATATATATATATATATATATATATATATATAAGCAAGCGAACAAAGCATGTAACAAAATTTAGAAAACGAACAACGTCCTACTATTCATTGCAGTTGAATTACCGCTGTAATTCGTAATGTTCAATGGGATTATCGCTCTAATCCTAACGAAATTGCATTGCGGTATAAAAGTAAATTATACATGAGGGAAATATTCTTGATTATTTTCTATTTTCGTGTTTTGTGACAGAATTTGGGTAAAACAAAAGGCGACTATCAAATTTTCACTTTTAAAATTAAGACATTACCAACCGCCGCAAAATCCCTTAATTAACTAAAGTAAAAATTTTGTTTAAAAACGGCATAAAAAGGAGAAATTGCAAAAGAATAGCTTAAAAAACGTGTTTCATAAGACCTTGAAGGACTCATTCTCTAAAAAATGTCAGTTTTTTAAACTTGAATTCATGCTTCAAGACTGGTCTTATGAAACTTGTTTTTTAATATACTGTTTATGATATTCGACTAGATTTTTTGGGTTGGTGGTCTAATTTCGGCCCGATAAATCTAAACTGGGGTTATACTGCTTTATAGGATGTTTTTTTTACTAAGAATTGGTAACTGCGGCTAATTATTTATGAAAAATCCACTGCAGCAGCGTTTGTGCGAGAATAAAATGTATAACCTTTATTATTTCGATATCTTTAATTTAAGCAGAATGATAGTAAACGAAACAACTATCTTACTTTAGGAGTTTTAAAAGAGCCAATAATGTGACTCTTATCTATGCCTGAAATTTAACTGAACAAGGGTGGTCAACCTCAGAAAAAACGTTTGGATATGATTTTGTTTCGAAATTTTCTCTAGGTAATATAAATTTATAAAATAACTAAGAAACAAATATAAGAATGTAATTGTTTGCGAGTCTGAAGATAGAACCAACTGTTGGGACTCGATACATTGTGGGTAGTGATTTTGAAAAAAAAAAAGCTGTTGGCACCGCTGGTATTTAATGGTTAGATTACTTCAATAACAATAAAAAAGACCGTTCGCATTTTCGTAAAAAGTATGTTTCTGAAATTTATTTCCATTCCTGAAACTGTAGTTCTGCACTGTTAATAAATGTAATAATACTCGTAAATGAAAATGTATGATGAACGGTGAGTGAATGTAATAGATGGACTTTCACAACCCTTGTACGGTAAAAGTTACTTATTGCAATATATAATTATATAAAATGTTACATACTCGTTTAAACGTATTCCATTATGCATCCAGTTTATATTTATATAAAGTATTGCGTGAGGTATATCTAGAGGGGACGTAGATACTGCCTTTTCAGACACATCGCATCAAAACAAGATTACTAATGCGATTTGCATAAAAGAGATAACAAAAACAGCAGCACGCCTTATCTTGATCTATCAACCGTCTGCTAGCATAGATGAAGAAGGACGTGCTTTAACCTTCAGATGTGGATTCTTGAATAAATTTTAACATTGTAAATATCCATACTTGTTATGTTTTCGAATGTTTCATTGTGTGCATTTCAGTTATTATATTAAACTAACACAAATATTTGTTTATACGGTTTATCTAGCTATTTAACTAACGTACTAACTAATTTTTCAGAAAAGTTTATTCATGCTTGTTATTAAATTTTAATTTTAAAACATTTTGTCACAAACTAATGCACATCGGTGTTTAGTCTGGTATAATCTGGTAAACTTTATGAAAGTAAAATTTTTAGGATATGATTTTGTTACCTACGTAAGCTGAAGTATTCCAAAAAGCTCTGAAAATCATCCTTTAGCTTTTCTATTTTACGTTTATTACCTACGAAGCCTCTTCTATAGCATGAGTACACTTTATACTTCTATAGATTATTTATGTTAGGATCATTTTGTTTTAGAAAACCCTTTTAACAAATTAATTTTTAATAGGTCTGTATCATGGAAAACAATTTTATTTCACTCGGTGAATACTAATTACGCACTTTTTAAATTGAAATTCAGGAAAATATATGCACATTTAAATACAAGAGCGGCTTTGAAATGCAAATACTGCCTTTCGGGCACAATTGACTGGTAGAAGATATCCGGTAACATTTTCAAAAATTGATAGCACTAGCCTAATTTTACAGTAACCATTTGACACAATTGCACACCCAAACGCTGTGTATTTTCAAATTGGCTGTTGGTGGATAACGAGGAAAGATAACCAAGCGTAAGCTTCTATCTTTCTAATTTACAAAACAAATTAATGATATAACTTAATTTGTTTCCTTTTATACAAAATTTTTTGTGACACAGAAAATTGAAGATAAGCGCTAAATTTTAACTTTAAGACTAAACTAATGTGTAAAATCTTGATAGAAATTTAATATATGTAAAAAATTCTTAACATTCCTTGTAGCAGTAAAATCGTCGAAGTAGAAAAGCAATATAAAATCTGTCAAGCTCTTATATCAACCAGTGCTTTTTTAACCTTGCTCGATGTATGTTTTTCATCAATGTTAGAATTACTACACATAATTTTTATACAGCAAATGTCAGTTGGCTTCCTTAAAATTGAATTACCGACGCCCATCGCTTTTAGGATAACTGTAGCGGAAAATTATAACGCATATATCTGCTTTTATCACTCGAACTAACTTAATTTAAAAGTATAATTACTTTTTGTCCAGTAATTTTATATCATTACTATATAGCTTACACATTTTTAAGGATATTTATTGCTGTGTGCTAAATAAATTATTGTACCAGGTATAGTTAGTTATCTCAAATGTGCCTTTAAATAAATTATACAGTTCTAAATTCTGTCATACAGCATATATTATTAAGGTCTATTAAGAAAATTTTGTAAGGTTTTCGTTGTACGCTTCGCATTTTGAAGAGTTAAATACTACAGTTACACTAAAAATCTTACGAGATCAATTTAACAAGTTTTTTAAACCATTTTAATTACTTCGATAAGATATTTAAATCGTATTAACTTAAATTAGGCTTTTCCAAGTACGTCATCATCTGACGTCACAAACTCCGCCCAGCTGATGCGGGTCAGCCTTTGTTAGCGTTTATATGGAATATTGAGGAAAATTTGTATTTATTTAATAAAAATATCGTTTTTGAAAGTGTGTTCTGTTGAATAGAGTTAAGCCTATGTGAATTAAATAATTATGTGGTGAAGTTTCGTTTATGTATGCGGCTTAGACCACAATTAATTATGAATATTGTACGTCGTTTCTTACCAAGAAACAGCTAATGCTTTATTAAATAATCAGTTTTAAACAAAAAAGTACAAATCTATGATTTATCACAGAAGGGTTATGAACTGTACATAGACAAAAACTATAAGTATATTATACATGTATACAAATTGTAACACTAATAACCTCATCAAGTTTAACATGAAATTTGAAATTAAATATTTATAACAAAAGATTTGCTAAATATACATGTATTATTAATACTTTGTTAATATTAATTTATGATTAAACTATCATTTTAAATTTCATCAATTTTGATGCAAAATTTATTTAGTTTCACTAATTTGCTCCAAAACTAGTCTTTTTTCATCATATAGTGGCAAGATCCACTATTACGTTCATATCTAAGTTTGCCATCAAATTATTCTCCACTACTTTTTAACAATGATTATTTTATAATAAAAATTCCTCAAAAAAATACAATACAATGCAAATACATACAATTTTTCTTTATTCAGCGATTGACGCTAACGTAAGAAAACAACTACTAACACCTCGTTAATTGAATGCTTTGTGGTTTTATGTCTCTAACGCATTTCTAAGTTGTTTTTTCAAGTGGTCGATATTTTGGATGGTCTGCTTTTGTAAACTTTTTGTTTTACGTAACCCCACAAGAAAAAATCCAGTGAGGTTAAATCTGGACACCTGGGTGGCCAGTATTGCTCCATATTACGCCCAATCACTGTAGCCCTAAACATTTATAAGAGACGTTTCTTTACCTTCCTTGAATTATGAATAAGAACCAACTTTAGGACCAACTTTATCATTTAAAAGACCACACCACACATTGGTTTTAAAAGAATATTGGACTCGGCATCCACTGCAAAAATTGAGATTTTCTTGTGTCCACCATCTGCAATTTTGACAACTCACGACACCGTTAGATGCAAAAGTCCATAAAATAAAGGAAAACTGCCACATTTTTCTACTTCCCCTTGGCACCAAACAGAGAATCAAAGTCGCGCTCTTTAATGGTCGGGTTTAAATTTGTTTCTATGTAATACTCTTCTTACACTTTCTCTGTTAGTTCGGTCCTGGCTGAAATGGTGTCCTTAAAGTTAGCACGACGTTTTAATTAAAAAAAAGAAAACAATACCTGTTCCAGTAGCACTTTTCATTGTTCTATAGTTCCTGATAAAAACAAAAAAGGTTCCGCATTTGTAACGCCAAAAAATTAAAAAAGAAAAAACGTCGTGCTAACTTCACGTTCCAGAACGACAAAGCATCCTCTAAAGTACAAGAAGCAGATGCAAAATATACTTTACGACGAGCGTTCCCGTTAGTCCTAGACTAGTTGCATAGCAATGAACCATTTCAGAACAAAATCCCAAGAATTAACAATTTTCTACTATTTTAAATATTTGACGCCAGCACGACACTCGGCAAAAGTGGGCTGAAATGTCTCTACCACTAGCTCTTTTACATTCTACAACATCCAAACACATGTTTAATCCTTCTTCATATGTATTTTTTGAAGGGGTTGCGAATTATTAAAATTATTTTTTAACGAGCCTGTTGATTAAAACTTTGCTATAGTTCTAGATACATTAGGCTGTTGCATATTTTTGTTAGGGTGCCGTGTATTAAAAATATTAACTACTTGTATATGAGGAGTGTTTTCACCGCAAATTAAAACTAGTTAAATTTTGTTTGCAAACTTAACATTTTCCTCAACCAACGAATTAAGTTAACAGTTGACAATTGTTTAAGCAAACTAGAGTTTCCATGGCAGTCTTACTTTGTATATTAGCGTCAGTCACGATTGGAACAAAGAGAAAATGCAGGTATTTTTATTTCGAAAATGGTGGCGGCTAATGTGGTGGAAAATTTAATTATGAATGTAATAGTGGATATTCTCATTCCTCGACAAAATAAAATTAGACTACTTTTGGAGCAAATTATTGAAACTACATAAACTTTGCATCAGAATTGACCAAATTTAAAATAAGTAACATACTTTTTCTTGAAAAAAAAATGAGTTTAAGACGATATATGGCAATTTTATGGAGGTTAACTAAAATTCATTTTTTAGAAAAAAAGGGGAAAAATTATTTCCTAGAAATCGGAAATTTGACACGTGACGAAAGCTATGGGACTACATACTTGTGAGAACGTCATTTGACATCATTCTTGAAGCAAAAACCATTAACAATTCAAAATTCACTTGACGATGAATAATAAAAAAATTTCCCGTATTATGTGTCACACTGTATATGTTAATAAAAGCTTACATTAAATCATTATTTTCATTTTTAGGGTTGTTTCCTATATTAGTGGATATTTGAATCTATATTTGCGATCTCGAAAGCCGTGGGGAAAAGTTGTGATAGGCGAAACACTAAAAATTTACGCATTTTTTCAATCCTTCGTGTCTTACAAGAATTACAGTAGACAAAATTCTCTACAATATGCATGGGTCAAAGTTCTCTTTATACGGTCTATTTCGGAGAAAATTGTAGAAACATTTTCAAATGCAGTTATTTGCTTTGAGTTAGTTTTGATGGTGCCTATTACGTTTTTTTACAATAAATGACCAATGCTTCCTGTCGTATAATTTTTACGTGTACTTATGATGTAAAGGTAATCAGGGAAAAAATATTACTGTTTAAAAAAACACTTATTTACATAACTATGTTTTTCTTGATTTGGAAGGCTCTTTTCTTTCTTTCTCTTCCACTCCTTCCTCGTCAACTAAAAACTGATAATGATAAATTACAAGCAAAAAGCAAATGATTATGATTGTTAAAATGAGTGAAGTAAGATATGTATATATATATATATATACATACATACATACATACATAATATAAATATCTTGTCATTGAAGTCTTCGTTATCTACATTTCCTACATCCCCGACAAGTTCGGTCCTCCATAAGTATAGGTGGGGCATTGGAACAATAAGTTCCTGGGCCGTTTTTGCAGATTATTGTGCAATGTACGCCAGATTCCCGACAGGTGCATGCACTAGTGCACCTTTTTTTGTAGGTACAAAAGACCAGTTGCGGCAATAGCTGTGGTGCTGGTTCTTTTGTCGTAGTAATAGGAGCAAGACCAAGGCTGTCTCCTTTCCATCCCCATTTAAGTGGGTTCAAGCTGTTTCCAAGTCAGCACTGTACTTGGAGAAACGTTTTGGAACAATCAGCTGCATTACGATTGGTGGCAATCTTTGCAATCTGAACTTTGCTTTAGTAGACATTTTGTCAAAGAGGTAGTATTTCACCTCATTTATTGATAGAATTGCACAGAAAATCACGAAAAAACTATGGAAAGAAAACGTGTTTAAATGAAATTGTAAAATGAATCGTTTTGCAAAACGATTAACAGTTAAAAGAGGTAATAGGACAAAAAACGACTGTACTACAACACCCGTTCACCAAAAAAAAATACGATTGTGTATGTAGATTATTAACAATAGACAGATGTCAATATAAAATTCTATTTTTTAATTTGGACCCTTAAACGCATTGTTTGTAGTGCGTTTAGAAGCTTCTTAGAAGCATCGTTTCTGGTAACTTTTCTGGTGTAATTATATTTTGACATGTCAGCTGGTTAGCGCCAACTTCGACGGAAAGTTATATAGTTAATGTTATGAGCGTTATTGTTTTATGAAAACCTATTAAAGTTAAAGTTAATAGATAATAATAATAATAATAATAATTGAATTGAATTGAATTGAATTTGTTTATTTCAGGAATATATACATATTTTTTGGTCCAACAAAGTCATAAGACTTGTATGTTGGTGCTAGTTTTACTATTTTACAACAAATAAAATAATTACATAGCTTTCTATAATATATTATACAAGTTTATCCAACGCAAGAACAGTGCGTACAATCATTGTTCAACTGATATTTTATAATTGCTTTAATTGTAATGCATGTATGATATTTGATAACGATAATTAATTACAATCTATTTGAAGCCATTTTTTAATGTCTTTTTTGAAGTCGCTTATCTTATTAGTGTTTGTATATTCGGGTATTGCGTTATAAAGAGATGGTATTAGACGTTTAATGGTCCTTTTTCCATATTTGTTATTATATGTTGGTACAATAAATTTTTGTCTTCTTGTGGAGTAGTTGTGCTGTATCCTATATTTGTATTCCTCATCATTGTAATGCTGAATTAAGTGATAATATCTGTAGTAGCCAATAATAATAATAATAATAATAATAATAATAATAATAATACATTAAAAATTAATTTTATTAAATACATAAATAAAAAGTTTACCTCGAGTAGGATTTGAACCTACGACCTGTACTTTGCTAGAGTACCGCGCTAACCAACTGCGCCATCGAGATTCAAGCCCCAATCGACGTAAATTTTGTCTTTATGTATGTAGAACTGATGTAAATTCTGAATATAATGAGATTACTTATATTAATGTAATGCGAGCCTGCAATATCGCAAGGATTCACACATACCAAAGCAACTTGACTAATATTAATTTATTATAAGTTATAATAAAAGAATAATACATGTTTATGAATATTTAATTACCATGAAAAGTACATTTTCAAGAATAAAATTATTGTGTATACATAGGTATCACTTTTTTCAGATAATATTTTAGGAGAATATATAATTGTCATGTTTTGCAAAAGTATACAATATGTTTTCATTTTTTATAAGATAATTCAACGGGATACAACTACATTATTATCTGATGGACGTCTTCTTTGATACTTGAATGACTTGAATTATGAACCTAATTTAATAAGAAACTGTTAATGAGTGTACAAGTGATGCCGCTCCTATGAAACATGTCGTTAGTAACCCTTTGCCGCAACAAATATGCTAGTACACCAACATTAAACATAATTTTAGTGTTACCCATAATTGTTAATTTTTAGTAATAATATGTAAAATAAAGTCATCATGTTTCAAACTGCATTTTGTTCTTTGCATAATTTTGAATAATTTGGACACCTCTAAACATTAAACGTCAAATGCCAATTTTGAGGTTACATATAGTATGGGCGCACTATCACATATGTTGCGGCAAATTGTTACTAACATCATGTTTGGTAAGAGCGGCTGTGTCAATCATTATTGATATCATTGTATGTGTGTTTATTGCGCTGTAACAGAATGAATAAAGGAATATAACATTATCTAACATTCTGAAGTTGGGAGATTAAACCTACATTATATATTATTATGTGACATTTGAGTATGACCAACCCGAATATCTAAAAAAATCTATTCTGAATGGGAAAGTTAGGATATAAAACCTTGCTATCAAAAAGAATGTATCCGTTAATGGCTTCTGAAAAATGCAAATCTATACCAGGCGTTCCATTTGAAACTTGTTAGTAAAATAACAACTTGCATAAGTCAATCACCCGGTATGTTTTTCTGAATTTTATCTCAATATTAGTCCAAAATTGTTAACTAGGCGTAATAAGCAATCTTTGGTTTTAGTTATAGATAGCCCAAAATCTTATTAGGTTTATGAGTAATAAATTTCCAAAAGTCAGCCCTTTTTCGTTCAAAATTAAAATAATTCAGTTGCCTTTAAACTTAGACCCTTAATACCCTATACCATAAAGCATCTACTCTTTAAGGTCTTTTCCAAAATGTAATAAAATACTGGGTGTTTTATTAAAAAAAAACATAACTTTGGATCACCACTGATCTTTCGGGCCACCCTGTATATTGAAAACTATTTTTAGGATATAGTGCTTATGTTTCTTTACAAGTTTTGTATTTAAAATTGTTATATATCTGTAATAGTATAGGAGGTATGGACCATCGCACCCTTAGTCTCGAAAAAAGTAGATATCTTTGGCTCTGGAACCAATGAATCTTTATAAATAAATTTTTCTTGGAGCAAGTTCATAGTCCTTAGTTTCTTCAAAATTACATAGTGTGTCTAAATTATCATGAAGCGAGTCATTTTCAGAAACCGGAACTACCAGAGCTTTGCATTCTCTGGTTTCTTTTATAACCTTCAGGAACAGATATTGAATCTGGTTCTTCTTTGGAATCTGCTGGTTTGCAGTTCAAGTCACTTCAATGTTGAAGGATTGGCCTGGTTTGTTCTTCAGTGGTAACACTTATCCCGACGCATATATTGGTTTTCTCGTCAGCTTTTAGATGTTCTCTGTTAGATTCAGTTTCTTTTTGATATGAAGTACAAAGAATATTTCAAAGCATTTTTCAACTCATCTGTTGTCTCTGATGCGTAAGATGGTAATATGTCTTGATATATTGCTTTTGTTAGCAGGATCAACAGCACGCTCCTCAAACCAGCTTGAAGATTGCTGGCAGTGTTGCTGCAGACAGAATTGGGGAAAGGTCTTGGAAATACGTATTTAGAAACAGTTCCCTTACGAGCGCTGCGTTTTAAGTAGTTAGTTGATTAACCAAAAATTAGGAAACAAAAAAAGAATGTGCGGTTTTGATGCTATTGAAAATATTTGTCATTAAGTTTTGTACACTTGTGCACGTCTCCATTCGTTACTGTATACCGAAGAAACAAGCGATCATTTTCTTGTATGTACTTCGTGTACGAACAACTGTGGGATTCGGTTCATCTTAGAACACCCAAACGGCGGATTGTTGCTTAGCTACCGGTACATAGGAGTATATCAATGTTTTTAAGCGTTGACTTACATCATTTAACACGAGCCAGTGTTTGAGTTTCAGTCAAACTGTGTGGAATCCACCGGGTACAAATCATTCTGACAACTAATTGTTCATGCTATATCGACCGTATTGCAGTCTCTGACATGCCAAGGGGCTCCTTCCTCTAGCCGTACTTGTCATGACATTGAAACATAGCATGGGTAAATAATTGAAAAGACCAACTAGCTCGTCCTGAAGTCCTTAATTCTATTAAAATTTTGTAGTTACGATAATACGGTAAGTCTGATAATGTTTTAGACGCCAACCTGTCCTAATCCGGGTAAAATGTGCGCAAACAAAAGGTGGTGCACTAGTATAAAATAGAGGAAAATATTCGAACTTACCTTTTTGCTCGCCACCAACGGTTCCCTGGGTCGATTCTGAAACATAATGCTCTAAAACACCACAATATAGCTCTTACTACTTGGCACTTACTTTTAAATTTTTTCTAAATTCTACCTCGAATATCGTTGGTAAATTAAAATAAGGAAATCTCCCCATCGGAATTAACTTTAGTTTACTCTCTAGTTCAAATCAAACTGCCCCCGACCCTATCTTAAATGAAATATACTCAAATTAAATTATCATAGTCACATAAATAATACCGAAATAGAAAAGGTCATCGCCCTTTAGTATTGATATACTGTTTCTTTACAACGAAATCTAGTTCTTAAAAGAAACTTAGTAATTCAATTTCATTAACATGTATTAAAATTACTTTAAAACAAACAAACATCTAAATTTCAACGTAACGAACAACATCTTTTATCGCCGGATACGGTTTGAAAGTAAATCACTCTTTAAACCTTAAAAAATTTCACTAAATCACTAATCCTTCCTTTTGCTGCTGCTAAAGCGCTTTGGGGAGCTCAAGATTGGCGGCACATGCCCTTTTCTTCAATGTAAATATAATAATTGTTTATTTATACCTTAAAAAGAAATCATCACAAACCATACGAATGTGACGTCACCAGAATTCAACATTAAACAAAAGAACTTAAATATCTCAAGATATACGTAAACTAATTTCGAAAATATGTCTACAACAAATAAAAATGTAGTTTTTTAAATACTAAAAACTGGCGACAGATAAGTAATAATATTTAATAAAAACAAATAAGTTCCAAAATCTTCATTTAAAACAACGTTTATGTTTATTGTAAACCAAAATAATAATAAGCACTTGAATATTTTTATCTTACACTTTCAGGACGCCAAAGTAGAAACAGTAAAGGGATGCTCCGGGTCTTACACTCTTCTACTGTATTAGCTGGTGGCTGGATACAATTACCGCGAGCCAGGCTATACGTAATTTCAGTATTACAATTACATCCAAAAAAACCATACAGCACGGGTACTCAGCTGACACTCCTCAACACTCACGTTCGTTAAACCAACCCCACTGAATTATTGTAGTCTTTAACAAAGCTGTTTACGATGATTCTAGTTCACCGGGAAAACATAATTGCTAACATTAGGTGTCTTCTCCAAACTCTTCATCAAAATACGCTTCGTGAAACGCGATAAGAATCTCTCTGAACTTCACCTTTCTACACGTTACTCAGACACATACTCGGACATAGGGAGGGATACTTAACCCTACCACTCCACCACCGAGTATTAGCTCACGCATGGCCTACTCAACTCGTCGCTCATCACTGAATGCTTTTCTCTCGCGATCTTTCCAACCTTCGCAATTTTAAACTTTACGAAGCATTACCAATGATAAAGCTAGAATTCTTTAAAACCGTTCGTGTTGTAAACCAGGATAATTTTCGTAAAAACTGTCTAGGAAATACGTTATTGGCACCAGCTCGCCACATTAGGCTATCACGCAACAAAAAAATTGTAATCTGTTTTCGTCGTCGCTATACTTTGGAAAATCAACCCTAGTATAACATCATATAAACATCACAGTGGTCTACTCTTAAGTTTCGTATCTAATATAACTTAACAGTATTACGTCGGTTTATTCTTTTGACTCAACATTTGCACTATTTCTGCAGTAGTCTTAATTACAACACTTTCCTATATCATAATTTCCGTTCAAAATTAAGCTACCCACTAACAATTATATATAATTAGGGTAAATCGATATTTACTATAATAAAATCTACTCTCTTGACGTATTTCTCTTACAAGGATTAAGCGTAAGGAATTATACCTAAAATACGCCACCAACATATTCGTAATTTGGAACCTCAAGGTCTTTATGAAAAGAAAAAAAAACACAATAACCATTAAACTGAATACGAATACTCTATAACAATTTCTAATAAATTCAAATAGCGTCAAATACACCATAAAAAACAGGGCTAAATTAGTGATTCCCAAACTTCATAGCTTAATATACCTAAATTTTTCAACAAAATCATACAATAAAACTAAGAATATCACAATTTTCTACCATAATTTCTACAGACGGTGACATACTTCACATGCCCATCTTCTACAATCATGTTGCGCACAGTATCGGTGTCTTTTTTGTTTTAATTACAACGAAATTCACAAATAATATTACTCAGTAACGAAATAATACTCTCAAATTCATTAATGCTAATCATATATTGTGTTAATAATAATCATAAAATGAACAATCACTGTATTGACACAATTGTCAAAGCATATTAAATTTACTTCCGGAAGGGAGTAAAGCTCCATCTGTCTTCATAAAATCTAATAGTAACGGGATAACTCTTGCAAGGTTCAAATTTCAAAAATTTGTGTAAGATATTCAGAACAAATATAAAAAAATAACGCGCAGTATGTAATGATACAATACGCGAGTGAACACACTTTTATAAAATTATCTAAACCGCCTAAAAGGCAAAACGATACACAAAGAAAGCGTATTCATCCACCTAAACAAATACAAATAAAACAACTTTTTAAATCGCCAACAAAAAATAAATAAACGTAGGAAAGTAATTACCTTTACCCGCACAAATGATAACTCTTCATCTCCTTGATACTGATACTCTTGAATGAACCTGAAAATGTCACTTCTGACTATCGAAACAACACAAAAAAAGTCTCCGAGATAGTTGAATTCTCTTTAAAATCCACACAAAGGTGAACGGGAAAGCCTATATCCTATACGCAGTACGCACCAAGGTCACATCAGGCGTTCAGCTCTCACCCTCTTGCTATTAAAGCTTGACTTCGACTGACTATCGAAAAACAAAACTCCCCTTTTCCAGAAAGATCACGCCATCCTATTTAATCGTCATATAAATATCTTCCATACCAAAACTGCATAGTGGACAATTCCCATGAAAGAAACAGACTTGATATATAGAAACGAGACGCACATATCCTATTTGTCGATAAGAAACTCTCCAAAAAACAACTGAAGACATAAACTAACTGGTAAACTTTAACAAAATGAAGAAATATTTGAATGACTTTACCTTTCGTTATCAACCATACATATTACGTTACTTAAAAAAACTCTTTTCAACCATCATGAAATTTAATTCCTGCGATGCCAATTTAATTCCCCGTAACAACGTTTTAATTTAAAATTCTACGTATAACGTTTTAAATATCCTAATATTAAAAAAAAGGAATCTGCTGCGACCACAGACTTTATATTATTTTATACATAACTACTGATAAGATTTGAGCTTGATACCTATTAAGGTCTTGAAACTTAGTAATAGTTTAAGGACCGTGGGATCAAGACAGATCAATTTAACTGTACCAACGTGTCCAAGTTTGACTTTTGTGTAAATTCAGCCCATCTCGGTGAACAATTCTAACCACCAATCAGAATTATGGTGAATGTTTTTTGCAAAAACAAACATCCTATTAAATCCTTCTATTTTTAGTGACATGCACAAAATTACTTTTGAGTATTAAATCGTTTCTAACGTTCTTTCGAAAACGGTGATAAAATTACTTCGTGTTCAACGTCCATATGATGATCTTTAACGAGTAGTTTACAAAATACTTTCTTCAAATACCACCCTTGCTCAAAATGGAATCCAATTTTTCGCTTTTGTTCGATAAAATCACTCAAATAACCTAATTACATAAAATCACTCGTCCTTACATAGTTTTATCAATGTAGAAAAATATCCATTTTGATCACTTGTGGTATTATCTACGATAAAACGCCAATTAGTTATAGTCATTTGTGGTATTGTGTTCCTTGTTAGTATAAAACATAGGCTGATATAATTTTGAGCCGGACTGATAAACTGAAATTATCGCTTATTTTTATTTATTCAAGTTCATGGCAATTGCAGTATTTTGTTGTGTTGATGCTTTAAAATGTCATTATCGGAAATAAAATACACGATTTGAATTATCGATCCGGATTGCACTATGCGCACTGTATTCCGTTAAACTCTCAGCATTTGTTTCGTGAATCTCGACATTTATACCCACCATCCCCGTTATCCTCGCATGGTACTCGGTTATCACAGAATCGCGTCAACCAGCTTCGCGTCCATTACCTTCTTGCGTCTTGCTCGATATCACATTCGAATATACTATGTCCGAAATCTTTGGTGTCGTGCTCACATGTACAATCGCTTGGATTCTGTCTTCCGAACCTGTTTACGTAGCTTACGGGTCCACTGTGCCTCGTTGCGAGCTGGACTGTAAAGAGGTCTCCAGCTCGGGTGAAGTAAATAATCTCTGATCGATGTCAGATACTAAACTGAAAGTTAGGCGACCGGTCTCGTCGCGCTCCATCTTCGCTGCTATTCCCGCCGCTGTCCGACGTATTAGTGGCCTGACCTCTGCCACGAGTTTGCCGGCTTAGTAACACAGTTTGCAATTCGGCTTTGCTATCTGCACGTTCTTGTTCGTCCTGAAAGACGAAATCCAACGGTAATAGCTTACTTAAGACTAACGTGGGCACCGTCGATACTGTCTTATACAACCCGGCAGTCTTCACAGTCAAAGTCTGCTCCGGGCTAAAAACTCAGCTGAATCGCGCCTTCGTAAATTGTTTTAAGTGCTTCTCCACTAATGCCCTACGTTAATAAAATAGACCGCGCCTATTTTATTACCTTTACCGCTTCTCAAATTACGTGTTTCTACCAAATTAACCTATTGCTTATCAGAACGCCTAAATATTTTATGTATCCTTTGGAGCAAGTTCTTTCGTTACCTAACGTGAATGATGGTTTCTTCTGGTTTACTGCACGCAACCAACGTATAAATTTCAGAATTTGTAACTTCGCGTGTTTTTTTACGTTGAGCCCGATTTAATTCAGATAGAATCCTCTAGCGGCTCTAACATGGTGCTCCAAGCGCATCGCTATTGTCCTGTTCAGGGCTTTTCCTATCATGAGCTTCTTGTCATGTCATGTTTTTGTGTCCATGGTGTCATTTTTACTCGCTTTCGGAAAAAATGTTATTGTTTCCAGAATTTCGGAAGCACTCTTCTGTCCAGCCGCATCGGGTGTGATTTCGTCGTGTATCGGCGCTTTTTTTGTGCTTATAGGTTTTAAAGCTCTCCGAATTTTCTCGATAATAATACTCCGATCATCCGGTCCCCAAAGTTCAAAAAGAAAGTTTATCGTAGCATTTGCGCAGTTCCAAGCGGATCGTTGGCATGGACCTGTGTTTCCTCTTAATCGAATTTTAGATCCCTCCTT
Source organism: Vesta saturnalis (assembly GCA_036346205.1). NCBI lineage: Eukaryota > Metazoa > Arthropoda > Insecta > Coleoptera > Lampyridae > Vesta > Vesta saturnalis. The sequence continues at coordinate 5,799,340 of JARFJB010002396.1, forward strand.
CTCGTGTGCTCCCCCTCTCAGGATCCTATACACCGCCCCTCTAAGTTCTATTTCGGAATTTTGTGCGCAATATAATAATTTTCTACTTTTCAATGCGGGCTTCTTCTGTGATTCGATTAAATTTGCGTCTTATCTCGTAGTATTCTCATGGAATCGCTTCGTGTCTACGGTATCACGATAGGCCGTTTCGGATTCTGGATTAGTCGGTTAACTTCCCTTCTCAGTCATCAATTTCGGTGTCCGATACGGCACTGTTTTTTCTTATTTTTTCCTTTTCTGGTCAGTTTATCGCACTAGTGCCAGAAAAACTTAACAGTATTGTAGTCTAATTTAGGGGTGAGTGGGCTTCGAAACTGATTAAGACATTGAGATAATTACATTCCGTCGTGACAGTCATATTTCTGAATCTCAAAAATTGATGATCGGTTTGTGTTTTCTCTTTGGTCTAATTCACGATTTTTGCATAATAACGGAAGTAAAATTTTTGATGCATTTTGTTATATCGCGGATAGTTAGAAGTTCCGGTATGGCAATACGAGTGGAGATGTATTCGAGGAATACGTTCCAGTGCCCGTTGTAAAAGTCTTTTATTAGGGTATAGGTCGAAGTTGCTGCGAGGGATGGACAAAATGAAGTTTTGATGAGAAGTGGTACATAATCGAAACTGATAGTAGTATTTATAAAGCATTCTTGATCAAAATAGTGTTTAAAAATGTAGGTTTGGTGTTAGCGCTTCGCAAAAGCAGCACCTGCAGTAAGGCCGATAAGCGTCTGATTTCGTCGCCATTGCTTGTGGAGGTACTAAAAAAACGTAAGGATTATTGAGTTGGGTAGGTTGGATGCGTAACTTTGACGGATGTTGCAGCCGAGTAGGTTGTAATATAAATGGAAATAATGGAAGTAGGGGAGTGCACCGTCACAGTATTAGAGATTTTGTGGGTAATTGAAATCGTGTGGGCGGGAACAGATTTCCGACTATAAGTAGAAGTCGTATTTGTTAGTTCAGTTGGTATCTGTCTGTTAGTTTGTGCCTGAGATAGAAAGGACGTGTATGTTGCGTTTATCTAACAGGTGTTTGAGTACGTAGCGTTTCCCTATTATAGGATCCATGATGGTATGTTTCACGTACTGAAAATTCGGATAATGCAAAGCATGGCACTGGAGCTTGGTATACAAGCAAACTTTCCGTGCAGGAAGTACGAGTGCCAAGGATTCGATTACGTTGGTCGTGCAAGGGCGTGTTTAACGCTTTGCAAAGAGTGTTTTAAGTTGAGGGTTCGTTGTTTGCAGTTTTTTGAAGTCAGAGTTGGAGATGATAGAATTGCCATCTTCGACGGAGTTTCTGACATTGGAATTAGTTGGAACAGTATGATTCTTCAGGGTTATTCCGCATACTATACGGTTTAGTTTAAATACGATTTCAGCGTACTACACGACATCGTTACATTGTATACGATTAATGAGAATATTGTGGCTTTCCGCGTTTCGAACGTATGCAGAACGCAAATCTTATATGGCACTTTACGTGTATTAAATAACTGGTAAAACATTATTGCTTCCATTAGAAGTCGTGTCGTTATCTCTAGGGCCGGTTACGTCCAGATTCGTTAATTCCGGATTAATATTGACTTAACCAATCTTTAATTAACTGGACCTTAGAAGCATTAGCGTTAAGTTTTTTTTACCAAACTTTTTGTTACGTTCACCTGGTAGCAGAGTTCAGCAATATCGGTAGCTCTTGCGAGGAAAGGAGACCTGCAGGTTTGTATTTCCGGTCTTGTAGTAAAATCTTTGGTTTTCGAAAGCACCGTCTTAGTGTTACAGGAAAAAGACAAATAGACAATGGTACGATTACTAGGAGGTACGACATGGTAAACTAAGGAAACCCAGGCTATGTGAGGAGAAGTTAACTAAAAAAGGCAAGAAACTTCAATAGTTTATATTAATAAATTTAACAGAATTATCACAATTAATCACAGCAAGTTTACTTTTAGCCCAGAATCTTGTAGAAATACATAAGATATCACATAATGTTTAAAATAATCCAATGCTTCAAATATTTTTCTAATTTACTAACTATAGATTCATAGGGCGAATGTCTACTCATCAACGCGTTCATAAATTATTAGTGCTTTGTTAAATTGTAAAACTTATTTTCACAAAAGAACATAGAAGCATTCATCCACTTATCCTCCTTGAGCTGTTTTCAGTTATCAGCTTGTTCTTATCTTTAAGTTTACTTAAAATATTTCATTGATCCAGGAAATAGATTATTTCAATAATATGCATACATGTATTTTTCCCCAAGGGCAGACTTATGTGCACATGTGAATATGCATTTATAAATAAATATAAAGAAATTGTGACAGGCGTTAATACTAACCTTCGTGTTTGTACTATTCTTAACGTTAACATGGAGGAGGACGTCAGCCCTGAAATATTATGTTAAGTATTTCAAAAATTGAACGAATAGAAAATTACCTCAACGAGGGCATGAAATAAGACTACAGCAATTAGTTAATTCAATGGTTGCAAATTCTTGCAGTAGTCTCATTACAATAAACAGAAAACGTGATAATCTGTAATAAATATGTAAAACGCCGGATGCTTACTTACATGCGTGAAGGTTTAATGTAAAAAAATCCTCTTATGGAGAATGATGGAAAAGAAAAACATACATTCTTTTGACCACATAGTTGGGCTATAATGCCATAAAATCACCCATGGAAGGGTTTAATTAATATTTAATTGAAACCAACAGCGCTTGAGCTGCTATTCTTCACACGAAGTACCGCGCGTCTCGATTTCGATGGTTTTGCGGGGTATCTCAATAAAGGCTTTAGATAGGAAGTTGCGTTCCTGTGCTACTTTACTGCGAAATGAATATTTCCATGGCAGGATTCGTTTCTTATAGACAGGGCGATTTGGAAAATTTGACATTTTGGGACCCCCCTCGTATCTATGTTAATAATGTGAGAACTGGCACTGACAAATAATTTTACGTAGAATCAAGTGGCGTAGGAAACTTTTCTATAATTATTGCCGTTTGTTCAAAATAACCCAAACTTACCTTTTTTTTAATGGGAGATACCTTGTATATTTATTCACAATCTTTTTCCATCTGTCGTCAGCTTTCCCAAAGTATATAAAACTCTATGGTTATTTTCCATATTAAGCTCAAAATGAACTTATTATAAATTTGTTTATTTTATTAAAATAGTTAGGCAGGACGGAAATAACAAAAAAACCTTTTTTTCAAAATTTTACAGGATATTGTAGCAATAAAACATAGAACATTATGCCTTAAACAAGTTTCACACATTGTTCTGATCCGGCTTATTGCATTTAAAATAATAACAGCCCTCAACTGTAGTTCCATGAAGGCCTGTCACCAGCGTTGCGTAGATACGCCACAGTTTGATATTGAGTTCTGTAAATTTTATTCTTAAGATATCCCCACAGAAAGAAATCTAGAATTGACTAATCTGTGGGTGGCCATCTTACAGGTCCATTTATACCTATCGAGAAGCCTGAAAAGTTTCAGCATGTGGGTTAGTCTCAGACCAAAATTTATTATTCTAGCAATTAAAAACACCGGCGCTGCTAAAGTGCACCTTGTTAGACCAAACAATAATTGACCATCTCTGTTCACATTTTGTAAATACCAATTACAAAACTGTCTACGGCGTTCTGCATCGTCCGGATGTAAGTTTTAGACCATATGAAATTTATATGGGCGATATTTTTTTGAACGCTTGTGTTATAGGCATTCCAATACTACAGGCTATTTCTTTACAAGAGGTATTTGAATTTGTTGCGGTTAACGATAATACACTAATTTCGTCAATTTCACGATTTTCTTTATTGTAGACTTTTGAACGAGGTTTATAAAAAATTCAATTAGACTTGATATTAGCCTTGAAAATATGCTTTTTCCTGGCTATCGCATCTTTGGATATCTATGAGATATATTTTTTTGTAAATTCCACCAATCAGCATTGCTTATTCTCAAAATTTGAACCAATCACAAACGTATTTCAGGAAAACATGGCTTGTTTACCTTAACGATGGGGTATATTCGATTTGGTGTTTTCGATTTCGTATATGTGAATTTAGATTAAGCCAGTGACTGTTCTGTCAGTTGGCCAGTGGCTGGCTTGTGAACTATCCTCCAGCTACTGGAAAGATAGTTGAACTGGAAATTTCTGTTTAAACGCAGACGAGAAGCGCCAGTGTGAGCCGTTCAGTAAAGAAAGATGGACGAACGGAAAGTTTGTATATGGCGTCGTGCAGTAAGATCATTATCATTGGTGTTATATGAAGAGCTTGTCGATATGTTAGAAGAAGAAAATACAATAAAATGGAGAGTTTCGATAAGAGATTGTTAGGTCAAGGGGAGCATCATAAATAATTTTAAGAGAGTTATGTACACAAGATCTCCAAGAATTCAAAGCAATGATGAGAATAACTCCACAACAATTTTAGCAATTACTATATTTGGTTGGTAACAAAATACAGTGCTCGAATACGTTTTTGCGTGAAGCTATACCACCGAGAGTAAAGTTGGAGGCAACGTTCACTTTTCTTGCCTCGGGAACAAACTTTAGAATGTTATCAATTGTGCTTCGCATATCTAAGGCCTCTCTGTCATATACAATTCCCGAAGTTTGTAATGCAGTCTATGAGGGTTTAAAGGAATATATAAAAGTAAGTAATGTTTATATAGTTTTATTAAAATATAAAAAACAATTTAGAACACGTAAAAAAATCTAGGTTTGATACCAAAATCAGTTAATATCTAAATTAAGAAAAGTTACTACTGTTTCATATTCCAAACCTGTATATGACATTGCTCTATTTACAATATTGCTATTAAGAGCCACAGTATTTTCTCTGCAGTCAGATGCACTTGACGAAGTATGATGAGGTGACGAAAGTGAAGAATATGAGGGTGTTGCAATATCTGTCCATGGTGTTTGGTTTCTCGAATTAATGTTTTTAAGCCTATACTTCATTAACACCTGCTGAAGTTCAATATTAGCTGTCATTCTGTCTTGGATGGGTAATTCTCGTAGTTGTATTGTTATCTGGTTACCCATTATAGAACACTCATCTTCTGTTACAGTATGTTTGGTTGACGCATCACTCAAAGTTGTATTCAAATCCTTTAGTTCGCGTACAGCTGCAGTTATTGCATGTACTCGAGCCCTTTTAGTTGAATTTGTTCTAGGTGTATTACTAGTTTTTTCGGTTGTGGGGCAGGTTCTGGACGAGGTTCGTTTAAAACACTGTTATCGAGCTCTACCTCGTCGCTGTGGCTACTTTCATATATAAGCTGGTCTTGTGTTATCTTGCATTTGCTGTAAGAAAATGTTCTTTTTAACAATTGTGCTTATTAAACTGTAATTTAAATAATTAAATATTGTTTTTATATGCATACATATAATTTTTACAGGTATCTAATTTGGAAGAATGGCAACAGATACAAGTTTTATTTCACCATAAATGGAACTTCCCCGATGTTGTGGAGCGATCGATGCAAAGGATATAGCGATTCAAGCACCTCCTAATTCAGGAAGTGAATACTTTAATTATAAAATCTTAAAAAGTATCGTTTTCATGGCAATTGTCGATTACGATTACTTTAGATATGTTGACATAGGATCATATGGACGCAATTCCGATGCTGGAGTGTTTCAAGGCCGCTTATATCCATTGTTGGAAAATGAATCATTACTTCCTAAAGGAGGATTAACACTAGGTGATGATTGTTTTCCTTTAAAACCATACGTATTGAAACCCTACTCAAAACCACATCTAACACATCAAGATAAACTATATAACCACAGGATGAGTAGGGCACGAAGAGTAGTAGAAAATGGTTTTGGAATTTTAGCAAACCGTTTTCGTATGTTTTCAAAACCAATTCCCCTGAAAGTTAAAACTACTGTGAAAATTACTGAAACTGCTTGTACCCTACATAACTGGCTGCGTATAACTTCACCTACTACCTATGAAGATATCTAGAACACTAGAGCTATTCATGGTCAATGGCGATCTGAACTGTGTCAACTACCTCATATTCAACGATCACGACAAAATAACAGACCTAAACTAATAGCTGAGAATTTGAGAGCTCGATATAAAGAATATTTCTGTGGGGAAGGTGCTGTAGATTGGCAAGAAAATATTATTCAATAAAATACAAAAAATTGTAACCATAACTACGTAAATAAATTCGCACAATACCAAAATATTTATACATTTTTTAGAAATAACCTCCATATAAACATTACTTACCAAATTTGTATCTGTTTCTTTGTCTTTGATGTTGGAATTTTTTATAACGTAATTTATTACCTCGAACCATTTTACTTTTGGTATAAACACTTCGATAGCACCAGCTCCACTAGGTTTACTTTTTTTAATTTTTGAAACCTCGAGATAATACGTAGAACGTAAACTTTTAATGTTTTTACCCACTTCTTTTACATCATGCATATTCATTTCTCGTGCTATGTTCTCTAAAGAAGATCTATGAGCGTCCCGATCTTTGTATTCACTACTAACTACCACAATTCTCATTATTTTTATACAAGTTTACAAATTTCAATGTTTGATCCTCACTCCAGCCATTTTGTACTTTTGACCTGCACACGTGAACGTCGTGAACTACCAATTGGTGTATTTTTCCAAGTGTATTTCGTGTTTGCATGGCTCCAACTGATGGCCTGTGCTGTGGTGCGGCAACGCCAGTGGCCAGTAAAATCAAAAATATTTGAATTCGCTGGTAGGTCAGTAGCTGGCCTGTCCAGTTACTGGAATAAAGTGTTTACAAAGAGATAGTTACTGGCAGCCATCTATTGGATCAACTGGCCTGTCTACTGGCTTAATCTAAATTCGCCTTAACGTAACTTATAATAATTTTACAGTCTATAATTACAATAAATAAGTCAGTTTCTATGACTAGATTTTATTGTTTATTAGTAGAAAGAAATGATATAATCTGATCGAATACCACTCGACTTTCTCGGTATATTCAAATACTTTCCCTCCATTTCGTACAAAATTAGTATAACTTTAAGGAAACGCGCTTCGCGTTCCTCCCGGATGTTTCCAAGCAATACTAATGTTGTTCTCAAGGCGGTCAAGTATTTTTCGGATATACCAAATTACCACTACTTGTGATATTGTTACAGAAAATACATTTCTAATGCTTCATTACAGTTTATGTAACAAACAAGCATGTCATATTTTTCTGCGTTTCCAAATGTTGTATTAACTGCCATAATTAACAACGAATGAATTTTCAACAATTAAGTTAAACATATTAGACAAATAAAAGCAAATAATCAGAATAATCGACATAAACTGACAAACTTCTAAAATCTGACAGTCGGATTATTTTCTTACTTCAGATTCCGTCCCGGCTAATAATTAAAAAATTAAGTTTGTACTAACGTAAATTTTGAGCTTAATGTTTAAAAGAACTACAGTTTTAAATTTTTTTGGAAAGCTGAGGGCAATTGGAATCAAATTGTGAAAAATATACCGGATGTCCCGTTTAAAAAAAATGCTAGTTTTGGTTATTTTGAAGAAACGCCAATAGTTATGGAAAAGTTACGTACGCTACATGATTCTACGTAAAAATATCTATCAGTATCAGTCTTCACTTTTTTCATGTTACTTGCGAGATACGTGGGGGGTCTCAAAGTGACAAATTTCAAAATCGCCCTGTATATCAGAAACCAAACGTAACATGGAAATTTTGTTTAGTCTACCTTTGGTTTCATAAAAAAGTAACGCCTGGCGTAACCTTATGAAATTATATATGTACAAGAACAAATTAAATTGTTACACTATTATTAAATAATAATAATGAATATAGTTATAACAATATACAAATTTTACCAATAATTTCTTTATAAATCTGATGTCCAAGAAATCACTGCCGTGATACATTTATTAATAAATGCTCTAGTTGTTGTGTTAAATCAATTTATTTGGTCATTTATTTTTCATTAATATTTTATTTCAGGCATTTTGTTGTTATTAAAAAGTAACGTACTAGTGAGAAACATGAATATTCGTAACACAAAACGTTGCATTGTGATAGGATGTAAATTTTACAAACAGTTTTCTTTTTAAACAATTACGTATATCAAATTATTATGTTCATGAATAGTGACGCTCATGTAAGCTTCCTTATCTCGATTCTCCCACAAGTGTAGCACGGTTAAGCCTTGCAATGTGACAGAATCAGTAAGATTTCTTATAACGCTAAATGCTTGTTGACCTGATTCTTTTTACTTTGCTTTGAACTTAGATTAGGTTAAAACATCCCATTCATTACATTGTTATTTTTCAGTATTTAAATTAAGAAATTAAATAATTATTAAATCATTTCAACAAAAATTGAGGTATCCAAGTTTGTTAACAATTTCTTCTTATCTCGATTAATACTCACATAATAAAAAAATTGTATTCATTTATTTTTTTGACAGTATTTTTACATTTTTTGTATATAATTAATTAGTTAAAAACATTCCCATCAAATTACTAATTTTTTTTATAAAACTTCTTCTCTGCTTATAATTAGTACATACCCACTTCTGGTTTTGTTCTCGTTTTATATTGAAAAACGAACTAAAAAGATAGCTGCGGTATTTAAAATTCTTAATTAATGCTTGCATGTTTCTATTATAGTGAATAACATGATTTTAAATCCATAATAATTTTAACACAAATTGTTAAAAAAAAAGTAACATGTGTTGTATACAGTGTAGAAGACATGTATGATCTACTATGCTTAAAGTGTAGCTAAACTACTCGTTTATTTAATTCAACAAAGCTGTAATGTTTTATGCATAACTAACACCCAACATTTGTTTGTATGGAAACATTTACTTTACCATTGAGTGTCGCAGCAGAAAATTTATGATGAACTCTATTTAAAATTTTTACACTTCTTTACATACGAGGACACATTTCCTTTAATTTATTTCTACTGCTGCATTTGTTGTGGTCAGTTATACAGTAGTTTAATATCAATGTATAAAACTGTTTTGAAGATTTATTACTCTAAGCGCATTCATCGTACGAACTTGCTGTATTAGTATAGTTCTAAAAATCGTTAATAAATTCATTATAAATTATCTTCTTTGGAAGTTATCCAATAGGAATTCCTTATCGGTATGGGACTCATTTAGAGACCACAGCTTTTATTATTATTTATTATTATATGTATTGTGTATGCAGCATAAATAACAATAGTTTAGAAAGTTTAAATTTTTGCCACTAATAATTGCGATCTACCATTACTAGGGCAAGACAGGAAAGTTAATTTAAATACGCAATTACTGTAAGTCCGTTATGGTTATACACTCAAATTTTGCCCAAAGGGCAAAGAAACACTTTTTGTGAACGAGGTGGAAAGTTCATTTCGTCGCTTATCTTTATTAATAAACCAATGATCAATGCATCGCGTGCAATACTGTATTTATGTAAATTCTCGATTTTCAGTTATTACCACATTGCCCAATTAATAAAATATTATACATTTCAATGTCCCCTTCTTTGCTTAAAGAATATAGAGGTTTGGCACATTTATGTAATAATCCAGACCTTCTTTTATCAAGTTCTTTTGGTTCAGGACTGTAACAGCCACGATAGTTGGCCAGTGAGGTAACGTAGGAATAGTGTAAATAACGATTTACGCACGGTTTTTTTAGCATAATTTGTATGCTTATTGTAAATGTTACGCGACTGGAACGGGTTTAAGATATCGTTTAATATTAGAAAATAATAGTATATGCATTGAAGATCACATCTGATAGGCCCGCAGAATCCATTCACTCACGGTATAGATTCTGTATACAAAGGAATTTATATTTAGAATTAACGTAAAAGAGTATAGCGTGATAAAACAATGTTTGGAAGTCAGGATAAAGTACCGGGTGGATCAATAAGTCGAGCCTCCGGCTATATCTCAGGAACTGTTTATCGTACAGGTTTGGGAAAAATTTCCTTAGTAAAAACGGCCAAGGGAAATCGCTGAAAATAACTTTCAAGTTTCTAGCTTTATCCCTAGAGGGCATAATATTTATAGAAAAATTAAAAAAAATTTTTTTATAAAATATGTCCAATCATAGCAGGTATTAAATTAAATTAGAATGATGCACAATTTCTGCACAAATTTTGTTAAATACTTTTTCTTTATTTTTTCGAATAAAGGGCGGGGGAGAGTGGGAATGTTTGTATGAATAAATGCCTATAACTTTGGTTTGGATCAACCTATTTTAACGAAATTATTCTGATTCGAAAGGGCGTAGAGGAACCAATTACATATACTACAAAACAATTGCATTTAGTTTTAATTATCGTAGATAGAGGGCACTTTCGAATAAAAAAAAATTAAAATTTTTAAATGGAAACTCCTAAGTATTGTAAATTTGAACGGAAAATGACTAAATTCGTATCAAAATGGCGGAAACCGCATGCCGATATCTTTTGTATAACTCGAGATATAAATAAAAACGCGTAAACATACATAACTAATATTGGCTCACTCTGTATTATAACTTAAAATAACAAAATATATGAAAAGAAGATCACACACATTAAAACTTAATGTCCAATTAAATGTTCAAAATGTTTTCCATTATTGTCCACACAAAGACGTAATCTATCGCGGGTAGACATAACAACTGCTTCAATCTCAGCTATGGATATACTATTTATTGCGTTTCTAATGCGTTGTTTCATGTCTTGTCACGTGGTTGGTCGAGTTTGAAATACTTCCCCATAGATAGAAGTCTAGATATGTTAAGTCAGGAAATCTAGCTGGCCATGGAAATATACTTCCCCTTCCAATCCTCGCCTGGAAAAGTGCGCAGGACAACCATCATGCGGAAATATCAGATATCTTCTTGTTTGTAAGGAAATGTCTTCTAATAAAATAGGCAATTAATTTTCCAAAAAATTTAAATATGGCCATTTAAAGTTTCTTCAAAGAAATATGGTCCTATGATTTTTTCATCAACTATACCACAGCAAACATTAAGACTCCACCTACCTTGAAACTGCACTTCGTCCATCCAGTGCGGGTTTTCTTCAGCCCAATAATGCATATTATGCAGATTAACAACACCCGCACTACTAAAGGTGGTTTCGTCTGTCCACAAAACATTCGATATGATATGCGGTTGTTAATGATTAAAGTGCCATGTTGCCGTTTTTATCGCAATATGAAAATAAAACAGTTGAATCTAAAATTTAAAGAGTATTACAGTTTTCAAACTTAAACCTACCTGTTATGCTTTAAAATTCTTAGAACGGTAGTTTTTAGTACGTTTAATTCTGTAGAGATTTGCCGACTACTTATATGTGAATTCTGTTGAACTAAAGCAAAAACATTGATTACATTATCTTCGGTTACACGTACACCACGTGGTTTATAACAAGGGTAATGAAAGCTACCAGTTTCTCTTAATCTTCTTGCCTTCTTTGCCATAATTCCTCCTGTCAGGATATCTTATGTCATATATACGTGAGGCAATAGCGGCATTTTGATAGCATTCGAAATAAACTCCAATCATATCACACAATTCGGCATTTGATATACTCAGTATGAATTAATGCTGATTATTTACTGACATTAGTAATATTAATATCTAATTAAGGAAAGTTATATTCGAGTTATATGGTAACAAAAGATCGCAATATTTTGACTACTGTCAATGAATAAACAATTTGAAGGCCCTTCTTAGTTTAACAAATTCTGAAAATACTGACATTTTTTGTTATTTTAAATTATAATACAGAGTGAGCCAATACTAGTTACGTATGTTTACGCGTTTTACTTATATCTCGAGTTAGACAAAAGATATCGGCATGCGGTCTGCGCCATTTTATTACGAATTCAATCAGTTTCCGTTGCAATTTACTATTATTTGACATATTTTATAAAAAAAATTGTTTTTAAATTTTTCTATAACGATTATTCCCTCTAGCGGTAAATCTAGAAACTTGAAAGTTATTTCCATCGATTTCCCTTGGCCGTTTTTACTAAGGAAATTTTTTCCCCAAAACTTTACGATAAACAGTTCCTGAGATATAGCCGGAGGGTCGGCTTATTGGTCCATCCGGTGCATATTAGTGAATTTTACGGAAAATAAAACAATCTATTAATCATCGTTAGAATTCGGGAAATTATCTAAACAGTTGTGGGTAGTTGCGCATATTCTACGAAGTGAATTTGAATATCTAACGTGGGTATTTCAGAAAGTTAGTACATTTTTTTTTAATTTTAAGATAAGAGTAGATTTAGAAGTATCAATTGTGTTGCTTTCTTTCTTGTTTTCTGCACGACACTGCCATATCCTAAGTTTAGAAATAAAGTCGATTTTGTATTGAGTTGGATATTGTTTCTGTTATAAAACTATGAAAACTTAAATAATGTTTTTAAGCGTATTTCAAATAAACAGTAACCATTGTGGTAGGTGAATGTTGTGTCTAAAAATGTTTGCGATAGTAAGAGAAACTTTTGAAGTGATCCTTTCTAACTAAATGGATGTTTTGGATATTGTAAATTAAAATTACACCAGTATTACACATTGATAAAGCTGATGTAAATATGGGGATCGTTCATTTCGTTGTTGCCACTTCGTCGTCGCCACCTCGTATATATATATATATATATATATATATATATATATATTGCGATGGTTATAAATAGGTATAATAGAGGGGGTAGAGTTGTATCGAGTTTAAATATTATATCGTATGCAAGTTCAAATAAAGTTGAAGAAGTTATCCATTTGGTTATGAGAAAATACAATATGCGAATATAAAAATATAGTTTTTTATACAACAAAACCAGGCTTCATGGGGTTTCCAAATGATGTTGTATTCATAAAAGCATTGATCTATTGAAGTAGCATGTTAAAAAGGTCAACACGATACATATTAGTGTGTAAGTTCAATTTCATTAAAGATAAATAAGAAATTTCACATACACTGTGTCCGTAAAGTATGGAACAAATTAATTTTTAGCTAAACAGACCATTTTAAGAAATAATCCTGAAACACGACGATTTTTGATTTTAATTGACCATATTTTAAAATAATAATCTAATATACAGGGTGAATTACTTTTGAGTAATGACGTCACCGCCATTTTTTTTAATGGAATACCCCCATTTTGTTTCAATTTTCGGATTGCTCTAGCTGAGCTGATTCCAAAAATGTATCACATGTTGATTCCAATTGGTACAGGGTGGACAAAGATTGAAAATTGAAACACAATGGGGGTGTTCCATTTAAAAAAAATTGCGGTGACGTCATTACTCGAAAGTAATTCACCCTGTATATTAGATTGTTATTTTAAAATACGGTAAATTAAAATCAAAAATCGACGTGTTTCAGGATTATTTCTTAAAATGGTCTGTTTAGCTAAAAATGAATTTGTTCCATACTTTACGGACACAGTGTATAAATCAATATATTTAAGCCATTAAACACATAACAGATATTGATTACATGGAGTACAATAATTCTAATGTGTGGAACATGTATAGTAATTTAATACAATGCGTAAAAACTCTGCGAAATATAAAAAGGGTTATGGTACGAAGACGTTATGTTAATAGATTCTAGACTAAGTGTTTAAAAAGTGCTTGAGAAGTTAAAGTGTCTTAGAAACATATCTAAGAACTTGAACATTACATGTGCAATGTGATATTAACCATATAAATACAATTTGTGTACAAAAACTTACAAAATATGATAACAATATGAAAGTGTGAAAATACAAAATTAGAAACTATAAAGTACAGATAAAAGTGATTGTGTTAGAGACATACATAGGAACATATTAGATAAACAGTACAAGTGGTATAAACGTTTAAAACCCAAGTTTAAATTAAATTACATAAAGTTAGGTTAAGTACAATAATTAAGAAGTTTACAAATTTATAGATTAGTTAGGGCAAGATAAGTTCAGAATACATTATAAAAGCATATAACAATAGGTTTCTCTTATTTGTACAATAGAAATTTTGCTAGAGCTATGTGAAATGGGTAGAGAAAAATGTATTCTTATACAGTTTTTTTATGTAAAAGCTGAATATGTCATCAGTTTAGTTGTAAAATAAAATATTTATTAAATATTAGTAAATGTTTTAGTTAAATTAATTTTTTTGTTTAGACCAATCGAATACCAGGATCTTTTGTATGTAATGTAAAGAAAAAATTGAAAGTTATGGTAACTATGAGAAAGTATAAAAGGAATTGCTCCTGATTTCTCACTCTCTTCTCTTCTCTTATGTTTTTTGTGGCTAACAAGTCATAGTGCGAATAGTGCATTTGTAAACATGTAAGTTAAAATTTTCGTTAACATTATCGAAAGTGAACCGCGCGCAACGTAGAGTCTGAGATTTCAGAAACAATCGATATAACATATAACAAAATTTTAAAAAACTACCGGTTATAATTTTTGACACTATTGCTTTGTTTCATTTCGAAATTTTGTTCAACATCGGGTGCATTTTTTTTATTTTAATAAAATTCGTCTGTTATTTTTGATGTGACTTTTATTTTTTCTCAAAAGTAATTGAGGTTATAAAACAACTTTAACTTTAAATCGGTATCTAAAATAAAAGTGTTAGCAATTATGAAACTTTAGAAAAGAATAAGTTACAAGATTAATTCGAAGATTTAATAAATATTTAAATATCTAAATAAAATAAAAGTGCAACTATAAATGAAAATGAGCATATTACCCAAGTGCAACGTATTTACCGCAAAGAATATTTACCACAAGTTAGTGAAGCTGGATGAATTTATGGATATTAAGCAGTACCATTCTCTACAGGAAGGAAGTATCATCGTTAGATGGAATGAGGTTTACATCCAATGTTAACATGGAACAAGCTTAAGGTGACCATGTAATGGAAATTTCGAAAATACATGTGAGTTTATTTTATTATCATAACCAAATAGATTGCATTGATTATTCTTTTGATGTCCCGTATGTATGTATTTTTTTTTTGAATTTCTGTAGAATTGTTGTGCGACGACGTGTATCAATATCTGGAAAGGTAATGAACAAGAGTGATCATAAATATAATAATTCTAATTTTGATTAAAGTAAAATTGTACTTACTAAGAATAGATCGCTGTTTGGAATTTTGACAAGCTACACATTTAATTTAGCAAGGACGCTACGCATGCGTGAATTTATGCAGATATAAAACATATTATTTATGGCTAATAATGCCTACATTCAAAATATGGCCGACGAAATATTTGGAATGGAGTTAACGAACACTTACGGTACTAAAATTAGTATTTATATAATATTTAATTATTCACGTTTACTGAGCGCAACCGAATCAAAATAAAATATACTGTGTGTTTCACTTTACATGAAGACACTTTACATGAAGACCAATGATATAAAGTCATAGTTATGATGCCGATGGAGCAAAAAAGTATTTAAAAAAGTTGCTGCTAATCACTAAAATATTCCAAATACGCTGAAAAATTTGTATTTTTAATTTTTCTACATTTTTGTGTAGACTCATTGAAAAAATTCTTATCTCAAATATCAAGTGTTCCTTGTACAATAAAAGCAATTAAAAATTGTTTTTAATGACAGATATCAAAAGAATTTACTTAAGTGGCATGAAATTTTGTGTTGTTTGACTAGTGATGGATGTATAATAATTCATCATGCAAAGGTAGAAATTATTCGGCTTATTGGTGGTAATGTACGTTCCAGCCGAGAGGCTGCTATAGAGTTTAACGCGAGACATCTTGAACGTCCACCTATCCGTCATGGGGTAATTGCACACTTGAATCGCCGTTTCAACGCTACCGGAAATGTCAGTAAGTCAAGACCACGACAATTAAATAATCGAAGGCACACACCCTGATGATGCGGTAATATTAGCAACGTATGGTAATAATCCTCGCACAAGTTTACGAGATATGGGTAGAAATTTATACTAACTTTGGAGATATCTCAAATATCAAGTGTTCCTTGTACAATCAAAACAATTAAAAATTGTTTTTAATGACAGATAACAAAAGAATTTACTTAAGTGGCATGAAATTTTGTGTTGTTTGACTAGTGATGGATGTACAATAATTAAGTAACCATGCAAAGGTAGAAATTATTCGGTTTGTTGGTGATAATGAACGTTCCAGCCGAGAGGCTGCTATAGAGTTTAACGCGAGACATCTTGAACGTCCACCTATCCGTCATGGGGTAATTACACACTTGAATCGCCGTTTCAACGCTACTGGAAATGTCAGTAAGTCAATACCACGACAAGCCAAAATTCTTGCACACTCTAGAAGAACGAGATTTGTATAGAAGAATGGAGTATTGCGACAGAGAATCTTTGAAAAAAATTTTGTTTACTGATGAATCTAAATTCACCACTAACGGTGTAGTTTCATCACAGAACTACAGATACTGGGCAGCAGAGAACACAAATTTTGTAATTAATGGTAAAAGACAATATTTACAAAGCGTATGGTGTGGAATTTTAAATACACGAATCATTGGCCCCTTTTTCTTTTTCGAAACGTTAAACACGCTAAGGTTTTTAAATTTTTGTAATAACGAATTAATCGATCCCATTTATGCTTTGCCACTCATTGTAATGCGAGAACTGTATTTACGGCTTGATGGAGCCGCAGTTCATAACGCAAGAACAGTACGAACATGGTTGGACGAGAATTTTCCTTTAAGATGGATAGGTCGCAATAGTCCTTTAATCGAATGACCACCGAGATCGCCCGATATTACACCACTGGACTTTTTTCTTTGGGGAATTATTAAAAATATTGTATATGCGGTCGGTCGGACGCGTGCGGGCGTGGGTGTGGGTGTAGGTGTGGGTGTGAGTGTGCGTGTGTGCATGCGTCGTGCGTGCGTGTGTGTGTATGCGTTTGTCAACAACATAAAGTAATTGAAGACGTAAGTGCACGCGGAGCTAAGGCTAAGGAGTGTATAACATTAGAGGTCTGCTAGTGTGCGAGTAAGTGATGGTTAATTAGAGGAGCTCAACCTCGTTAATTAAGATACTTCGACAAAGGAGAAGGAAATTATTAAGACCAATTTGTGTATTGTTCTTTAGTTAAAGTTGGATTTTTCTAAAAAGGAATGCTATTATTATATTTTAATTAGGTCATAAGGACAATAAATTTTAATTACTACCTTATTTTACCTTAAGATTAGGTTAAAGTTAGTAGGAACCAATCTTATTAAGATTGGTTGCGGAGGTCAATGTACAGGCTGTCCCAAATTCGAGGGCAAGCATGGGGATCTCGCTTATTATAAGAGATAGGATATAGGTTTAAATTCGGCACTTTTGCAAAATTCGATGCCGAGTAATAATCTGAAAGGAAATTTGAGCTAACTCGAATGGGTTTGGTTTTATGCTCAAAAAACTAAAAATTTCGATTTTCGTTTTTCGCGTTTGGCCACCTTATTATTAGGAATTTTCAAAATTCGATTAAACAATATTAAGGAACCTTTTTACGCACAATACTAATACGGTATTAAAAATATTATGTGACGATTCGTTTATTGTGAACCATCATCAGGTTTATTTTTTCTTGTGGGGGTTAAGATATATTTTTATGTCGTTGGATGGAGAATGTTATGCTGATTTTAGCAATATGTAACACTTTATGGTTTGATCGACTGCGAACTAAAATAATGGGAAAAATACGAAGAACAAGATTCCGCCTTCTTGGATCCAGCAAGGAATAATTACAGTAGTTCTACTTATTTAATTTGTTAAACTCGTTAGAACATCCAAAAAAATATAAAAACATTTAAACAATTTTAAAAAAAACATTAACAAACAACTCAAACAAGTATGTCTATGTAACACGGTCATAATAGCGACAACGCAAATTTATCGATAGGTAACAAAATAATTACACAGATAAACAAACAAAAATTATTATAATAAATGTTCGAACAAGTTTCCTCCTTCTTGAATACAGTAACGAATTCTTCTTCTACAATTGTTTACGCTTCTTTGAATGGTTCGCCTGGGAATTTGACGAAGTTCATTAACAACGCTATTCTGGAGTTCTCCAAAATTTGGGGTGGCGTCTTATAAATCATATTTTTTAAATAGCCTCAGAGGAAGTAATCTAAAGGGGTTAAATCTGGACTTCTTGCTGGCCACCTAAGTGGTCTCCTATTTCCCATCCATTTATCAGGAAATTCGCCGTTAAGATATTCACTTATTATCACAGCATTATGAGGAGGAGCTCCGTCCATTTGCCACCAGAGAGTCCATCTTTAGTTTAGCGGAACATCATCCAAAAGGTCTGATATTTCGTATGTTAGAAATGCGAGGTAGCGTTGTGACGTTAGGATAACTTCGTAAATAATTGGCCCAAGGAGCCTATCCTTCCAGATTCCAATCCACACATTAAAGGACCGGTGGCATTGTCCTCGCATTTGCCTGTTAATTCGTGGATTTTCAACGGACCAGTAGTACTCGTTATTACGATTAAACATTCCATTAGTGGAAAAATTGCACTCATCCGTCCAAATTATTTGATTGAGAAAGTTGCGATTTTCCAGCATTTTGGTATTAAGTTTAACACTCGCCAAACTGTTGTTTTTGGCACTTCAATAGTTTGCTCTATTTCTCTGGTAGATGTTGAAAGGATTTTCTTGAACCTAAGATGGATAACATAAAGTCATAACTCTCCAAAAAAAATGTCTGCTGAAATTAGCAGTAAAGTGAGTGGAAATTCTTATAATTAGTATAATACTAACAAATAGTACCTGATGTAATATTTCTTCTTCAGCATCTCTGTCTAGTCTGCTACCATATGCATTTCGAGGTTTCTGAAAACCAAATTCTCGCAAATTTTGGTCTAATTTTAAAAAATATCTCTGGTTTGGTTGCTGCCTCTCCGGATATTCCTCTAAATATCTTTGTTCTGCTCTGACACTATTTCTATTGCAGCTATAAAATATCCTTATCAAGTCTCGTTTTTCTGAATTTGAAAACATTCTAAAGAAACTTGCAAATTTTAAAGCACTAACACGAAGGATCTTGCAGTTATTACCCTTTTTACAATTAGAAAATGACATGACAAAAGCCGACTCCTGAGTTTTGTTCGATTCATGGGTATCGTGATAATGTAATATTTATTTTTTAATTTAGGAGTATTTTACTTCGCAGTCGATCAAACCATGAAGTGTTATATATTGCTAAAATCAGCATAACATTCTCCATCCAACGCCATAAAAATATATCTTAACCCCCAGAATAAACAAAACGTCGCATAATATTTTTAATACGTATTATTATTGTGCGTAAAAAGTTGCCTTAATAATGTTTAATCGAATTTTGAAAATTCCTAATAATAAGGTAGCTAAACGCGAAAAACAAAAATCGAAATTTTTAATTTTTTGAGCATAAAACCAAATCCATTCGAGTTAGCTCAAATTTCTTTTCAGATTATTACTCAGCATCGAATTTAGCAAAAGTGCCGAATTTAAACCTATATCCTATCTCTTATAATAAGCGAGATCCCCATGCTTGCTCTCGAATTTGGGACAGCCTGTACATGCATTACTATAAAAACGTGCTTTAATGGAGTTATTCAACTCATTCTTTTATTTGGCTTGTAGTGGATCTTCCTCAACAATTTTTTGAAGCTTATTTAAAACAAATAACCAATTTGTGCTGCAAGGTACTGGTACCGTATTACAGCAGACGAATTTTTATATGGCGGTGGGAGAACTTATACCTGCGTTAAGTCAGAGTTAGTGCTAGAGAGAGAAAATATTCGGAAAAATGAGATGCAAAGTCTTTGTGCGAGTCGTGCATTGAGACGTACTAAGGGGTAAATTTAGAAAATCACATTATCATTATTAGGTACAAATGTAAATCAGCATATTAGGAAACTAATTTGAATAATTGAACTGAATTATTGGCAAATAATGTTTATTCTAATCTATAATCACATTGTAAACTTTCTATTTGTACAAAAGAGATCTGGTCAATACAGAAAATAATTACGTTCATTAAGAGGGCATTAAATTCTAACAACTGAATGGCATTCCAAATGTATAAAATATTATTATAATATATTTTTGAAGAATAAGGTGCAGAATTCTAGGAACACTGAAACGTAATCTAAAATGTAAATTTGACATTAAATTTATTTGGGTATTTCGTAGATACAATCCATTACAGGTTTTAAATAAAAAAATACACATAAACGCGTTTCGCTAGACATGTCAACGTCGTCAGGAGTATAAAAAGTTGTTCACAATCACTCTCACTGACTTCCTCTTCACTTTCCGATTCAGAATCTTCACCCAAATTAATAATAAATTGGTCTGTAGCTTGATATATGACAGGTTCCGCTTGCAAAAACTTTTTTCCCACTTTATCGCGTGGTCATAACATTTTTTTCTATTCAGCAGCACTAAATTCATCAATTCATCACATCTCTAATAGTGAATGTTACATTTTTTTGTGCCACATATTGTTTAAGAGATGTCCATACTAACTCAATCGAATTTAAATCTGGGTGGTATGGCGGTAATCGCAAAATACTATGACCTATGTGTTAACATTTCATCTATCTCGAACGTTTTAAATGTTGGCTTATGGAGTTTAATAATATTATATAAATCGGGTTTGAACATGTTATTGTCGAAGTAAATATTTTTAGGCCTTAACCAGTCTATAATAACTGATTTCCTGCTGTTAGAATTCGGTGCTTTATCTTTTTGTACATTATGATAAGGAGCATTGTCAATAACTAGCACAGACTTTGGAGGCAAGTTAGGAATTAACTTTTTTAACAACCATTCTTTGTAATTATCATAATTTATCTCGTGATGGTAAGCTCCCATTATGGTATTAGACTTGAAAATCAATTTAGCATTCGGAATGAAGCCGGTCTCGCAGCCAGCATGAACAATAATTAGTCTTTGACCTGTTGATATAGGCCTTGCTGATTCTTTATTGGAATTGTGATTAAAAAAAGTAGGCACGGTATGAGAACTGTGGATGTAAGTTTTATTTATATATATATATATATATATATATATATATATATATATATATATATATATATAATATATATATATATATATATATATATATATATATATATATATATATATATATAGTGTGTGTGTGTGTATGTATAATCGGTCTTTTTTCATTTTTGTAGCTTTTAATGGTATGCAAATAAGACACTCTTAATTGACGAATGTCGTGCTTCTTCATTAAAAGCTTTCTGTTGCCCATACCTTTTACTACTTTGCGAAGAGAATCTATTCCTCCAGTGTGTCCTGTTTCTTTAAATTTTCTGAGAATGTTTGGCATTGTAGACACAATTTTGTCAACAGTTAAGGTATTATTATTAAATTGTTCTACTCAGCACACCTTTATCTGCATCGTCTAAGTCCGATTTGGGCTTTGTTTTTCTTTGGAGATAAAAGATGAACTAGTACCTGTGTATATTTCACTGTTTTCTTTAACAATTCGTCTAATACTTCTCTCAGAAACACCCGTTGTATGTATTTAAATACTTTAGAGATCACTTTACAAGTTTGACTATGTAAAACACGTTTATTTAATTTACTTTTAAACTCCGTTACTCACTAGTTTAATACGGCACTGCACTACTGTGTTTATTTCTTGAAACGATGTACAAGACATGCCAGAGTTCCACTACCGTACGAATTTCGTGCGCATCTCGAGGGCGGTACTTCTAACCGCTCATATCAAAATCCGTCTGCTGTAGATTTCTTTGTTTTTCTTTTATGTGTAAAGTTACACAAAGGATCACGAAGGTTTAGTGCAGTAATTCTTTTGTTACTTTTGGCTACATTGATGAATGTTGACCTGAATTTAGATTTCTTTTAGATAAGTCATTACGAAATTTACTGCTTTTATTTGTTTATCGAATTAAATAAATAATTGTACAATAATAATTATTAGCATTAATGTTTTAAATACAATATAATTCAACAATTTCTATTATATAATTATTTATTTCTCGACGTGTTTTCATATCTGATTATCAAGAGAAAATATATAAGTGAGGTAACAACAAATACGATGTAAATTATAATTATGTATTTAGTATCTATTAAAGTTGAATCTATAAGATCAACCTGTTTGTTTATTAAAGGTCTTTTTTGTTTATGTTTATAAATTTCGAAATTTCTAAGACATCTAATTGGTCTTTTTTATTAAAAAATGTAAAAATGTAATGTTGTTTTGTAAAGTCATAAGGTGAGTATTCAATATTAAACGTTTAGCATAATTTGATTTGTTTGTAACGTTTAATGTATTCTTTGTTTATAATATAAACAGAATTACATAATTTATGAATACTTTGTACCTTTTGTTTTTTTTTTGTAATATTAGAGCTACCTTTTATGAAATTCATTCAAAATATGAAATTGATATGTATTTATTTTCTATCGGTTCTATGTTAACTTGGTAAATACTTTCTAAAGTTGTAAAAAAATTACCATTTAATGCTGTACTAATCTTAACCCTTCAGTGTCGCGTAAATTAAAACATTAATTGTTATTTTATATAATCACCGATGCATCAAAAATTGACTCATAATTAGTGAAACACATTTGAATAGTGTTTTGCGAAAATCTGAGCGAGGATACCCTGAAAAACAAGGTTTGTTTAAATTAACCTTGTTTTTTGCAATGCACAGTGTGTACTGCATAAAAGCACATGATTTAAACGTACATTTCTATAGCTTAGGCACCATTTCTGACATTTCACACCCAGGAATTGATCCCAAGTGATGTGTTTTGTTGGAAAATTGAGTCTTTCTTTCACATTTCTGCTTTGTTTCAATTTTATTCTTAACATTAGTTTACATCTTCCGATGATAGGAAATAAAACATCTCAAAAAGTGAAGTAATACCGTGAGCAATACTGAACAATAAAATATCAATTGCGCAATTTACACATTTACAAAGAGTAAATTAAAAAACAATAAATCACTCCAGTTATTGTGAACTTTTTCACTGTTTTCTGTTCATTTCCTTCTCACAGCCGGGTTCTGGTAGTAGCCATAAAATGTTGCACAGGGCCGAACGTTCAACTACAGTGAACTAGCATACAACGTGTGTCAGGATTTCATCGTATTATTGAAACTGCGGATAAGTCACACGCTACAGGGTTGTTTTTCTCTATACATTTTTAGTTTTGTGGATCTGTAGTTTCGTTATCTGATTTTCACACTTGTACAGAGGTACTAGTTCATCTTTTATCTCCAAAGAAAAACAAAGAAACAAAGCCCAAAACGGACTTAGACGATTGAGATAAAGGTGTGCTGAGTAGAACAATTTAATAATAATACCTTAACTGTTGACAAAATTGTGTCTACAATGCCAAACATTCTAAGAAAATTTAAAGAAACAGGATATATATATATATATATATATATATATATATATATATATATATATATATATATATATACACACATAGTGAATTATATTTGGTATCGGATTTCTTTGTATCAGACAGACGTTCTGGTGTAAAATCCTTTTGCAGTAGATATCTTTTGACAGCGCGTACGGTAGTGAAGAGATACCAGCGCTTAATCAGGTTTCGCATCACACAGTATCTCCATTTCTTTGTTCAGAATCTGATGTGTCATGTTGATGCTGTTGGGTTGCCCAAATCACATGCCGTTTTACGCATACCTTTATAGTTTATCAATAAGTGTTCGCAAATTTAGGGCGAATGCTTTTGTGGCTAAGATGAATATCATATGCAGGAAATGTATTTCCTTTTCAGTTGATATCCCTGTGGTACTATGGAAAAAGGGAATATCTTTTGAATCAGTGTTTTCTCTAGCGGTCGTGTTCATAATTGCAGAATTTGACTATGCCCATGGAGAAATATCTACATCAGCATCTTCTGATGCGTCTACAACGCAAGATGGATTCCAATTAGATTTATAGTCTGTTCTTTATTAGTGCTGTTCTAGAAGAAATGCTCTTTCGTTCCTGAAAATGCTGTGGTGAGTGAAACTGATATCGGTATTGACCTATTCACTCAATCGACTGCAATGCGTAACATCTTTTACGAATGCGACATGTAGATGAGGTTGAACACAACTCTAGATGAACCATACTTTTATGTTTACATATTAACTAGCAATGCTTTCAGATGTACTCCCGTTGGACCAGGTTAGTTGATGCAATGATCCAGCATCCAAAATCAAATTGTAGAGCTATAACGTGGATGTAACTATCACCCGTGTTGAGGTATTTTTGAATAACATGTTCCAGTTGTAACTTATCTGCATATTAACATTTTGAAAGAACAAAGGTGAGCCAATTGAGCTGTTCTCAGTTTAACAGAAGCCCTGGACGTTATAGTTTGACCTGACCACTAAGTTTCTACTTGAACGAATATTTCCTATCTATTTTATTATAAGTTTTGTTATGAATGAATAAGGTCAAAGGTAAATATGTAATTAAAAATCGAATAGGTTTTGAACTTACGACCTGTACTTTGCTAGAGTACCGCGCTATCCAACTGGGCTATCGAGATTCAAGCCCAAATCGATGTCAATTTTGTCTTTATGTATGTAGAGCGGTACTCTAGCAAAGTACAGGTCGTAGGTTGAAATCCTACTCGAGGTGAACTTTTTATTTATGTATTTAATAAAATTAATAATAATTTTTAATTTCTTATCTAGTTCACTGTGATGGTTATGTATATGTACATCCACATTGGATTCGGCAGTGAGTCTAGTAACACAGTTTCTTAAGCTGGGATCTGCCGTGAATGACGAAGCTACTTAAAATTTCGATGTTACTTTTACGGTATCCAGTATTTGTTCATATCCAACATACCAGTTTTACAATCGATCGAGTTAGGCCATTCTTTCTGAAAGCTCACATACAAAACATAATTGGTTATTGGCGTAGATTCGATAGTTTGTAAATATGTATAAGAGTACTTTTTTTTAAATGGTTAAACCGTCCCGCAGCTGTGTAGATGGGTAGTGACAGGTGATTACTTTATCAACTTATTCGATCTGCAACAACTGCATCCGGTCATTAACATTTGTTGATGGATAGCCACAGCCTACGCGCCAACGCATTGGCTTTGACTCCGATTGTTCAAAATTTCAACTTTTGATGAACTTCCTGCAATGCAGGGACTACCTATGAAATGGGATTATGGTGAGATTTATATGTATATATATTAACCCGGATTTTTTGGTTACAATACGATTGGTGTCATCTGTATTTAGTCTGGGAAATACACAGTTTATCAGGACGGTACATCATGTCAGGAATACCTTATGACAGATTTTCCATGCAAGACTAGAACCAATGATTAGAGTACTAATCGTTCTCAAGACGTTCATTAGTGGAAATAATCAAGAAAGAGCACGGCATCCGAAAAAGATGCTACATGACCCTTAGCCTGGAATACCTATGAAAGCTTCCATAGTAATGCTTGATCCGATGTTATAGTATGTGTCATCTTGCTCCTTCTGCCGAGATTGCTGAGAAATAGACAATATCCGATACATGTTACTGGCGTAGAATCTGTTGATTAGCCTAGGTACTACCATATGTGAGTGGTGTAGATGCACTGCATCATACCATTCCTGTTATTGGTTGGTGGAATAGTTTCAACAAAATATCAAGCCACCTTTTTTTGACATGGACATGGTAAATTTAAAAAAAAATTCAGGACAGCTTTGCTTTCTATGTATGTGCATTAAAAAAAGTGTTACTTTCGATATATCTGTGTCTCTGACTGTACGTCTGGGGACTATTCGCTCAATTTTTATTCGTGATATAATAGCTATCAGTATTTCCATGTAATGTGTTCTCTCCATTTGGAGTCAGAGTTGTGATAAACTTTATCAGCAACAGGAGGGGAGGAACATCTTTGACCAGATTATACTAGATTCTCGCTATCTGAATTCCTTCCAAATTTATTAATACGAAGAGCAGGATCCAATATTCAACCAGATACTCGGAGTGAAAACGGTAATGTAATGGATTTGCACAGATAAGGCTATCGGAAGTGGAAAGAGTAAATCTCTAGGTCCCACGGTCTGTAGTAAATACTGACCTGTTCAGCTAACTCAGTTTTCAGTGTCGTTTACAAGTGAAGAGTTTAGCCGACAAGTGTTTCAAACTAAGAGAAAGTCATACTGAATATCAGGTTCTTCGCTAGGTGCGTTTTTTTTACTCTTATCCCACTTTAGGTGAGTCTGGCTGCTGTGTCTATGGTTCACATTTTTTTGCATATCCTCTACTTTTTGGCATTTTATGATACGTAATACTGTAGAATGTGATGTGATGTTGCTCGAGAGCGAGATGATAACGCCAACTTCTCCTCACTGTCCACAAATTATTATGTTGCCACCATAGTGTTGCAGTACTTCAGGCTTCATGTGCCTTCTGTCGTACGCACCAAATTCTGTTTCATGTGGGAAACCATCTGCTAATGAAACAATATTTTCAATAGTCACATGCCCGTCATCGTGTTCTTCTAAGTGAGCACATTTTTATGGAATGCCTTGTTCTATCGTTTCCTGGTCAACCACTTCTTGATTTTTTAATTGATTGCTTCTCATTACATTCATGCGACTGTGGGATAAGTTTCGAGGTGCCAAAGTTCACAATACATGAGTGAATGCACACAGTCTGCAGTATATAGATCCAGTGCAAGATATTGGAGATATTGGATCTTCTTCTTCTTTCATCTGTTTCATATGGATGGTAATGTTCTTTTTGTCATGTTGAGTATATTTTTTTACTGTGCTACACACATATCACCTTGGCACACTGTACTAGCGTTGTTTCCAGCTGCACCTTTTGGTCGTAGCACTATGACTAATAGTAGGTAGCTCACAAATCAAGTACGTTGTTGATTGTATTTTACGCTAAAAATGATTTGGTTCAGCTGGAATGAAAAAAACACTTTTTGGTCTTTTGCAAAATGTGCATTTTTTGGTTCTTTTGAACAACTCTAGTTTTTTCAGTGTTTCTTCCCGACTTGTAATGTACTCTTTGGTTTAACATTCAATTCCGTAGAATATACACAGTTCCATTTAAATTTTTATTAATCAAATAAAGGTGCGTCTTTTTCATTTTTAAGCCTGTATTTTTGTTTTTCTACTTTGCCTTCGTACGAAAGCTGTTATGAAACTATTATGAGTTTCATAAGAAACAAAATGGTGCTATAATGAAAATACTAGAAGCAATACAATTTATTTTTATAACTGTGGTGACACTCGAACTGTAGTGACAAGCCGTCTAATTAAGTTAATATTGAAAAATATAATAAACCGCTATACTTTCGTTGACAGGTACGTTTTTGCGCTAATTTAGAAACGATTTCATTAATCCACAAATGCTTTGATTTTAGATTATGGGAATATGCTTATAAATAAATAATATATATATATATATATATATATATATATATATATATATATATATATATATATATATATATATACCTCAAAATTTATAAAATATAAACATTAAACCTGTACATTGCAGGTAAAAGGCACTTCCTATTTTGTACGAAATGGAGCTTTAAACAACTTTATACACAATTTTTTGTTTTCCTTTTAGTGGTACAAAGCAGAATCTTCGATAATTACTATGGAAAAGGCACTTAATACTGACAGTTCAGAGGTAAAAACTACAAAATTAAAACGATCATATCCTGACCACACCCATCCTTAATCCCGCCATGCATACGTACGTAATGTATGTATGTATGCTAGGAATCCATGATTGTGGCTGAAAGAGCTCGGAAAGCTCGAGCAGCCCGTCCTCCCCCTTGGAGAGGGAATGAAATACGTGACCTTTCCTTCCTCTTCCTCGTATATGTTGCCAAAACTCTCTAGTTTATAAAAACTTTTTTATGTTAAGAAAGAGCAAAGTAAAAAAATATTGTATGATAAATCGTTTATAAGTGATTCTCTCGCACTCACTCTATCCTTCTTATAAAACTCGTATCATAATGTACTATTCCATTATTGATATGACTACATACTTAAGATTTTAAAATTAGTTTCAAGCTTCATATGATAAACTTAGTAGATTTAAATTACCTATAAACAATGTGTTTGTTTTAATATAAATAGTTTTTTAGAGGATAACCAAAAAGTATTTAGGAACTTTATTTTTTAGGGTTTACTTATTTTTCTACAAAATACGTAACTATTTTGGTAATGTACAAAGTGCAATAATTGTGCACTTCGAACTAATTTTCAGCATACTTGAGATTTGTGTATTTACTTTTTTTTTTGTTTCAGGTAAGCGGACTTATGCAAAATTGATAAAGAATGTAACTATCAACAATATATGGCTTATGGATATAGAGTTTTGTGAAAGATTAATTTAATATCCCGGAACCTACGAAATGGTATGTCAATTATGTATTCTTTTAATTATAAAATTGTAATATATAAGGTGTCTCTAGAAGCTCTGTACAAAATACTAGGACCTTAGTCCAGAACATCTTGTAAAGAAAGATTAAAGCGATTTAACGTCTTGTGAATTCTAAGGAGCGGAAATTGAAACGACGCAGCAGTATTTGAAGATCAAAACCTCTTGGCGTATAATGATAGTCCATTTTAAAACTAAGAAATTAAAAAATTTTCTTTGCACAGCTTCAAGTTGGTCTTTTTGGTACTTGTACATGGAGTTCCAAACAATGGCACAATATTCAAGTTTAGAACGAACTAATGAGAAATATAAACATACAAGTGATTGTATATTCGAAAATGATTTGCAGTATCGTAAAATATATCCAAGTGTTGATATGCAAGATCTTGAAATACTGTTTATATGTTGAACAAACTTTAAATCGCTGTCGAAATAAACACATATATCTTTATTATCTTTGATTCCGCGTAGTTTAACTGAGTGGATTGGATTTACGACTATAAGTAACTTAGAGATGTTTAGGGACAATTAATTTATGACACACCAACTGACAGGGGGGCATCGAGTTGCTGCTGAATCAAAACACAATCATCGATATGAAAATCATCTGCAAAAAGCAAGTTCCTACAATTAATATTTTCAGGCAGGTAATTAATAAATAATAAAAATAAAAGTGGACCGAGAATTGACCCTTGCGGTACCTCTGAGGTAGTAGTTACGGGAAAAAAGGTGTAATTGTTGTAAGTAACATATTGAAGCCAATTTCATTTGAATAGCATTTGCAGAGGTTGACTAAATCCAAAGTTATCTAATTTGCCCAACACAATATCATGTGAGATCGAATCAAATGCCTTAGCAAAATCCGTGTAAATGACATCTACTGGGCCACGGTTGTCAAGAATCGTAGTAATAAATTGCTTAATACATATTAAATTGGTGGCTGTTGACCTACATTGCATGAATCCATATCCATATCCATGGTATTAGTGTATGGTTATTGCCAAAGAAATGGTCGGGAATCGGTCAAAGTATACCAAGAAATATTTCCAAATAGACGCGTTCCAAACCATCAAACATTTGCCGCTGTCAATAGGCGTCTTCGAGCAACCGGTAGTTTTGTTCCTGCTACGGTTGATTATGGACAGAATCGTACTATTAGAAAAGCAGAGGTTGAGGAAGAAACCTTAGAACTTGTTGAAGAAGATTCGAGTCTGAGCACCAGACATATTGATTTGGATCTTGGCGTTTCTAAGGATACGGTTAACAGGACTTTCAGAGAACAGTTGTTACATCAATTTCACCTCCAAACAATACAAGAACTTTTACCTAATGACCCCGAAATAAGACTTGGCTTATGTCTTTTTATTAATGAAATGAGAGGAAATTTTCATAGAAAACCCGCATGCAATAAATGTTGTGCATTATCAACGTGAATTTAAAATTAACGTGTGGGCAGGAATTACTGACAGTTTTATCATAAGTCCTGTCATCTTACCACCTCGTTTAAATGATTTAAATTACCTAGGCCATTAAGTAAATTTGCTAAATTTGTTTCATTAATTTCCACTAGGCAAAATATGTGGTTTATGTACGACAATGCACCACCACATTTCACGCTAAATGTCAGAAATCACTTAAATGAGAATTTTCGGAATCGATGGATCGGCCAAGGAAATAATGCTCTTGCAAATTGGACACCTCGCTCACCGGATTGACTTATTATAGAGAACACTTAAAGAGATGATATATTCTAAACCAATAAACACCGAAGAATTGTGACCGCAAACACAAAATTCAGTAAACATTTTACGGTTAGATGCAGAGATGATGAATAGGATGGAGTTCAATTTTCTCCGTAGAATTAATCTTGTGTACATTAAAACGGGGTCACTTTAAACATTTTTTTTTAATAATTGTGGACCTGAATAGGCAAAATGTCGCCTATCGTGCTAGAGCACTTAGGAACACTTAGGAGGATCGATAGAGGGATATTCAATTGCCAAGGGATGCCTATGAACAGCTACCTTAAATTTCTTCATATCATAAGTGGGAGGAAAAAAGGAACTGGCGAGATCATTCCAGAGTTTTGGGGCCGTGTAGAAGAATGTGTATTGCGCTCGTTCGGTGCGACAAGTGGAGATTTGTACTGCATACTGATGATGTGAATGAGCGAACC
This sequence comes from Vesta saturnalis, assembly GCA_036346205.1. Lineage (NCBI taxonomy): Eukaryota > Metazoa > Arthropoda > Insecta > Coleoptera > Lampyridae > Vesta > Vesta saturnalis. The sequence goes on from JARFJB010002396.1 coordinate 5,830,005, forward strand.
GAATATTCATAGGAAAGGTAGCCCGAGATGGCATTAAAGAATGTAATTCATCAACGCAATAGAAGGAACTGAAACGTTTCTTCTATGCTCAAGGGACTGTATGTTAAGGACGGGTCATTTATAATCCTAATCGCTCTGTTTTGAATACGATCTACGATATCGACAGCGTATTGGGGAGCAGCACCCCAGAGGTGAAAATTATATTCTAGATGAGGTCGAATTTGGGCCTTATAGCAGAAAGAATTGTCGGGAGGTAAAGTACTGCTTAGATCTGTACAAAAGCCTATTTTACGAGCATCTGTTTTGGTAGCTGACAGAAGATGGTCAACCCATGATAGATTTGAAGATATAGTCATTCTCAACAGAGTAATAGAGTCTGCAAACTTAAGATCTGAGCCATTCATACTTACAACAGGAAATGTTGAATCTTTGTTGGCGGATACAAGGCAACACTAAGTTTTGTTGGGTTTAAATTTAACCAGATTATTGCTTTCGCATTCGAAAATACATTGAATGTCTTTGTTGATTGAATTTGCCATTGAAGCTTTAACGTCTTGAGATATAGATGGTAGATTACCATTATGAGTAGACTGAGATGAATTACAATTAAGAGTGCTGTCGTCTTCAAAGCAGTGGATCGGATTAGTTGTTGAAGAAATAAGGTCATTTATATATAGCAGGAAAAGTATGGGCGCTATAACTGACCCCTGTGGCACGCCCTCGAATGCTAACTTCTTTTAAAAAACAGCCATCAACTACGACACGTATTCGTCTTTTATCAAGGAAACTAGAAACTCAGAAACACTTATGCCAAACTTGGTCAAATGCCTTTGAGATATCTAAAGTGACTACAACTAATTCACCGGATTGTTCTAATGTATTATTCCAAACTTGGGTAACATATGAAAGATCACCTGTTTAACCACTCTGCCCAAGCTCATATTGGTGGTCACTAAGGAGTTTGTTAGTTTCAAGGAACGAGAGCAGTCGCTGATTGATGGCTTTTTCCATGATTTTAGACAAAATGGAAGTGATTGCAATTGGTCGGTAGTTCGAGGGATCGTTCTTGTCGCCTTTTTTGGGAATAGGTTGAACATTTGCTAACTTCCATGATGAATGAAATTCCCCAGAAGACATAGAGATCGAATAGACCTTAAATAGGATTGGTACTGGTTCGGGGCAACATTTCGATCAAGCCTACTGATAATCGATTCTAGGAGCTTGTACCGTAAATGAATCGGTTTCATAGCGTATGAAGAAGAGTTGACTAGGGCACATCTTTTCCAGAATCATTGAGACACAAGTTTGATGCAAATAAATCTACAAATACGTTGGCTTTGTCTGCAGAATCAGCAAGTACAGATCCGTCAAAAGATGTCGAGGAGGGGGGGAATGAAAAGTTTTTACGAATGGATTTAGTTAAAGACCAAAATTTACGACTGCCCAAAGGAGATGTAGCTAGTTCGTTGTATTTTCTTTTTTCAATTCGCTTTAGTGATGACACTTTTGCACATATTTCTAGTACCAACGTATTCTGCATCACTCTCTACCGTTTTATTAGATTTCCATTTAATATAAGATTTATATTTCAAAGATGCTGCATCAGCATAAGCCTTTTTGAACCAGGGTTGAGAGCGTGAATGACCTATCCGATTCTATTTTTTGGAAACGTATTACTCCATGCCCATGAGGATGACTGCAGATACTGAGAAAGCAATGTCCAAAGAAGAGGACGACTTAAAACAATATTTACGCCATGGAAAAGTAGCAGAGAAGTCTCGTAAATCACTCCATCTAGCAGACTTAAAATAGCACAAAGTTCTATTAGTGTTGCGAACAACAGCGGAATTAGGGACAGTAGAAATTATTTCTATTAGACAATCGTCAGAGGGGAAAGAACAGAAGTTTTATAAACAAGTGTGTTTGATGTAAGAAAGAGATCTAGAAGATGTGTAGTATGGCTAGGGTTATTAGGGATTCTTGTGGGTTCAGAAATCGTTTGTGTGAGATCACAAGTAATAGCGAATGTTACTGCACTATGACCAGCTGAAATCTACAATTGGGATATCGCAAGATGGAAACAGAAGATAGTCAACTTTCAAACTAAGGTAATTCAAGAAGTCTTGAAACTAACTGTCATTAGGAGACCTATAAATGCAACAGTAAAATTTCACAAATTTAGGACCAGATTTTTAAACCAAGTCACGTCGAAATTTTTGTTTTCCATGGAAGAAATCCTCTTACAAGCAATGCTGTCCTTGATATAGGCACATACGCCTCCTTTATATCGAAAGTTAGAGTGAAGGTTGTATTGTGTTTCAGATGCAAACAAAATGTCAGGTTATAATTGTTCAAGATGTTGATGAACAGCATTAAGATTAGACCTGATACCCCTGGGCTTGCAATAGTGTATCAAAAAGTTAGAACTTTTGATGACCGAGGTCGCTTGGGCCCTGACATCCGACTGGGACATGTTTTTATGTCCGGTATTTATTACCCTAGAAACCACAGCCATCTTATTTGTAACTTTTAATTTTGGACTTTCAATCCGATAGAAAAACAGTGAGAGCAAGAAGGAAGAATATGGATGAGAATAAATTACGGATGAAGAAAAGGTGACCGGCAGCCCTTACCGAGCTCAGAAACTTGGAGACCCAATATTAAGGAGCCCATAGTAAAGGTAGTGGTAGGTGCTCGGCTGGCATGGGTTTAGAGATTAATTGAACAATTTATAATTTAATAAAAGTTTGCTGTTTTGGTCGTTTGTTATTAACTTTGTATGTTATTACTCGTGTTATTTGCCAGTGTATTCTTACATCCTTATGTTGTTATGTTGTTGTGTAAAGTTCTGTTGTCCTATGCCTGGATAAGTTGTGAAGGAAGGCTATGATGAATTTTAGTACGCAATGAAACATTTACATTCGATTATCACAGAAACGGCTGCTTTAAGCGACATCTACAAGGTATACCTTTTTTGAGGAAAACATATCAGGGAATAAGAATTTCCGAGTTTGATATGCCGAGGCAGAACAAAGTTATGGAGCTTTAAATGTGGACAAACAGCTACGGGTTGCGCCCTTAGGAAGATACATTAAAACTACGTTCTAATCTGAATTTTTCATCATAGAAAACCTCTAGGTACCAAATGTCATACAAATCCTATTATTATTATTAACATATTTAATATATATTTAAAAAAGAGTTTAAAAAAATAATAACTTCGACTCCCTACATTTCGGAAACTATCAACTTTTGGACTGTGGTAAATCCGGCTAAATCCTCATATTTTAGTCTCAGAAATTTGTCCTAGTATCTTGTACCGACCTTTTAGAAACACCCTATATAAACTATTATGTTAAAGCAGAATTCGCTATGATTTTTTTTAACAAACAGGATTTTTATAAATTACTTTTTGAAATACTTATCTTTTAGACATTAAATCCTGTTTTATTATTTATTTTTATATTAATTTAAACAGTTATCGTGCTTAGTAAATGGTAATAGCTTTAAGCATTAATTTAGATGTCAAAATAAATTTAGGAAATATGAAAACGCAATCTTTTAATATAACAGTTGGATCAAACTTTTGTTTTTTGGTGATATGGAGAAAAACGCTACACTTAATTTAAGTTTGTAAAAATGCTGCTCATTCAAGCATCGTACGGAGTGAAGGCGGGTGCCGTACTTCATCCAAATAAACATCGGTCATTACAGTAAATGTCTTATACACGGAGTTTCATGACGAGCTTTCACTATCGATATATGATAAAGATATAGATTCGAATTTTTACATTCATAGCTAATCAAAAATTCTTAATTTAAGGAAAATATTTTGGAGTTTTGTAGGACTTCCAGTTAAACGGGAAATATGCACCAACATTGTTATTTTAATTGGAACACCCCAAATGTTTTTATATATTTGAATTCCAGATTAAATTTTATGGTGACTTTTATAATATGACAACCATTTTTGAAATATTTGCTTTTTCCAAAAAATATAACCATTTTTGAAATATTTGCTTTTTCCAAAAAATATGAAGTATTTACCAGTTTACAAGATTTTTTAATTACTCAGCACTTATTTAAGGTAGATTATTGAAACTTGGCATAGTGCTTAATGCAGGTAAGTGTTTTATGTCAAAAATTAGGGAGGTCCAGAAATTAATCTCAAACTCTCAGTCAATTCAAACGACCAAAACTACGTTTTTTTAACGGAAACCCCCATTTTGATAAGTTCATCGTATTCTCCATAAAAAATGTTAAAGTAAAGAGGTTTGAAGATTGTAGTAAAAGTATCCCCAGCTGAAAACTTAACATACCATTTAGATATCTAGTTAAATTAAAACATATCCCACAAAGAAATAATTTTCCGTTCATAGACATTCCAATAGTACAATTTTTCCACTACAATCTTCGATATAAAAGAGAAGTGCGTGCGCCTATCTCAAGGACAGCATTACTTACAAGAGATTTTCTTTTATGCAGAATAAAAAACATTGATGTGATTGGTTTGAAACATTCTGGTTCTAAATTTGTGAAATTCTGCTGTTTCATTCATAGGTCTCCCAGTGACAGTAATTTCCAAGATTTCTACCTTAGTTTGAAAGTCAACTACCTTCTCTCAGTTTCTATCTTGCGATATCTGAATTCTGGGAGATTGTAGTCTCTAATTGGCTGGCTTCAATTTTCATTTAATACTAATCCTGCTGGTCGTAATGCAGAAACGAGTAAGTGGATACAAAAATAGTCCATACCCTCGAACGTCTTCAACGTATTAGTGAAAACTTCAGACACCGACGTTATAGTTATCTTAACGCACCACTTTACCAGATTTACAAAAATGTTGGTGCGTAACAATTTTTGTGCGAATTTAAACGAAGGATGCTCAGCATGCAGGGATATATATGATGAAACGTGGCTACAAAAAACCATGTGCAGTGAACGTTTTTGGTTGTTTCATATGAATTGAATTTACACGCCGTTGTTTAAATGCTTACGTTCAAACTTATGAAACCTGTGTAAGTATATTTTGTGTGTATTAAAACGTTTTGTTTGCTTATTCCATTTCACCTACCCGTTGATACGTGTCATCACGAAGTTTATTAACCCATATTCGTACAAGCGGGGTCCATCGGACCCCGTGCGTTTTTTAACTAGGTGATTTCTTTAGCAAGGCGAGGCTTTATGACTTTCTTCTTCTTAAAATAATCTTTCGTTTGTAATGTCACAAAAAAGTTACATAACCGGATAAAGAGGGTCCAACGGAGTCTTTAATACAATTACAAACCATTAAAATTTGTGACAAAATATTTAAAATAAGTGGCAAATTTTTGTGATTTAGCTACTTATGTCATTGTGTATTGGCGAAGATGATGTTTATCTGTGTCTAGATGAAGACACTGGTCCTAAAGTTGATGGAGGTGAAACAGATTTTTGTTTCAAGTTGAAATATGGTACAGAGTAGAAAAGCAATTCTTGTCCAACAAGGCGTGTTCATTCGCATAACATTGTAAAAGGAAAGTTACACAAAGGTTTTGGGACCTGGCAAAATGATTGAAGAACATGAGGATTCATTTTTTCGCGGAAAACAAAATTGTGAAAGTATAGCAACATGTACCAACAAGCTGTTCGAGTTCCAACCCTTAGAAAACTTTTGCGATACTATTGAGTTGTATGTATTTTTTGGATTATTATTCACTTCTGGTCATTTGAGCCATAATGACAACAATTACGGTATGTTGTGGAATTCACTGTATGGACCTCCAGTGTGAGGACATTCAATGACAAGGATACTAAATATAAGTAACGTAAATCTATCAGGTGCTAATATCACGATATCAAGATAGTATGTGCCTTCCAAACATAATAAATATGGGATGAAGGTATGGTTGGCATGTGATTCGGAAACATATTATACGCTGGGTGGTATTGCTTACACTGGAAAGGAAGGGGATACAGTTGCCAAGGGACTCGCTTGTCAAGTGGTTGATTAATTTGTACAAGCTAAACTATCAATAACAATCTAAATCTGACCTGTGCCAACTGCTGTACTAGCCGAGATTTGGCACTCATGTTGCTAAGCAATTCGGTAACAGTAGTGGGAACTTAAGAAAGGACAAAACGTTTGTGCTTCCTAATTTTTTACCCAGAAGGAATTGTGAGTAAAAAACTGTTTCATTTTATTAAAAAGGCAAGTTTGGTTTCCTATGTTCAAAAAAGAAGTAAGATTGTAGTAGTTTTATCGACACTGAACCACAACGTAGAATGTGTGCGGAAGAAACCTGACCAAGCTAGTACCATGGGCATCCAAAAGGATAACGAATTGTTGGTCGTTTTATGAATTCGTTAGACGTGGCTGGGATTGTGACATATGTGACTTAGACAAATTTTTACTCATCGTGGAACCAACGAAAACATAAAAGTAGAAGATGATTATTGTGTGGCAGAAAGCCATTAGAAGAAGATCAGCAGGTTTAGGAAAGATGACAAAGCGCTGAAGTACCTGCTAAAAATGCAAAACCCGTTGCCATGAAAGAACTCTGTTTTATGTGCCCGAGAAGTACATACATGCAGAAACTTGAATTTCGTGCGATCACAGTGTGTGTAATGAACTCCCGAAAATAATCTGTGGTATGTCTAAACAATAAAACATATACTTATGCAAATAAATCTGTTAATAGCTATAAAAATGATTTGTACATTTGTTATTTTCAAAATAGATCTTTTCTGTATATTTGTTTATAAAAAACCAAATCAACCTAATACGCGACCAACTAATCAATAAATCCGGCAATAATGGACAGAGGACCAACGGATCCCTTGTGCCCGTTTGCGATGCAATCTCTTCCAACCCGGACTAGCATTAAAGGGATATTGTTATTAGCTTTACTGGAATCGTTTCTGTTCGTGTATAGCATAACATGACACAATCTCAAAGGACATCGAATATAACTAGTACGGTATATTGGAGAAAAAACCTTTTTGATATATAATTAAAAAGGTTTTACAACAATCAAATGTCACTAAAATCGGATTATTCGTTGTCAAGTAAATTGCCTTTAATTATTTGGTTGAGTTGATGTACATATTTCCACAGTCTTTGCTTTTGTAGTGCGACGTGTCCTAAGAGGACTCTGTCTGCGTCATCATGCTTAGTCTTCAGAAGGACTAATTTCGCACTTGAGTCGAATTCATTTATTATGATTTTTCCCAATCTTTCGACTACTCTGAGGTTCGAACTTCTGTACCTTTCACTTACAAGTCTGACAACATTTACCGCACAGCTACTGAGTAACCCTTATATATATATATATATATATATATATATATATATATATATATATATATATATATATATATATATATAGCGATAGATGACACTAAATAAGCAAAAGTTCCTATGAACTTAGGCGTTGAAGTTTAATTATTTTTTTCTTAATATCTTCTTACAATGATGTAATAAGCGGACGAAATTTTGTATACGCATCACGAAATTCAAATATGACCTTAGTTCTTTATTACTGAAGAGCAGTATTCATATTACAAGCCACCCACGACAAATCCACTTATTTTCAAACCTCCTTTCAAAAAATTTCCTTACCACTCAAGAAAAGTGAGCTAGCTTGCAATCAAGCATAAACTCCACTCTTGCAACAATGTCCAATGAAACATCTTCTAATAATGTGTTCAGGTTATTCCTTTTCAACAGTGCGATGAGTTCTGGAAACTCACACTATTAACTTTTTTTTTTAAACAGATATCTTCTCAACCCATCTTCATCCAAACGCCTATGCACGTCGATAAATGTTCGAAGATTAGGAACCTGTCCTAAAGTATATCATTCTCGATAGATACGTTGAGCTTTGGAGAAATTTGACCGAGCTTCTCGGTCAAATTTGCATGCATCGGATCTCGGATGCATTTTTCTCATAAACCGTTGGTCCTAGCGACTTCAATAAGGTATACCTTTCTGAAGCACAAAAGATGGGAAAACAAAATTTTCTAGTCGAAAATGACATACAGTGTAAGGCATAAAGGTTAGGACCGATTCAAACAAGATGGAAACCTGTATGTGGCGTCCTCTATCAGTAATAAAAGAACTACGGTCATATTTGAATTCTGCGTGATAAAAAGCCCCTGTATACAAAATTTCGTCCGCTTGTTTCATCATTGTAAAAAGATATTAAAAAAAAAAAACAAAAAAAATAATTAAACTTATAACATCCTATATCTTTTGAACGAAGGCGTTGCGGACCTAATTTCATAGGAACTTTTTTTCTTATTTTGGTGTCCTCTATCGCGTGGCACTATGCATGGCACTTGTCACTTATATATATATATATATATATATATATATATATATATATATATATATATATATATATACCTATATATATATATATATATATATATATATATATATATATATATATATATATATATATATATATATATATATATATAATATTGAATTTTCATGGTTGCGCAGTTTATTCGCATGTTGCTCGTAACCTATTGCGTTTTCCCAATTGAATCTATGGTATGTTTTATTTCTACACTACTTGCAGTGCGGTGATCTTTGAATTTTCCAGTATTCTCGCCTTTTGCCAATATCTGTATGTTGTCCCATTGAATCCGGTGATCTTTGTTCCAGACCAGTACTGCGATTCTTGACCTTTCTATTTCGCCTTTGCAGATGTTGTTCTCGTGTTCCTGTCTCTCACTTTGAGTGGTCTGCTGCTATCTCCTATGTATGATCTACCGCATTCGGAAGGTAGGTTGTATACACAATTCTTGGAATTATGGTCTTCATTGTGTGGTTTGGTTAGTATTCCCTGAGCGTTCTTCTGAATTTGAAGGCAGTACGTGTTTGTTGCCTATCCTTCGTATTTTGTCCGGGGTACCTGGAATATATGGTATTACCGCTGAGTATTTAGGTTCTTGTTTTTTGGTTACCCTTTCCCTATTTGGGTAGCTGTTGTATCGGGGAAGCCATTTCCTTTAAGTGTTCTAGCGATATTTTCTTTTTCTCTTTTTAGGTCCTCTTGTTTCGAGCATATTATTTCAGCTCTATTGTACAAGAATCTTGCTCACACTTTTGTGGGGATTGTAGCTGTAGCTGTTAGACTGTGAAAGTGAAAGGTACCAAAGTTTGAATCTGAGAGTAGTCAAGTGTTGGAACAAAATCATAATAAATGAATTCTATTTAAATGCGAAATCAGTCCTTCGCAGGACTAAGCCTGATGACGGAAGCAGAGTGCGCTTCAGAAACGTCGCGCTATAAAAGCAAAAACTGCAGAAATGGGCCGATCAGCTCAAACAATGTCAACACAGTTACAAAACGCTTATAATACAGAATTTCGCCCCGTTTTTCGTCCGTTAAGCTAATGGAAGTTTTCTGTTGGCCATACTTTGAAAACCCTAATTTTAGCGTAATTTGATCATATTAAACGGGTCGCCAAACTTTAACGCGCGTAGTAAACACCAAGCATATCTTCATATGCACTATTAATGATTGCTAAACCGTTGTTCTTTCAGTATCCGTACGTAATATAAATATAATAAATGTACATTTGTTAATACTCTGATAATCACTGTTAGTATTGAGACACCAGGAAGTTGGATATTCGCTAACAGTAAGCTTGTTTTAAGCATAAGGCTCAAATTTAAAAGTTTAAGTACTACTTAAAGGGATATTTAAAGCATACATATACATGATAATTAAATGTTATGTTTTGAGAAAATTACATTTAAAACAGATTAATTTTATTATATACAAGATCATTTATGATTGTGGAGGAAAATAAATAGCCAATAAGTAATATTAAATGTGTAATTAATACTTTATGTAGTAATTCTTGTAATCAAGATGTAAAAAAAATTACTTTTATTTAGTTTTATGAAGCACAGTCTATTCACTTTATTACCTATCCATATGTAGTCGCAATATTTATTATAATTACAATCTTGGGTGTCAACAATAAAACAATGAATTCACGTGTATGGCATCATACACATGGTATGAATCTGTAACGTTGAAATTAATTATTATTTTTTCTTTTGCCACCTTCTGCTAAACGGTATTTTATAGAAGTATAAAACTGGTCGCTTGTCCTGTACAGTTGTTTTATTGGAGACTGATGTGTACTACAGTTTTTGTGTGATATTTTAATCTCGGCTGTTTGTACGCCGGTAATTTCTAGTTTTAGATTTAATACTGTAACGTAACGATGTAATATGGGAAAGCTCAATTTAATAAACTCTAATAGTAATGCTGACCAATATCATGTAGTACATTCAAATTATCATAATTATGACATCGCAGTGCTTCTTTAAGGAATGTAAAGTAAATTTTCAATCATATTTAGAACACAAGTCTAAATACTGTAATTGAGGTACACATTTTTTTTTTATAAAACGCCAAATATTGATTGATTGTGGTTGTAATGTATATGGTTCTAAGTTTAAGATGGTCCCAACACGGGTTCGTGGGATTTGAAACATCCATGGTTAGATACATGCATATGGGCTTGCGATAACAACCTACTTACATTACTGTGCTTGTAGCCACAAACAGATTTGTGTGCTTGCTCACTACCCACTTCGCTTATCACATACACAGCAAAGACAGCTTTTGTAATTGCATCTCGTTTAACTGTATAAAGTACACGGGAAACGACTATTATTGTTTATCTAGCTTTATATCACCATATGCTAACTGCTTAATAATTGCAAACTGGTTTGAGTTTATGTAGAATCTTTTAAATAAAATCCGATTGTATTCGCTTATTTAGTGTACATATACTAAACATTATTCAATATGGCGTTATTAAACAATATTTTTCATAAAATTTCTTGTGCTCCCATAGGATTTTAGAGATACGAAGAAAAAGCTTTTATGTGCAGTAAAACAGTTGTATGTTGTAATTATATTTTCTTGGTTTATTATATACAACAATCATACATTGAATTAAACAGAGATAATCAGTATTACGAGGCTATTAACCGTTCTGTCGGCATTCTTGGTTCTCTATTTTGCCACTTAAGTGTCGTCCTATTGCAATACTTTAAAATGGTACATGATGATGGTACGGTTATTGAGATCAATGCTTTACTAAACGCTATGTAATTTATAAATTATAGTGTTAATTACATTTATCTCATTTTTATTCAGAGTCTGCATTTATAATTATCTTCATATTTAGATACCATCGACTAATGTATATATTTATCGGTTTTTTGTTCCTAGAAAACTTCTATAATTATTGTGTGGGCAAAGGTTTACACAAGTAAATTAGTCCAAATTCTTTTAAAATGATCACAGTGACAAATGATGTACTTATAAGAGCTGATTTATGGACATAAACTAGATATTATGGCTATTTCAGAAACCTAGGTAGCAAACGAAATTAGCGCTGATGTTTTAGAATTCGATAGTTTTGAAGTTATCAGGAATGATCGGCAGTCTAAAGGTGATACTGTTGCATTATGCTATAAGCACATCTTAGCTCTAATTAAAACTAATGTATTCGGTAAGCTTGAAAGGAGTTAAAACTGTTTTTGATGTAGTTTATGGGCCTCCTGACATTGATTAGAAAATGTTTGTTAATGAATTAGAAAATTCAATTTTATTTTGCTCGGCAATGTCACCTAATCTAGTTTGTGTAGGAGATTGTGACATAGATTTATTAAATCCTAATCGTCATGCTACATATTAATTCACTAGAATCATTTAATTTAATACAGTTAATTACCGAGCCAACCAGGATTAGATTGCACAAAGCTTGTTTATTGGATTTTATGATGGTGACCAATGATTATATTTTCAGCGAGACTGTTGTAGCTGACCCTCTTTTTACTGATTACGAGATTTTAATTTTATGATCTTTCATTTGCTTCTTTAATAAACGTGCCAACAACGAATACTTTTAAAAACTGTAAACGCTTTGGTAGTAAAGTATTTTACGAGGAATTCCAAGGCTTATCATTAGAACGTTTATACCAACTCCCAAATATCAATGATAAAATTAACTTTTTAAATCTTAACGTAACCCTATTCGATAAACATGCTCTTTGGTGCACAATCACTTTTTCCAAAAAGCCTGCACCCTGGCTAACTAGCAACGTTAGACTTTTAATGAAATTACGAGATAAAGCTAAAGCTAAATACGATCATAATCCTTCTGGTGTAAATTGGAATTATTATAAGCAGACTACGGACGCATCATAGAAAATCCATCAGGAAATCATGGTCTCTCGAATTTGTGCTTCCCTAATTATTTTAGGTAAAATATCTACAGGGACTTTTCTTTAAAGAATTGAATCTCTATCAGATGAAACTATTAAAAATATTCTACATCTTTATGCAAACATTGTGTACCATTCCTGTACGGCATCAGGACAGCGCAATGAAATGTCAAAATTATACAATTTTTCAAACGCCAAACCATCTAAATAATCAATGAAAAAACAGGGTAATAAATAAAGTAGATCTAATTGTCTAAAAAATTAATCAAACTTATTGATTGAAAGAATTACAATCAAATTTGAAAATTAGTGGAACTTTGCTTCCTTTCCTTTGTGATATTTAGAGTTTAAATATCCCCAGAGATAATAGCCATTTGGGGCAAGATCTCCAGATCTTGGAGGCCAGTTAATTGCACAATTTAGTCCGATTACACAATTATTAAAACAATTATTAGTAAAGTGTTTAACTTCTGGGCTATTGTGAGCAGGGCAACCATCCATTTGAAACCAAATTTCTTCTTCCTCGGGAGCTACTTCTGCTAGAGCCGTTAAAATTTGCTCTTGCAGCAAATCCAAAACCTCCCGCGCTGAGATTTTCCTCAAAAGAAAGGGTCCAATAATATGTTGCTATCCAAACATTAATTTTTTGCCGATATTGAGATCCGCTTTCAACAACAATTTCAGGCTTTTTTGTTGACTAAATCCTATAATTTTGCACGTTTGGTTCATCATTTAACGTAAACGTACACTCAGTCGTAAAACAAATGTTCTTTAAAAATTGTCGATCTAGATTAGTTTTCCCCAGCATCTCATAATAAAACTCTGCTCGTCTCTGAAAATTCCCCTGAAGCAACTCCTGATGACACTGAAGTTTGTACGAATGTAAATTTTTCATTTTCAAATTTTTAATGCGGTTGTATTATACATTCCAAACTGGTTCGCAATTTCTCGAGAACTTATACCAGGATTTTCAACAACTGCAGTTAACACGTTTGTAGTATTTTCATTTTAAAACACATTTATTTGAATATTGGCTTCATAATTGTTGGCGCGTTTACACAAAGGAAGCACCGTTCCACTATTTCCAAACTTGGTAATAATTCTTCCAATTGTAGTATGGCTTGTAATCGTGTGGTTTGAATATTTCACGCTAAATAAGTTATTACCGGAATAAAACATTTTTACAATTTCTATTCTTTCTGAAACGGTGTACGAGAATTTGTAAGTCTATTGTTATGGCCAATAGACTGACAACGTGACAGCATTTATAATCATTTTGAAAGTTAACCTCATCCTGACATTTCATTGCTATCCTGATGCTGTGCAGGAATGGTACATAATTTTTATCATTTTTGAAATTAGCGTAAGCTGTAAAATTTTGTAATAGTTTAATCTGATAGAGAATTCAATTCCTTAAAGAAAAGTTCCTGTAGAGTTTTTATTAATATTTTAATAATAATATTGGTGTCAAATGCGAAAAGCAAACTTTATGCTTATTGATCGAACACGATATTCCAAACAAACGTGGTCTGAATTGAGACGACTGCACTAATAAAGGAAGCTGTGTAATAGCAGATCCTAATGAAATTAACAATTATTTCTTAACCACTATCCCTGATTTATGTATTGATTCAAACACCTTTAATTACTGTAAGTAGAAGTGTACCACTATAGGGACGTGACGTCGTAGTGGCGGGGGTCATAGTGGGGGTCAGGGTTGGGGTCGGGTGGGGTCGACTTATTTTCGGAGACCCTTTTCAACCCCTACGTTGAATTTTAGCCTTTAATTAAGGTCCTTTTGGCAATACTAAGAGCCTTTTTGCAGTCCAGCCCTCTGGTTAAGGGTTTGGAATGCCCATGTGACCCCAGGTAAAGGGTGTGGATAGTAAATTAATGCCATTTTGGCTGTGTTAAGGAGGGGTTAAGACTACATAAGGCCCTTCTAGCTTCATTAAGGAGGGGCTAAAACTAGACCACACCCATTCCTTCTACCGGATTGGTCGTACGTACGACTGCCCTCTGGCTTCTGATTGGTCCTAAGCCCCACCACCCAGTCTCCGTGCTCTGATTGGAGGGTTAATTCTCTGCATTGATTGGTTATGGCGGGAAATTTGAATTTGTATTTTGTATTCTGCGCCCCCGTTGCCATGACCCCTTGGCTGGAAATATGTTCGTGGCCTTGCACATTGTCGTGACCCCTTGGCGTGAAATTTGAATTTGTATTCTAATGGGACCCTAATGCTAACTTGTAAGACAGGTATAGAGTTTCACAACTTGCTCTCGGGGCTTTGCCCCCTTGTCGTGGCGTAAGTGTGAAATCTGAATTTGTATTTAAGTGTCTACAGGTTATGCAGGGAAATTTGAATATGTATTCTAATAAGAGGACCCTAATGTTAAGTTGTAAACAGATATAAGGCTTCGCAACTTGCTCTCTGTCCTTCGCCTCCTTGTCGTGGCCCAGCAACTCAAAATTTGAATTTGTTAGTGGCGCCATCTCGTTGTGTATATGCTTATGAATGTTTTCTGTAATAGAAGTGGCTCCACGGGTATATTTTAAAACTACATACAGATCACTGTAATGGTTATGGGAAAATTTGAAATAAGGGGGCTGTAACACTTCCTCGGTCATTTTTATTTTTAATTATGAGTCATAGTCACTCTAAAATAAAACAACTAAAGTACTAAAAACTCTTTTTTATTTATCACGCTAGAATAGTAGTAGAAAAACAAACATTATACAGTAACTTGATTATGTCATCATTTATAATTAAACGTGTGGTAAAAAACTTATTTACAAAATCAATCATTGATAAATTGTTTAATCTAAAATACAAAAACATTATCGTATAAAGTCCACACACATCCGAATGGTAATCCTGCAGTATCGTTTTGTTGTAATGGAACCACCTAGAAGTCTTCTCTACGTAAATGGTATCCTTGCGGGCGCCGTCCAAAGGAATTACAATTCTCGCCGTTACCATTCTCATCAATGTAGATAGCAGTCCAATGCCGCCCTGGTTTGTTTGCTGGATCCGTGTTTACAATAAATGCGCACGGTCTAGGCGCTTGTCTCTGTAGATTAGAAGCACATACAAGTCGAAATACATTCTTGTGGCTGTGGATCGATTTCAAACATTTCAACACTTGTACTGTATAACAAATAAAAAATTGTATGGTGTTGTAGTTATATTTCAAAGGTAAACTGCACCACGGTCTAGCTCAGTGAGGTACAAACTTATAAAACTTACTGTAATTGCGAACTCATTCATCAGGTGTGAGGGAAGCAGAGATCTTTCCATAGATGTAATCAGTATTAGCATTTGTTTTATTGGGCACCACTCAATTTCTAGGTTTGATAATTAAAATACACCAAAAATTGAGAAAGGTTGTATCTCAAAGCATAATAGGTAATCTGAATAAGCACTGAACAATTGTATTTATATGTATATTTAATAAAGCAAAATGTCTGATTAATATCAGCATAAAATAACTAAAACGATACTTCTCGTACAGCCTTGCGATCTTAAAATTTGTACATAAGCTTATAATCTATGTTTACTTAAAATTCAAAATGCAATCTGATCAACATGTGTTCAATAATGGAACGTGTATTGACCTATGGCAACAAATTACAGTTGTGATAGGTTATGAAGCCAAATGTTTTTATTTTAGGAGCAGGACTCAACTGCCCCTTTTTTTAACCGTATCAAAATAACACTGACTGATTTGTTATTTAGTTAAACTGCACTAAAAGGATAAGTACATACTTGTACAAAATAAATATTTTAATCTTGTCTTAAACGAACTGTAGCTTGAGAACTTTCATTTCCAATTCCAAGACAAACATACGATAATGTAAAGGTAATTTCCATTTGTATTTAACGTACAAATAAACGAAACATAAACATACGGGAAGGCACTATAACTTTCATCTGTCTTCAACATAAAAAAATAGACGAGCGGTTGCATATGGTAACATTAGATAATTGGCACAAAATGTCGACCCTACAATAATGGAAAGGTATAAACAACCAACGCCGATTCGAACGACGAAAGCTGTTGATATAACGATGAACGCAGAATATGTATAACAGAATATGTGATTTATGCAAAACAAAGTTATCTCCATTTATGTTCATAAAGATGACATTGCATTATCTCGCCATTTTAACCAAGTTAAGTTCATGATGTCATACCACGCTTTTCAACAATACGTAAATTTACCAAAATAAAGCTTTTTCTTAGGATAAGCGGTTTCCTTTTTCCTACCTTATTCCTACCTTCGTTCCCTATTAAATATAATATATAGAAAATGTAATTAGACGCCTTTACATACCTTATAAAAGGGAAGCAAAACTTAAAAAAGATAACGTCTGTACTACACGGTATGATAAACGGAAATGCATAAGCGTGTTCAATTCACGTTACGCATAGAGCTAAAATTGGATGTATAAAATATACACAGGGACCTTCGTAGTTATGTAGACTGAAGAGAAAATATTGAGATATAAAAAATTTAATTATTGAACGAAAAAAGGAATGCTTAAAGATACTAATGTAATGTAAATATATTTAGCAATAATGCAAATTTCGACACTTAAATTAAGATAACGATAGACAAGAATTGGCACGTTACAACCGAATACATCTTTGGAGTTGGTTTGCGTCCAGTCTTGCGTTTTCCAATGCATACATAGTCTCCGCGTTGTTAGGGTTTAAACAATTATACTCCCTAGCTTTTTTTTTCAATTTTTTAAGCGATGTACAACCTGCCTCGTCCAGGTTTATTATTGGTATGTTAAGAAATCTTAAACTGCCCTTAACGTGAATTTTGTTAAATGGCAGCAGCACTCGTATCAGGTCCTCTTAGAAATTGTTGTAGGGTACATACCCTGATTACTATTTAATCCGTGATATTTATCCTCTAAATACCTTATCTGTCTTGACATGGGTTTTGATATAAAATAATCTCGAGGTGACTTTATCAGCATTATCAATAACGAACCGTAATCTGTAACCACATCAATTTCTTTCGCTATCAATTCATTATCAACACCTCTAATCCCTTGTACGTCCAAGTATGCGTCCATCTTCTTTCAACTGCTGCTGTTCACTGAAGCTTGTAATCTAGAGTTACCCTTTTTAACAGCTGATATCCACGATGACATTTCGATGTTTATCGATCTCGATCACGTTGTAGAATTTGGCGTATACTAACCACTTAACGGTTTCCGTGAGATCTTCTTCAAAGCCGACTTCTAGACAAAGGGAGCCGTTTCTAATGAAATTCCAGTGCGTGCTAGCGTTTGCAGACAAGTCAGGGGTTAGGCCAGAGGCCATTAAACAGTAGTCGTTGGGGTAATCGCTTCTCCATATATCGTTGCCCCCATTCAATACCTGTACCGTAGAATACGGTGTGATACGCCCTTACATATAAACCACTAGCTGTAATGTCTGGTTGTAAGACCTTCAAAGGAATTTGTTGGCCGTCAATATATAACGACATGTAGTTAATATTGTTGCGATGAAAATTGAACGGTTTGAGAGGCAATCACTGTTGAAGACTTTATTTGCTACAAAACCTTCGATTCATCTTTAGGTAACTGCCCGGGAAGACGTTATCCAATGCTTTTCGCTGTATACCCGTAGGTATAGTTTTTGCATCTGTTCTTGTAATGTGGTATTTTGCAGCAGTTTCTAAGCTTTAGCATGCGCAATTAGAATGGTTGGATTGATTAGCATACGTCCCACCAGTAAATTAGCGTACATCATTCTCGTGTTGTAATTTGAACCTTGTGCAGCCATTAGACTAAAGGTATCTTTTGATCGTACAAATTTAGCCTTTAACTCAACACCACTTATAAGAAACTTTTCTTGACTAAACAAATCCGAGTGCACGTGATCAATCATCTCTATATCATTGTACCATAAGGTACCTCTTGGCCTCCTTTCGATAATTTAGCAACGTTTCGATATATAAACGGTAGGCGTAGATGGTGTTTGGTTGTGACACCATCTTCTGATTTAAGTAAACCTCCACTTGCGAGAAAAGTGAACGCATCCATTTGTTTATCGGTGCTACAACATAAATGCCAGGAAGGGTTGTATCGTCTTGTTTTAGAATTTTAGCTGGTCTGACTTAAATCTATGTAATTGTTTCCATTTTCGGGCACTACAAATATTATTGGAGCGTCATTACTGAGGGCTGATAAGGGTTTGTAAAATATCCATTCACCACTCTCGATACTTGTCAGCGTCAATGGTAAAGCGAACAAATCGAATTCGGACTTGACGCACACATACGATGTAGAAAAGCCGTTATTATCTTGAAAATTTATCGTCGCAAGTAGGATTCTTCTTCTTAGCAACAGCTCTTGATGGATACTGGCTATTATCGGTCAGACGTACTCTTTGTAGGCCGAACCGTCTATCATTTTATCGATTTTCTCATTGGCTTTACGCTTAAGATTTCTACCAGCCTCTTGAAATCTTTCTTGAACCAACTCCTTAGTGGGTCGATCCTCTATGACGTGACTGAGGATATTGATACGTGTCGTTAGAGCTTCTTTTCCAATAGCCTTTGCACCAGACTCCTAACCAGCTTCCTATATTACGTCCACGATGATATGGTGCACCTCTGTAAATGGACTCCATACCGTTGCCGGCCTGATTCATATAATATTACTGACAAACCATTATTGTAGCTTCAGACACGACATCCCAAACTCTAATGGCATTGCTGCACCCGTATCTGTTTTTATATTAATCTCGACGTTTTCAAGTTCCCGTGTCATCACCGTTATGTAGTGTGCAGGCGAAAAAATCACATCTTTATGGCTCTCGTAAGCACAGTTTCCTGAAGAAATGTTTATTATACGCATAAGCAGAGATGAAACATCACCCACAATTTGCGGTTCAATGATGTCGTGAACAAACATCTGCGTTGGTAATCCTATCCATATACTAGCGGAGTGCGGGGGTATTGGCTCCATAGCTATGTTCTGATACGGACGATAACCCAACTGTAAGGCTAAACTTTGTAAGAAGCCCAATAGCATGAGTGAGGTTTTTAATTTCGTAGTGACATTCTTAGTTACCTCATTGGTAATGTCTTCTATGTTGGCATAATTCCCCGAAGCGAAATGTAGCACATACCAACCGGCCTCAATATAACTGATTTTCTCGCTCTCGTTTTGAAAATGTGATACAGCCTTTTTTATATAGCCTCTAGCACGTCCTCTTTCCCTGTAGGTGGCTCGGTTCTATAATAAATTAAATTGTCTGTCGTACTTACAGCGGCAAAAGAGCAAGGGTACTGAGTTTCCGATATGCCTACAACCGACGAGCCCGTTAGTCTTATGCGCTTTGGCAACTGTGTAATAAAACTTGAGGTCATATTATCAGGAAAATACGTCATAGAACTATTACTAAATAAGTTAAGAGAAAACTCCATAATTATATATCTCTCAGCTGCGAAGCTAACGCCCAACTATTAAGTTTGTCACTGTATCCGCACCACTTTACAAGGTATTGTTTATGTCGTCCACGGCCCTTCTCTGCGAAAACCTGATCGACCTTGAGTAGGGTATCTCTATCAACCGTAACAACTTGCAATTCCTCCTCCTAAACGGTACCCTCAACAGCATCTTTACTAAGATCGATTATACAGAGCCATAAGGGCCTTATGTAGTGTTAACTCCTCCTTAACACAGCCAAACATTAATTTACTATCTACACCACTTTACCTGGCGTCACGTGGGCAACACAAACCTCTAACCAGAGGGCTGGACTACCAAAAAGGGTCTTAATATTGCCAAAAGGACCTTAATTAAGGGTTAAAATTCAACGTAGGGGTTGAAAAAGGCCCCCGAAAAAAGTCGAAGGGTTAGATTAAACGGGAAATTATCTAAAGCATTGCATATTAGTAGAGGTATACCTCAAGACTCAGTCTTGCGTTCCACAATGTTCATAATCTGCACGAGTGAACTGTAGCTAAAATTTTGCAAAATTAACCTGTATGCTGTTGATACCCACTCATTTTCAAACACACTGCTTTACATGAGGTTATTTCGGAGTTAAACTGCGTTTTAAATCTACCGCCCGATTTCTGTGAAAACATGCTTTAGAGCTGAATCCAACCCAATTTTGTGTTTCGCTTTTTATTAATGAGGCTGTTTCTTCTCAAGCTCCAAATGTAAATGTAAATACTACTTCTTTACGGTTTGCGGGCGACGATAGAACCTAGGTGTAACTGTGGATACAACCCTAGGATTCAAAATTCACATTTTCAAGTGCTCCAAAGAGCCTTTTTAAATTTAAGATTACTATACCTTCGCAGATTATACTTCACTACCAAACATGTAATTCTGTAGTCTGGTACATTGACAAATTTCATTTAAAATATGAGAATTCATTTCGAATTTGACATTTTCAGTGCAATGTGCTTCCTAAGTTCTAAAAATGTACATAAAAACATATGATAAACGGGGTAACAGTTTATGAAATGTGGATGACATGTTTTCACCTGAATTTCCTTTAAAACCTAATGCTAATTAACAATTTACATTACAGGAATGTGTGATAAAAGGCTTTTCACTGAAGAAATGATATTGAATATTCGCTGTGCAGTTTGAATATTCTCTGTCCAGTTGAAGACAATCTAAATAGTAGTTCGTGGGATATTGTCAGCAATTTTGAAATATCCAAATCCAGTGTTGAAAACCTAAAAAGAATTTTAATACAAATATAGACCAATTAAATGGTCCCCAGCTTTCCCCTAATTACCGAGCTAGTGCAGTTGTGGTAACACAATCTGCTTAGCATGCGGGAGGTAATAGGTTTGATTTCCTTTACCGGTTCCCCTATATGAGGTTTTTTCAGGTGTTTTCCTCATACACATAGCATAATGGTCACTGCGTATCCGCACACCATGTGCGACAAATTAGGCGAATGCTGGGGTAGTATGTTCCCTCTCAGAACCCTAACTCCGTTTCTTCCGATCCTGTCTTGACCGCACCTATCCGTAATCCCACCATGCATACATATTTAATATATGCATGTTGAAGGAGCTTGGAAAGCTCAATTATCCCGCCGTCCTCGTTGGGGAGGGAATGAAACACGTGACATTTTCCTCCCCAATGATTCTTAATAATGCGGACCGACAAAGAAACCGAATTCTTGGTGCCTGCAGTGAAATTAGTTCGTTTTGGCATTTTTTTGTATGAACTATAATGGAAAAAATATCAAAACCAAAAGTCCAATGTGTGGTTCATTTAAAAAGGACCGCTCGAGGAGAACACACTTAACTTCAGGGGTGCATTGTACATGTAAAAAAATTTAAAAAATCTAAGAGTAAACTAATTTACATTTATTTTTAAGTAATAGCTTTATTAAAAAATGTTATATTAGTTGTAATTTTGTACGTTATGCTCTAAATAATGTCATCAAATGTAAGAGTGCCTTTAAAAATGTAATATATCAAACGATGTCGTTTACACCACACATAAAGCTTAACTCTCTTTGGGAATGTCTGGCTATTGTTTAAAATTCATACACTTGATACGTATACTTCATCACTAACATTCCACGTACCAACTCACCATTAATTCCTTACATTGTCGTCAACAACGGGGACGTCCGACGAGAACACTGTTGGAGGTGAATGCGTCACCCTAGTGTCTGCTCATATCCAATCTTTTGAGGTGATAGCATACCCTTCTTGTACCCCCATATAAGAATCCCCTCAACACATAAATATTTTTTGTTTTATTCTGATTATAGGGGATCATCTGGAGTTGAAGTCGCTTGGTCCACGTACTCGAAGCGGTATATATATATATATATATATATATATATATATATATATATATATATATATATATATATATATATATGGCATGCATCAAAAGGCAATTTCTCTCGTAGAACATAACTTTGTATTCTTGCCAGTGGCGTTCGTGCAGATTTTGCACTGAATGATTTTATAGAGAAAAGTGACACACCACTGCTTTTTCTCACAGTAAACATTATTTTTGAAATCTTATTTGTTTCTGAGCAAATCTGATCTCTTGATTTTTTTCGTTTGACATACATACATAAAAAAATAAAATTCGTTCATTTGCACGGTACTGCGAAATTGGGTATTGTCAAGAATTAAAAACGTATCTATTAGGTAAGAAGCAGATTTTCTTTTGTAAACATACACAGTTTTGAGAGTTGTCTACCTAGTTTAGTTGTCACGTATTTAAGTCATTAAAATGAACAATATTATTAATATTAATAAACATGTCTAATTTTAAGAATAGAAATATTACGGATGCACGAAAATTTTTAAACATTCATAGAAGGTTTTGCGAAAAGAGATGTTTTGAACCAGATAATCATCTAAAAGGAGTACAACGTACTGTAAGAACACTAGTAATTGAGGTAGCGTTTTTGAATTCAGTTGAGGAAGATCCTGGATTAAGTATAAGAAAAATTGGGAACAATTTGAATATCTCAGATCTTATTGTTTGGAAAATTCTCTATGACTTTTTATTATATCCCTTCCATTTCCAACGGGTTCAGGTTTTACTCCTTCGGGACTATCCATTAGGTACGAACTTTTGCCAGTTGTTTTTTTTTCAAAAAATGTACGAAAATTCATTATTTGATTCTGAAATTATATTCACCGATGAAGCCAATTTTTCTAGAAACGCCATCCAGAACTTTCACAATAATCATTTTTGGTCTGAACAAAACCCACATGCAATTTTGAAATCACGTTCCCAGCAGCAGTTTTCCGTTAACGTGTGGGCTGGAATATGCGGTGTGGATTTAATTGGACATTATTTTTTTTCATAAGAGGTTGAATGTGCATAATTACCTACAATGTCTCTAAGAAGAATTTCCAGCTTTGGTTTATGCACGACAGGGCGCCTGCTCACTTTACAATAACCGCTGGATAGGTCACGAAGGACCACAGACATGGCCACCTAGATCCCTCAGTAGTTTAAATTATTTCCTGTACTATACTGAAGAGCAGTTGCGAAATCGCATCATAGTTTCTTCCGAAACTTTACACCAGTCCCGACATTTTCCGAGGAGTACGTAAGTTCATGAGAAAAAAAGCAGAGGCATGCATATTTGGGGGAGGTACACATTTTTAACATCTGATTTAATTTATTTCTTTGTGCGTTCAGGTTAATTTTGTTAAAATGTACTTTAAAAATTATTCTCTTAAATAAATTATTGTTTAAAGTTGCATAAATTGTTTTTTTTTCTACCGAGATGTAAATGAATAAATTTTATTTTTGTATGCGAAAGCCGTACGTCAAAGGAAAAAATCAACAGACCAGATTTGCTCAGAAGGAATAAGATTTTTAAAAATTATTTTCTTTAAGAAAAAGTAGTGGCGTATCACTTTTCTTTTCAAAATGATGTTATACGTTTTACAAAAACGTCTAGGATCATACCAAAGTTATCATAAATAAAATAATTTTTTTTTACTTTCGCACTATATAGTTCAAAAGTTAAGACCTTTAGGACATATGTTCAGATGAAATTTTTTCTCAAAATGAATCCAAGAATATCCTCCTTAAATATTAGTATGTTATTCAGAAACACCCTGTAACATACTGTTTGGAGTTTTGGAAAGGGGGGAATGACACACCTATCAACACATCTACTATTTATCTGCTTAATTGTTTTTTTAATTCTTTCACAACACTCATAAAGTGCGATAACTTAATTCGCTTTTAAGTAAATTTATTAAATAAAAAATTGTTAAACAGATCTAATTATTCAATTACACCATTAGTGACTAATTATTTGCATATATTTGATTATGATCTAAGATTAGAAGTAAATATTAACCATACAATGTGGAAAAAATAAGCTAATTACTTTATTATCGGTTGGAATGTATAGTAATACTTGCGAGCGTATCATTCCACTTCAAAATAGTCCAAGAAAATTTATTTTCATTTCCATAAGATATAACACTTGCTATAACTCAAGTTGCAAACGGTTTGAATGCAAAACAACGTTATTTGTGTTCGACCGTAAAATTTAGGGCCTTAATCCTTATACGGTCTTTAGCTGTAAGTTTTTATCGCAATAATCTCTAGATTTTACTTTAATAGGTTAGCTACTTGTGTATGTTCCTTTTTTTTTAATCCTTGCTTGTCTGTCTTTTATACTAAAACGCCGTCTTAATTAGCTACCTAAAACTTGCCTGTACATACGCTAATAATATCGTCACTGAAACTAAGTACTTAGTGTTAATTGAGTAAATGGATAATTAAGTCTTATATTTTTAGTTTTTCTTGTCTAAATATGTTTAACTGATAAGGTCGGATGAAACTCACTTTAAAGTTATTATCTTACTCTAGAATAGCGAATAGGTAACACATTAAGATATTCTCATACACTAAAATTTACATTTTATTGCAGTATGTTTTATTTTATTTATTAATTTTGCACCGCAAAGTTGAACTAGTTAACAATTTAAATATAATTACAGACTAAACCGTAATGAACTAAATTCCATATCCATAAATGACCGAACACACGTGTATACAATCAAGTACAAAAATAGGATATTTAGATGTTTAGATTAGAAGGAATATTTTATTAAGGTGTACTTCTTAGTATTACAGTTACGATATTGTTATTATCAAAATTCAAAAACGTTGAAATCGTTCGAGTCTGTATTATGAATACTTTTGAGTACAATGAATAAGTGACAATAAAATAGTTAACGTTGTCATCACAAGTGTTAAGCACGATAATAAATTATAAAATATAATACGTATGAACAAACAATTTTGATGAAACAATCATATAGATACATATTTATGAATTATGCCATAAATATATTTTGGTATTTAGTAAAATGCCCAAATGTCATTTCAAAATTCAATTAAACTCCTACATACAATTAATTAATGCAACGCAATATAATTCAAATTTAATTTTTACACACAAAAATTATAAATGGAAATACACCACAGTTATTATACTAACATAAATTAACAATACTATTACAAGCAAAGTAATAAAATAAATATACTATTATGAATTATTATGTTTTTGCTACGAACGAATAAGTTCAAAAGTAAATAAAAATTATTATTAATTTTATTAAATACATGAATAAAAAGTTTACCTCGAGTAGGATTTGAACCTATGACCTGTACTTTGCTACGCTACCGCGCTAACCAACTGTGCTATCGAGATACATACATAAAGAAAAATTTTACATGGATTGGGGCTTGTATCTCGATAGCGCAGTTGGTTTTCGCGGTACTCTAACGAAGTACAGGTCGTAGGTTCGAATCCTATTCGAGGTAAACTTTTTATTTATGTATTTAATAAAATCAATAATACTATTATGAAACATATTGTAAAATATTGCTTACAGACATTAATTCGTAATATCAGTTAAGAAATCGATGACTAGGGTGTTACTTAATACAATTCTCACATTTCCTTAAATGAATATCTGAACAAACTGTAATCAATATATAAAACAAATATAACAAATATATATATATATATATATATATATATATCGCCTCGGGTGAGGTGATCCCCTATAATTAGGATAAAACAAAAAGTATATATGTATTGAGGGGATTCACCTATGGTGGTACTAAAAGGGTATGTTGTCACCTCAAAAAATTGGATATGGTCAGATACTGGGGTGACGCTGTCGCCTCCAACAGAGTTATAGTCTCTTCGGATGTGATACCGACACTTCTGTAATTATGTTAGACAAGCCATATAGATTGAGAAACACCCACATACTCTCAACACTAGAAGCAGGAGCAGACAGTTACCAACCTGAGGATGACAAAGGAGACTTTGCCGAAACGTCGTTTTGCAACAAGCTGTCTTTTGAAGACCAGAAGAGCTACGCGGATCAACACCCGAGAAACGAGCAATACATACAGCAGCCGCAAAAACCTAAAGACCAATATCATATATATATATATATATATATATATATATATATATATATATATATATATATATATATTCTCCTTATAATTTTACATCTTTTTTATAAGAATTACTTACAAGCTAAATCCTAGAGTTTTTGAGATATTTGCAAAGTTAACTAAAAACTGACATTTTGAAGTAGGCATATCTCAGTTATTTAAAAAAATAATCTTTGGTATAGAATTTATTCATACATGAGCTTACTTTAATCTATTGTCAAAATTGGATTTCAATATACTCGGTGGTCACAAAAATTAATTCAATAAGATAAATTTGAAAATGCTATATCTTCATTTTTTTTAAATGGCACACCCTATATTTTTTAATGCTTTGTCTTCGTCTATTAATCGGCTTTAATTTCCATTAAATGTTCTATACGTATCTCTAATAGTTTTGGAGATATTTAAATTTGTTCAATTATTTTCGTTGATAACACTGAAGAGGAGTACATTAGTCGGTCAAAGCAAGCTATGCTGCCCTGTTAAGCATAGAAGTCGTAACTGACAAAATCACTGTTATGCCACCAAATTTGAGTATTTTATTAAATATTTAATTTTACATTTACTAAAAGTTGCAAAGCAGAATTTTAATAAGCCAGAGCATTATTCCAAAATATAGTCAGAGATTAGAGTTTTTATAGATACGACATTTAGCACTAACATCGTATCAAGTTTGCAGAGTAACAAAAATGCGTATCAGCATAAAAATTAAGTAACTTTATTGAATAAAAAACTATTAACTACATTCTACAAAATAAAAAATATTACAAAATCTAGTAAAAAAAAAACAAAAATAAAACGTAGCTCAAGATCAGCCATTAATTCGAATCATCTAAATCTCCACTTTCCATTGAAATAGTAATATCCTCCCAAAATTTCTTCCTATTCATTGGCATTGTACCAGCGAGTTTTGCTAATATAAGATCCCTTCTTTCTGCGGTGATTCCTCTTGGGATGCTTTTCGGTGAAGGTTTTGGCAGACCTCCATTGACCATTGTTGCACTTAGAAAATTTAGTTCCCTTTCCTCTACAGAGTCAAAATCTGTCTTATATGTCAGTGTATGTCTCCCTCTAAAAACATTGACCTCTACCATCTCATTAAGGTACGGACGAGGAGAGATTTTATTGAGTTTGTATTGTGATGTACCATTTTGCCAATTATAAAAGTCGCCTATGCGCATACTAATGACTTTTGCATTATTGGCAGCATCTTTTACACAGTCACTGAAATCTTTAAAATTATAGATTTTCCCCTTTCGTTTGAGACACCGTTCGACCTGGTGATGAAAGGAATCGGCCCCCATAAA
Source organism: Vesta saturnalis (assembly GCA_036346205.1). Lineage (NCBI taxonomy): Eukaryota > Metazoa > Arthropoda > Insecta > Coleoptera > Lampyridae > Vesta > Vesta saturnalis. The sequence goes on from JARFJB010002396.1 coordinate 5,857,540, forward strand.
CGTGTGCCCTGGTTCAAAATATTTGACCTTAAATGACTCAAGGGAAACCTCTCCTGAATTTACAATATGAACAAAAAATGTAAATATTGTCCAGTTTTTATTTTGGGAGGCGCAATTATTCAACCACAAAATAACATGTCTAGCATCTCGAATCGATGATAAAAAAGCATAGAACGCGCTAGTAATATCTCGTGTAGATCGTCCAGATATGGATTCGTGCCAAATAACCGCTGTTGGAATTGTTTGCTTTTGTCGAGTAATCACAAAACTCTCATTATATGCTATTACTCGAGGTGTGAAAATTACCTCTTTAAACATTTCCATTCTGGGAAGCATAATTACCTATAACAAAATAATTTATCATTACTTGTGAATTAATTAGTGAAATTTAGCTTCTTAAATTACAGTTAGATAGTGAGATTACCTTTTGTAGGTCTGCAGATGCAATTACTTGTTCATCTGTCGTGGTAGAGGATGAATCTTCTTGATAGTGTTTTCTAGCTGATGTGTACTTTTTCTTGTAGGCAGCGAATTTCTTGCATTCATCGCAGTTGCCGTCCGGGACATCCTTTTTGTGGGAAGTCAATTTTGAATGTAAATCAAACAATTCACAAATCCAACATTCCCCGTGGCCCAGTTTTACGAAGAATATTTTCAAGCTGCTGACCACTTCTCTATATAAATGATACGAAAAATTTATGTTGGGATACATGGAACGATAGTGATTGTACATCATTGTAATAGTAATATCCGAGGGAAGATAGCGCCTCTCTGGTGCATGTTCACTACGGTAATGAGCGATAGTTGGCCTAAATGATTATATATGTTTAATTATTAAATCTCTATCAAATTTCATCTTGTTGCACTTTCCTTGTTGATTCGGTTTAACTGTTACTTTCCAATTTGTCTTATTTAGTGCATCTCTTACTACTCGGTCATTTTTGCTTTCATACCCTAATGTTCCAAGAAAAATTATTTTACATACGTTTTGCTTACATCCTCCTAGGTCTTTCAAAAAATAAAGGTATGTGTTAGACCTTTTTGAAGTAAGACAATGAGTTGTTTTTCTTTTTGTATTTTGTTGAGAGACACTGTGTAAAATAAAGTTCTTTTGCTCGTTTACATTTAGCTTCCAAAACTCTCTATTTATCTCTCCTCGCCTTTGCGTGGTAATTCTCTTAAAACACTCTTTTCTGCAATTTTTTTCGTTACAAGCTTGCTCTACATTATGTTTATCTGTCTTGACATTTAGTTTTATTTTTTTCTTTGGGCTGGGCTCAAATCAAACTTCTTTTTTTTGCGAATTTGTCCTTTTTTCGTAAAATTCTTCTGTTCTGAATTGTCCACGGCATTGTCTATAATATTTTATAATATTTCAATAATAAAACGTGTACCACCATTCTCTTTAAATTCAACATCTTCTGAAACACCAATGCTATCTTGCCGCAATGCGACGTTGCTGTTATTAGGTTCTTCATTATGCAAGATATCATTACTCTCTGACGAGAACATTACTTAAGACAATAACATTTCGCTTGGGTTCTTCTTGATTTTCTGAATTCCTCATATCAGAACGATTGCAGCTAAACTTAGAAGCTTCGGTTTCGGAACTATTACTGTCTGAATCATATGTAGAATTTGCAGGAATAAAGTCTGGATCATTATCTCTTAGGGTTACGTTATTTCTTAACACTTTCTGTTGACGTTTATGGTCTTTAATTTTCTCGTTCAGTGCCTTATTTAGCGCTAAAAAATTTAAAAGATCTACTATTTGGACTCATTTTGAGGTGGTGTTATAGTACTTGATATACAAAATATATGTTATATGTATTTATTTTAAACACTTTTTGGGTATTAGAATTCTTCACTTACTAAGCAAAACGACTTACCACAATAATGTACTAAAGAAAACAACACCAAGACACTTATTGTTTTAACTTATTTCACAAGAATTTCACAGTTCAATTTACGCTACCATGTGCATGCAACGCAACAGAATCACTAAAAAGTAAGGTTAGAAAACACTTCTCACTGTTAATGCAAATTGTCTTAAGTAACACGTTGTTAAGTTAATTTGTCGTAATTGCTTGCTGTTTTGTGTAGTTACGTCATATACTTCTAATATTGTCAGATACGACAATCAAATACGGCAGTTTTGCAGATACGACGAAACTTTGCAGGCTTCTAGAGGCTATAAAAGTAAAAGATACGACTTTGAGTCTTAACAGAATGATAGGTTTACCAATTATCTAGTTGTCGACGTCGTAAACCTAAAATATGAAAAAATGTAAATACGACTTCTATGCTTAACAGGGCAGTATGAATACATAAGAAACTAAAAAAACATATTAACTGAAATAGAAACACTTAAAATTATAATAAATGTTCAATGTGACCACCATTTTGTTGCTGGAAAACATGAATAAACCACAGATTTACTTTTCGTAACGTGGAAACATTTGTATTTTGAATGATGTCTCTAATTCTTGCCTTCATATCATCTACAGTCGTTGCAGTCGTTGGAGGAGTTTGATAGACTTTTTCTTTAATCCGACCCCAAAGCCAGGCGATCTTGCAGGCCAGGAGATTGGCCCTCCTCTTCCAATCCATTTGTTTTAAAACTGGGTATTTAAATAATTTCCAACGTTTCTGCTAAAAGGCGGAGGAGCGCCATCTAATTGCAGGCACATTTCTCTAAGGGTTTGTAAAGATAAATCTTCAATAAAAGTTTCAAATTCGTTGCGCAAGAAGTTCAAAAATGAATCTCCATTGACCGTGTTTTCAAAAAAATATGGTCCTATAATTCTTTCCCCAATAATTCCGGCCCAAACATTAAGTGACCAGCGGTGTTGATGAACAACAGGAATTATAAATCTGGGATTGTCAGTATCGTAATAATGGAAATTATATTAATTAAACAGTTGGGTTTTTCTAAATTTTTATTTATGGCCCAATTGCAAAAGTTTAATCTATTAACGAAATCATCGTCGTCTAATTCTTGTACAAGTTGGACATGGTATGGATGATATTTATATTTTTTTATAATTCTATTAACTGATGTTTTTGAAACTCCAACTTCTAATTCCAATTGTCGGCAAGAAACGTGAGGATTTTTAATTACGGATTGAAGAACTAAATGTTCATTACCTTCGTTAATTGCGGTTCTTTCTCGTTATAAATTGTCTTCGTAATGAATACTGCCTGTTTGCTAGAAACGCTCTTTCAATCTTGCAAATGCTGAAACTTGCGGGTGTCGTGCATTTGGAAATTTTTGGTTATAAATTCGATGAGCTAAAAGACAATTTTTATCGCTTTCACCAAGGACGTAAATCATATTAACAAGTTCTCATTTCGAAAAATTCATTTTGTAATTTAGGAAGTAAGTATACAATACTACACAAATATTAGCACTGTTTGACAAGTTTGATTTCTTCATTTGTTTTCGTTCATCTTTTTTTTTACGCTCTTTTGATTAAATTTTTTAATTTTACGATGAATCGTTTAAAAACATCTCAAATATCTCTTAAAAATGGTGGTTTCATAAAATATTTATTATAATTACAATTTATGTATTTCAGTTAATATTTTTTAGTTTCTTATGTATCCACAGCTTGCTCTGACCGACTAATGTTATTCTTCATCAGTGTTATCAACGAAAAAAATTGAACAAACTTAATTATCTCCGAAACTATTGGAGATAGGTATAGAACATATTTAATAAAAATTAAAGCCGATTAATAGACGAAGACAAGGCATTAAAAATAATTAAAAAAAGGAAGATATAGCATTTTCAAATTTACGTTGTTGAATTGACTTCAGTGTTTGCCAGCAACAAAATGGTCATTTATTATAATTTTAAGTGTTTGTATTTCAGTTAATTTTTTAGTTCCTTATGTATTCATAGCTTGCTTTGACCGACTAATTTTACCCTTCTTCAGTGTTATCAACGAAAATAGTTGAACAAACTTAAATATCTCCGAAACTATTAGAGATAGGTATAGAACATATTTAATAGAAATGAAAGCTGATTAATATAGGAAGACAAGGCATTAAAAAAATATAGGGTGTGCCATTTAAAAAAATGAAGATATAGCATTTTCAAATTTATGTTATTGAATTAATTTTTGTGATCACCGTGTATATTGAAATCCAATTTTGACAATAGATTAAAGTAAGCTCATGTATGAATAAATTCTATACCAAAGATTATTTTCTTATCTTTAAAAATAACTGAGATACGCCTACTTGAATTATTACATAAAAATGTCAGTTTTTAGTTAACTTTGCAAATATCTAAAAACTGTAAAGTGTAGCTTGTAAGTAATTCTTATAAAAAAGATGTAAAATGATAAGGAGAATCGAAAAATAAAATAATATATAGGATGTTCTATTTAAAAATCAAAAGTTCTATATTGTACCGCTTTTATATTACACCCTGTAATATTTTTAGATTATGCAGCGTATAAAAATAGACAACTTTCGTATTTAAACTTATCTTCTAAGTTTAATGGCTAAGGAGCTATCGACCGAATACGCACTATTGGGACACACAGATATATATATATATATATATATATATATATATATATATATATATATATATATATATATATATATATATATATATATATATATATATATATATATATATATACAGGGTGATTCGAGGAAGTGGCAATATTTTAAAGATATCTCGAGGAAGCCAAAATAAGTAAAATAAACTCATATGTTTAAGTCCGATTTTCATTTGTTTCAGGGATAATTGACTTTTCTTAAAATGTCAAATCTCATCAATTTTGCCTATTACGAAGTACGTTGATGTATTGACCTTATGCACGTAATTCTGAGAGCGAAATCCAGAAAGGAAACTTTTAAAATAATTATTGCCCTTTTAGTAACTTTAAATTTGGCGGCTAATAAATTCTCACCAAGAACGTTCTCACTATCGCCAATATTTGCAAAATTCCTAACAGGGTATTTATTTTAAGAGTTGACTTTCTGGATTACGCAACCAGAACTTATGTGTAATTAGGTGAAAATAGGCAACTGAAATGAAAACTGACAGTTAGTTGTTAAAGTGACAGTTGTTCAACATTAGTTTTATGAAGTTGTAAAATGCCCACAAATTTAGTCATAAAGAATATGCCGATATGATATTTGTTTATGGGTTCTGTAATGGTAGTAATGTTCGTGCAGTGGAGGAGTATCGACGTCGTTTTCCGAATCGAAGAGTTCCTAACAAGCGAGTATTTCAAACTGTTACACATGCCGGCGAAACTGGGACATTTCCAAGTGCAAGTATTGTTTCTGAAAGAGAACACGGAATCGCTGTTGGAAGATATTCTGGATGTGGTAGACGAAAATCCAGAGATAAGTACAAGGCGCATCGCAATCCAATTTGAAATACCACAAACAATGGCTTGGAAAACACTTAAGCAACAAGGTTTGAACGCTTATCATTTGCAAAAAGTACAAAATCTCCACGAAGGCGATTATCCTTTAAGGCTACAATTTTGTCATTGGATTCGGGAAAACAGAAGATTGTGTAAAGACATTTTGTGGTCGGATGAAGCTCAATTTACGCGAGATGGAATTAACAATTGCCACAATAATCATCGATCGTCGGACGAAAATCCCCATGCTACGATAGAACAGAATTTCCAAGATCCATTTAGCATTAACGTTTGGTGCGGCATTCTAAATGATCAATTAATCGGTCCTTTCGTATTATATGCGCGCCTTACTGGACAAGGATATTTATGTTTTTTAGAAGACCATTTAGCAGAAATATTGGACGAAGCACCTTTAAATATTCGACAACGAATTATCTTCCAACATGATGGAGCGCCTCCTCACTATTCAAATAATGTACGAAATTTTCTGAATACCACTTTCGGCGATCTTTGGATTGGCAGAGGCGGTCCGCTTCCTTGGCCACCGAGATCACCGGATCTCACTCCCCTAGATTTTTGCCTTTGGGGATGGATGAAGTCGTTAGTTTATGCTACCAAAGTGGAAACGAGGGAAGCGTTACTAGATCGCATTCTTAATGCAGCAGCTATCATTAGAGCGAACAATCGTTCATTGAAACTCGCTACTAGTGCAGTTTATAAACGCGCAAATAAGTGTATCCAAGTGGGCGGTGGTGTTTTCGAAAATTTTCGTAAATTAATGCTTCGAACATTTTCGTAAATTAATGCTATTTTGTTTATTTTTGTAATTGATTTTGTAATAAATTTTTGTTTGCTTTTTAAATATCTCTGAAACAAATGAAAATCGGACTTGAAGATATGAGTTTATTTTACTTATTTTGGCTTCCTCGACATATTTTTAGAATATTGCCACTTCCTCGCGAATCACCCTGTATATATATATATATATATATATATATATATATATATATATAATGTGCACTACTACGCTGGTGATTTTAATTTTCACCTAAAAGGGCATTTATTAACATTTTTTAGAATTTCAAAAGGAACTACTTTGTTTGAGATAACTTCTACATTAGTTATAAATTACTAGAACAGTAATTACTGCGTTGATATTAGAAATAATTAGAATTTTGGTAGAGGTTATATTTCCGTAAAAATAAATTTTCAGGGAGTTATGAAAAAAATGACAACAGCAATATTAAATAGCAACATAACTTAGTATATCATAACAATTTCAATTGTCTCCGGTATCATGAACACGATAAAAACCCAAATTTCTGTATTAGCCTTACTACGCCTAGTCCTCATACTGTAGGGTTTACATATATATATATATATATATATATATATATATATACATACAGGGTGTCCAGTTTAAGATGAAATGCATGGGGATATTGGAAACCGTTAGAGATACGAAGATGGTTGAATGGAGAAAAAGTTGCGTCATTATATGCCCAAGAAGTAACCATGGTTACATGTCAAAAATCCTTCCATTTACTAGACACAGGGTGATAACTGAAAATATGCGTTTTCTAAAATCGCTATATCTTGTTTCTTGCAAGAGATACATCCACGATTTTGCAGGATGGGGGTAACAGGTAGCGAGGATTTCAAAATGATTTTGAAAAAATCTAGGCCTACTAGATTTTGAGATAATGCACGCAACTTTCGATTTTCTTATGGACGCCATATTGGATATTTGCATTTTGAATTCTTCATAAAAATGCTTTTCAACCATATATCATATGTTTATAATCTGCCAATGAGAAAGTGTCAAATTATACAATTAAATTTATATCAAAGCAACCTTGACATATTATGTATTTTAATTAAATGAAAATTAATCTACAAATTAAACTAACTATTGAGAACAATATTATTGATTATTAACATAAATCATAATAATAAAAGTGACAAAAAACAACAAAAAATAAAATTTAATATTATACTGAGTTTTACTATTAATTAATCAAATGCTCGAATAAACCTTCATTCTCCTGCAAACACCATCTGCATCACAAGAGTTCCTTATCATCTCGCATTTTCGAATTCTTCATAAAAAATGCTTTTCACCATATATCAGATGTTTATAATCTGCCAATGAGAAAGAGTCAAATTACACAATTAAATTTATATCAAACTAGGCCTTTGCCAATCAACCATCTATTCAATTATTGCAAGAGAATGGAGGTTTATTCGAGCATTTGATTAATTAATAGTAAAATTCAGTATAATATTAAATTTTATTTTTTGTTGTTTTTTGTCACTTTTATTATTATGATTTATGTTAATAATCAATAAAATTGTTCTCAATAGTTAGTTTAATTTGTAGATTAATTTTCATTTAATTAAAATACATAATTTGTCAAGGTTGCTTTGATATAAATTTAATTGTGTAATTTGACACTTTCTCATTGGCAGATTATAAACATATGATATATGGTTGAAAAGCATTTTTTATGAAGAATTCAAAAATGCAAAAATCCAATATGGCGTCCATAAGAAAATCGAAAGTTGCGTGCATTATCTCAAAATGTAGTAGGCCTAGATTTTTCTCAAAATCATTGTTGAAATCCTCGCTACAAGATATAGCGATTTTTAGAAAACGCATATTTTCAGTTATCACCCTGTGTCTAGTAAATGGAAGGGATTTTTTGACATGTAACCATGGTTACTTCTTGGGCATATAATGACGCAACTTTTTCTCCATTTAACCATCTTCGTATCTCTAACGGTTTCCAATATCCCCATGCATTTCATCTTAAACTGGACACCCTGTATATATATATATATATATATATATCTGGTAATAAACAAAAATTTTCAACTTTGACAAAATTGTTTACAACATCTTTAACAATTTTAATAGATCATTACTACAGACGAAGATAACTGTAAGTGTTATCGAAACGTTTAGATTGTATAATTTAAAGAGCACCATTTAAAAACCCAACAAAGATAAGTAGTTTGTTATGTGTGTATATATATATATATATATATATATATATATATATATATATATATATATATGTATATCTGGTAATAAACAAAAATTTTCAACTTTGACAAAATTGTTTACAACATCTTTAACAATTTTAATAGATCATTACTACAGACGAAGATAACTGTAAGTGTTATCGAAACGTTTAGATTGTATAATTTAAAGTGCACCATTTAAAAACCCAACAAAGATAAGTAGTTTGTTATGTGTGTATATATATATATATATATATATATATATATATATATATATATATATATATATATATATATATATATATATATATATATATATATATATATATATATATATATATATATATCTGGTAATAAACAAAAATTTTAAACTTTGACAAAATTGTTTACATCTTTAACAATTTTAATAGATCATTACTACTGACGAAGATAACTGTAAGTGTTATCGAAACGTTTAGATTGTATAATTTAAAGTACACCATTTAAAAACCCAACAAAGATAAGTATTTTGTTATGTGTGGTAATGGTGAAAGTATGCATTTTCATATATATACCGCGTGTCTAGAATCTACCCATGTTATATGGCTATTTTTGTTATTATAAGAGATACAGAGTCGGTTAAATTAACAAAGTTGGGCAGAATCACATAATAATTCAAATACCGATAAGAAAGGTCAACAATGTTGCCAACTTTCTAAGATATGTGAAAATAACTAAAAATCGTCCACATTTTCAATCGGCTATTTCTTGGTGAAAGTATGCATTTTCACATATATGCCGCGTGTCTAGAATCTACCCATGTTCTATGGCTATCTTTGTTATTATAAGAGATACAGAGTCGGTTAAATTAGCAAAGTTGGGCAGAATCACATAATAATTCAAATACCGATAAGAAAAGTCAACATTGTTACAACTTTCTAAGATATCTGAAAATAACTACAAAGCGTCCAAATTTTCAATCGGCTATTTCTTTTTAATATTCAAAATACGAAAAAGTTATGAAAGAGACTTTTGATAGCTATTTTTACGCAAAATGGGAAAATGCGAATAAAAATTTTTTTAGTAATTATTTTTCGATCTACAACCCAAACATACATTTTCTTATACAGTTACACACAAGTAATCCATTGTGCTGGTGCTCCGTCGTGTTGAAAATAATTAAAATTTTGAATTATGTTCAACGGAAGGTCGTCCAAAATTTCTTCAAATTCGTTTCGTAAGAAAGTTAGACATCTTTCGGAATTTAAATTGTATTAATACAAAAATGGCCCAAGGAAAGGAGGGGGCACGTTTTAAATGTAAAATACCTTTCGGTCAGAATTTAACCAAATTTTGATATGTTCTAGAACTTGACCAATTGATCAAATGTCTTCATTGCCCGAAAGCTCAAAGCTCAACAGTTTTTGATATGCAGGGTCTGCAATATCACTGTTTGATACTTTCAATATATCATAAAATGGACATTTTTGCCAATATTAACGCAAAACTTAGTGGAATGTTATTTTTTTATGCTACTGGTTACAACCTTTTCTTTACTTTCATTATTTTTGTACATACACCTGATATACAGGGTGAAACCAAATATATGTATCTGAAAAGAATTATACGGTGGTATTGTTTTGATATTTTGGTGAATGGAAGTTAACACATATATATGTCCATTTAAATTATTATTGCAAGTTAAGTCCCCTAGATTTGATTGAGTATTATTATACTTCCTAGTTAATTTTCTGATAACTTAATTGAAATGTCTATATTAAAATAAACTATTTGCTAACTGTATATACCTACATAATAGTCACGATGTGTTTATACTGATACTGGGTGTCCAAGTACAAAGGACCAAAGCGATACCTTAAACTTCATATAGGTACGGAAAAAATCGTTAACATAAAAAATTCCTTGCAATTGGATGTCGTTGCGAAATACAAAGGTTTTGGAGATTGACAGATAGAAAGGTTAGATGTGCTTCATTTATTATGCTCACTATTTTCTAATAAAGTTATATTTAGTATTTATTTATTCATTTAAACCAAAACCGTAATGTGGTATTGCGCTTTTTCTTCTGCTTTTATTCGTACAACTAGATTTTTTTCTGATTTTGCATTTTTCTTTCCGTTTTTCATACTATAATTATTATGTTTTTCTATTCCCAAACTTATAAAATACCAACTATATAGTAGGTGACTATGAAACGTCAAAAATTAATCCACTAATTAAGTGATATTGTCGATGCTTAGTTGCAACTCTACTTTTTGAATTAAAATCGTTGAAGAGTTTATGTGAAAAATGAATCGAATTCCATGTTTTGCTTGTGGAAATGCTTTAGTTACTAGGGTTATGGTGAAAATATAACCAAAGATCAATTTAATAATCTTATCAACTTTCTTTTAGCTGGTGGTTTAGCACTTTGTCATATTTTCTAAACCTGCCGATCTTCTTCTAATGGCTTTCTGCCATACATATAATAATCGTTGGTTCCACGATGAGTAAAAATTTGTCTAAGTCACATATGCCGCAATCCCAGCCACGTCTAACGAATTCATAAAATGACCAGCAATTCGTTATCCTTTTGGATGTCCATGGTTCTCTATAAATACATGGCTAGGTCAGGTTTGTTATGGCTTTCCGCACACATTCTACGTTGTGGTTCATTGTCGATAAAACTACTACATTTTTACTTCTTTTTGAACATACGAAACCAAGCTTTCCTTTTTAGTAAAACGAAATAGTTTTTTACTCACAATTCTAGGTAAAAAATTAGAAAGCACAAACGTTTTGTTCTTTCTTACACTTCTCACTACTGTTAGCGAATTGCCTAGCAACATGAGAGCCAAATCTCGACTAGTACAGCAGTTGTCACAGGTCAGATTTAGATTGTTATTGATACTTTCGCTTGTGCAAATTAATCAACCACTTGACAGGCGAGTCCCTTTGCAACTGAATTCCCTTCCTTTCCAGTGTAAGCAATACCACCCAGCGGATAATATCTTTCCGAATCACACGCCCACCATACCTTCATCCCATATTTATCATGTACGGAAGGCACATACTATCTTGATATCGTGATATTAGCGCCGAATGCCCTTACACTTGATGTCCATACAGCGAATTCCACACCATATCGTAATTGTTGTCATTATTGCTCAAATGACCAGAAGTGAATAATAATCCAAAAAATGCATACAACTCAATAGCATCCTAAAAGATACATTTTCTGGTGGTTGGAACTCGAACAGCTTGTTGGTATATGTTGCAATTCGTTCAGAATTTAGTTGTCCGCGAAATGCAGAAGACCAGAAGAGCTACGCGGATAAACACCCGAGAAACCAGCAGTATATACAGCGGATGCGAAAACTTAAAGATCAATATCTATATATATATATATATATATATATATATATATATATATATATATAGAATAGATTTGCCGTATCCATTTTTAAGACGCCATCCAGAATAATGGCTACGTCTCCCTGAGCTCACATCCGTTGCAAGATAATAGGGTTCACCAAAGTCAACGTCTTCAATTTTTTCGCTATTGGTTGAATAACAGGAAAAATACAATTTTCTGATAAAACAGGAATCACCAATGTACCCAAAGAGAGTCGTAAAGTTGATTCTTTGAAAGATCTTTCTGCTAAAAGAGACCAGTTGACTACTGTAGTTTATGTCTTCACTTTATTTTTTCCAAGGGTTCGATCGAACGCTAAACTGTTGGACGATACGTCTCCTGGTACTATTTCTGCATGCCATCCTAGTGGATGGATCCAAAGTGATGTTTTTGTCCATTGGATAAACAATTTCAATGAAAAGGTCAAACCTAGTAAGGAGCGTCTTGTCCTCTTTTTACTAGATGGACATTCAACCCTGAATAGAAAAAACAAGAGCTAATGGAGTTAGTTTTCCTCCCCTTCAACCTCTAGATGTTAGCTTCACGGGGCCATTGATTACTTATTTTAGCCAAGAACTGATGATATGTCTACGTAATAATCCAAATCGAATTCTTTCATTTCCAACTTGGGAAGCTTTTTTGGAATCATATGCTAAAGCAGCCTTTCTTCAGACTGTTGCCAGTAGTTTTTCCACAACTAGAATTTATCACTCAAACCCGAACGTGTTTTCAAACCATGATTTTGTGTCTTCCACCACGACTGACAATGAAGTTTCAGTATCCGAGAAAAATGGAATATAATGTTGAAGTGTGTACAGTTGTACATAGCCTAGTTTTATAAAGTGATGTAAAATATAAGCTTAAGTAAATATAGATGTTACGTTTTAATTATTAAGCGCCATTTTACGCATTTTGGAATTTGTTTTTATATTTCGAAGGTTTTTAAAAGTGGCAAGTTATTTCTCTATTGGGATTTCGGTTTGAATTTTCATAGTTTTATAAATTGCATTACTCATTCTGAGATTTCTCAAAGCTCAAAATACGTATCGACGGTTATATTTTTCATTCACCTTGACTAGGTATACCATGTTTTTTATCTAAAAGCATCACTATATTCGGCTGCTGTTTATCTCTCCATCAGTAGGAAAACTGTGCCTAATAACTGGAATTAACTAGAATTGGGAAAGGGGTTTGGAAAACCATTATCTTCGTATTTTGTTCATTACGATAACTGATTTGTACACTATTTTATGCGTATATCAGTAAGCTATTTATACTATTTTTTTGTATAATTTAAATAAGTAAGGGTATGTTTGAAAGGTAATCTGTTCTAAATTGTAGAGAGCTTAAGTTTTGCGATCATAAAGTACCTTACAATCGTTATGTGTGTGATTTCAGTGTATTTCTGTTACGTTTAGGGTTCACTTAAATTTTTAATAAGAAAAACAAAAAGGGGTCTTCATAAAATCTGTAAGGTAAACGAGTGATCACTATGTTACTAATTCGAACTTAGTGTTTGTTGCCTTTAACAAGAATTATGATATTTGTTCGGGACAGAAGAATCCGAGCAGCTATATGTAAACAGCGTTTGTGTCTATTCATATTGATATGCTGCATGACCTATCTCAGTAGTTGAAATCAGGAATTTTGCTTATGTTTAGTTACAATTTTGTATTTTACAAATTTATTTCGTGAAGTTAATTTTCTAGAGTAAATAATAAATCAATTACCTTACGGTGTCGTAATGCACTATAATAATAAGTAATAACAATATTTTGCTACTGAACCTCCTGTGTTCACTTATACTTTAAGTTTATGTTCATTTACAATTTAACAATTAACTAATTATTTGATCAGCTGAGCTAGACGATATTTTTGTAATTCTGTCTGTAGCGTATATCGGGCTATGTTTAAGTATCATTTTGAACATGTTACATTTTAATATTTCCCTTAGCGTTTCGATTGTACCCCATTTCCCCTACGTACGTAAACGCTTCACCGTGCAAGAAAACTTTTATACCTTGGAATTACACAAGTGATATGTTTTATTATTAAATATTGCATAAAATTTTATGTAATTTATTTTTCTTCTTAGATACTTTTTGCATTATTCTTGTATATTTATTCTTTTTTATTTCATAAGTTAAGTGTTTTGAAATTATAATGAAACAACCAACACGTTAAAATACACTTTAGTTTATTTTGTTATTTATAATGAATAAAATTTAGTATCTAAATTTTAATAATTAATTCTGCTCCACTTGTCAACGTTTCTCGAAGCTATTCATATTCAGATTTAGTCCTTTGCTGTCTAAAAAGGGTTAAACAGAGAACTTTTAGATTTAGTATTTTAACAAAGTTAACAAGTGCTTACATTTTATGAAAGCTTTATTATGCTTTAATAAAAGTTTTAAATTAAATATTTCGAATTACTGCACTTACAATTTATTTAATTTAAACTTTCTGTTTGAAATACTTCATTTGAAAAGGTAATAAATTGGTTAGAGTATAAATAACTTCAAATTGTACATACTGTTTGTTGCCATATTACTTAACTGTTTGCAAAGGCCGAAGAAAGTGTCTTTTACTAGTATAATTCTTTAGTTAACAACTGAACTTTCTAGTTCACTTTTCTATTGGTAGGTTTTTGGCAATTGTGTAATTGTTGTAATGTCTGTGGTAAGTAGTTTTAACATAGAAACCCCTAAACCATTCTCATTAGTACCAGTGAAACTGCCTTATGGGCTACATTTACTTTTACCACATTACTAGCTTTTACCACAGGTTGTAAGGTTATTTTGGCGCATGGTGTATATGCAGTATTGCGATAACCTATCGAACGTATTTTGAGCATAAATGAAGTGTTTCAACGAAAAAAATTTTTTTGTGTATGTAGAATGTAAATGTGTGTAAATGATACGCCACTGGAATTTTTAGTTAAATATTAGATAACATATCAAAGAATATTTGAATGTTCTAGAAAGATTTTGATGTTGAAAACATTAAATTTGAATGAAAAATAATGTTTGAGTAAATTCCTACTGGGATTGCTCTGGTGATACTACCAAATTGCTGTGTATAAAAGAATTCAGATAAAATGATGGATGTAGACGTATAGTTGCAAGTATAGAAAATTTAGTGCATGTTCAAGAATAAAGTTGCTGGGGTTGGTTAGTTTGTGCGGAAATAGATCGCCCACAGGAGAGATTTTCATAGAAAGGTGTGTTATGGTCTGGATAATGTACAGAGTGAATATAATTACAATTAATGGCTTTTTCGGAGAGTTGTGAGTATATTTGTAAGTAAATTCAAAATGGCTTCGTTTAGTTTCAGATTTCGACTCGGCAAAGCGATGCGCGAAATACACGATTGTGATAGGTAAATTTTGATATTAGCGCGAAGAGATTGGTAATATGACGGGCAGAACGTATGAAAGGGAGAGTTTAATAAGGATTAAGAGAGGACCGTTCGGTTAGAACTTACGTAAAGGTAGATCGCGCGCGTTTTTTTGAAGGGATCTTAGAATGGGCCAGTGCTGATTTTTTTTACTTGTAAAAATTCAGCTCTGCAGTACATATATTAACAAGCAATTACCGTTCTTGGGGACAAACCGTATATAAACCTTAGAAATAAAACAGTTTAATTGTGAGGTGAAGAAAGGAATAGTGATTTTATTCAAGGATATATAAAGTGCAAAAGCAGATTCAAAAATTAAACAGCAGATGATTTGTTGACAGTATTCAGTAATAGAGCGTGCGATAATAATAAAAAAAATCATGAAGTAACCCTTTAAGTAACAGAATTAAAAGTTAATTTAGTTAAGAGATTAGTGGTCATCATTAACATTGAATGAAGTACATGTGTACAATCGTTAATAATATAAAATCAATTGTATAAAGGTAACTAAGAATTTTAATATTTATGTGGAAACAGTTATTGTGATAAACATTTACGTTGAAGGGCACATACGCATGTGAACGACAGACATTTGTGTTCGTTAGTGAGTTTAGCGCCCGGGTTATTCAGTCAGTAGGTCCGTCTTCTGTATTTTGTGCCAGTGTGGCTGCAAATGTAAAAAGGATTAGGGGAGGATTAAGTTCATTCTTGCTTATTGAGTTAATAATTTTTTATTATAAGTAAAAGGATAATCGAACTTCATCTATTTTAATATGTTTAGTATATAAGATTTTGGGGAATTTTTAATCTATAAGAATTGTTTTTGTTGTGCTGTTTGAAGCCACGTGTTTGTACATATTTACATTTGCAAATTGGTTAATATATATATATCCATTATTTAATTTACTTTTGTTATTTATTTGTGTCAGCAGAGATAAAATTGTAGCATTAACCTGTGTAAAATTGCATAACGGGTTACATCTGTTGGTAATTGAAGTGACCTTTGAATATTTTTGAGCTTCATAATGGACCTGCAATTGCGTAATGAGTTAGGTCGATTGCAAAATTTAATTATTTTGAACTATTTGAAATTACAGATTTAAATTATTACAATTCATTCAAATTTACAGATGTTTAAATACGATTATTTTAAAGATAAAGTATTCAGAAAATATATAGATGTTATCTATGATAAAAGTACTGATCGTTACGTGTTGTGTATTGTATGTGATCATTAAGTTTACCCGCGTATTTCAAAATATTATTAAGCTTTTGGATACATTTTTTGGGAGTGTGATTCAATTTGAGTTGTGAATGGTTTTACAGAGTAGGCTACAATCCTGTCTTTAAGATTGTGGTGGTGCCTAGAGGCAATGTTTCCTGGACTAATCATTGTGAGTTGTAGATTTACGGTAAATGTAAGGTGTTTGAAAATACCTTTCAACCATTTTACTTCAACCCCGCCCATTTCCGCTGTAGCTGACTTGGCAACCCGCTTACTTGGGCAAGCCTCCACGAGACCTATTGCGGTTTGGATGTGTAACAAGGTTTTAGATTACAGTTCGAAGGTTGCGCTTAGTTTCTTTTTAATATATTAATAGCTACCCTGGTTTTCACACTGACAAGTAAATAGTAAAGTTCATAAAAACGGAAAACTTAAGGCACCTTCCACGTGATGGAATGGGAACATCGGCAGTCACCCCCCCTGCGGCGCGCAACTGCGGGCGACTTCGGTTCTAGCTAACTTATTCAGCCTGATCTGGTCTAAGCTGCTGACTGAAGAACATAGTGTTAAAGGTGCAGGAAAACAGTAACCCCATATTGTGGAAGATAATGACTCCAGAGTATTTTAAAAGTTAAATTAAAAAAATTTTTCTAAATGCGGCTCAAAGCTGAGTGTGCTGCGCGTAAAAATGGATTACAAACGTTATTTTTAAAGAGATAAGAGAGTGCAGTTTGAGTTTAATTTCTGTCACAGGTAAGAATGGTTAGAAATCTAGAAAATCCATATGGTCAAGTTTTACGTATAAATTACATATTTTATTTAGAAATATTAAGTTAATTTAAAATATTTGCGGGATGTATTTATACAGGGTGTATTTACATAATGTTAATAGATAGTGGTTACATCTGTAATTCGAAAGTTTTGTGTATTAAAATGGGTCTTCTTCAAAGGTGAAACTTGGTTCGTTTCGCGTATTATAAAATATTGAATCGTTTTCTGGGATGTACTCTCGATAGATTGCTTAAATTATACTTTAACTAATCAATATTGGGGTTTTCACTAAGATATACCTTAACAAAGTAACGTGCTTGGTGACCTTCTTTAATAAATAATTAAACATGACAGGTTATTTGTTATTGTATCGGCGTTATGATAGCCCACTTACAGGTTTCTCGAGTAACAAAACACTGGATGAGTTATAGGTGACAGTACTTGTACTCAAGAGACAAACAGTAGAGTATATTTTATTAAAATAATTTAATTAAATAACTGAAAGGTCAGACTTGAAGCAGGGTACTTCAGGTTACCGTGATACTCGAGAATATTTTAAACGTACTGAGCGACATCGGATAACACAAAAATGAAACAGGAGGAATTTATTTGTAGATCTGGAGAAAGCATATGACCTTGTAATGATCCTAAAATTAAGTATATAATCCTAGTACAGAAATTCCTATCAAAACTTCTTTCCTATTTGTTTCCTCAAACTGAAGTAGTATTGTTTATAAATCCTATCAGTTCCCCACTCATTTTCCCTCTCCTAGCAAATCCACTATAAATAACCATGCTCACCTTTTCTCATCCTATTCTATTTAAATTCACATTTATTTCCACTTGATCTAGAAATCCTGACTAGTGAAAATCAAATTACATGCATCTATTATAACCTGCCTATCATTAATTCAATTCCTGATATAGTTCCTGATCACTGGAACCAAGTTCCAGTTCACAAATCAGCCATACAGAAACCTAAGTACCTATTTACACTTTCTCGATGTTTGTACCACAAGGAGTAGTAAGTACTTACCCAGTAACGTGGTTCTACTACTGGTGGCTGCGGCCCCAAGAAGTACGGCTACTTTACGAAGCCCCTTTTCTCTCTAACCCTAGCATCCGAGAAACAATCTCAAATCTGCCTCATCGGTGTACGTACCTCGAAGGATAGACAAAGATAGTTTCCACCCCAATTATAAGGTAATCCTATACTGAGACATCCCTATTATTTTCCCTATTACCCTTGCATTAACCTTGTCCCTATCTGACAGCTGTTCTGTGTCAATACCACGAAGGGTGTATAGAAATCATTAATTTTAATACCTGATCCTGATTCACCAATATAAAACTTATACCGTTACGAGTATCTTGTAAATATATCACTTACCCCTTTATAAGTCCTCTTTTACACCCCCTCTTGAATTCCTTTCCGAACTCATGCTACGTAGTGCTGAAACCGAAGTCATTCCATCACACTGCCCTGTAATTTCAGAATAACTCCACCAGAATAAAATTCACTAAATTTTATTTCATCTAATCCCAGTATTAATTATTAAACATAATTTAGTGCATTCCATTTTCATTTCACCTTAGTTAAAACTTTAAATTAATCTACTTTCATTTCATTCCCAGAGTAATTATTTTACACAATTACAATTAAAACACACCTGGTATTCCATAGATGCATTTGACAACATCACATTCATATCATAACGTTCAACTTAATTTAATAATCTTCATTAACATTAATCCACATTCACAAAAGCCCAAATTTCATAAAGCAAGAAATCAGCTGATATGTCACATTGCAAATGTTGGTGTAGGCTAAGGCCAATCCCAACCTGTTGAAATATGTCAACATTCCATTCAACCGTGTACAAATTATTTTCATTTAATTTAATCTCCTCCACCTCACAAAGATTTCATTCCTATATATTGAGTAGTTAATTACTCGCTAATTCATTATTTCGAGATTAGTAAAAGAATAATTCTTACGTGAAAAATCAATTTGTAGTTGTTACTTCCCACATTCGCAAGAAATACACTGTCCGTTTATATACCCATATACCAACCACGTAAACAAACCACCTTATTAACTTTTAATAATTAACGCTTGCAAAAACAAACCGCGAAACATTGCAGAAACACGTTTAATAAAATTTGTTATAGCCCACGATCAAGAACGAGCCAAGCCGACGACCGACCCGGTCAATTACATGGGAATGCACAACCTCGTTTATTTTATATGCCAGAATTAATTTTTTGTTTTTATATTATCTAAGAAAGTATTATGTTTTAATTTCCTTTTTTTTTCAAATTACAGTTTTTCAATATAGTTATATACATTTTGTGTTAATTTACTTTAACCATAGGCAACCCAACACACGCTTGAGTGTTGAAAATTGCCAACAGAACCTCCACTGAGCTAGTAAACCATGGAAATTTATTATGCACTCATTTAGGGTGTTACAACCTGAATAAGGGGAGGCTGTGGGAAATACTAAATGAATATTGTGTAAGTAAAGGTTTAATAAACGGAATAAGGGCAGTGTATAACGGTAGCCGGGAATGTGTTAGGGTGAGAGGAGGTGTGAGTCAATACTTTAATATTGAGCAAGAAGTGCGGCAAGGCTATGTGATGTCACCGTATACATGTATAAATGTGTTAGGCCGATACAAATGGTGTAATGGTTGATCTGGTGTATGCAGATGATACAGTGAGCTACAAACTGCTCTGGGGAAGTTTGATATAGTCTGTGAGAGCATCGACCTAAAGGTAAACGTGAACAAAACTAATCTTGTGATGTTCAATCTGGAAGGTGGAAAGGAGAGTAGAGTAATTTACTCTGAAAAATGAAATGTGGAACAAGTGGACGGGTTGGTATATCTAGGTAGTATGTTTACTGCAGATGGTACAATGGATGGCGAAGTTGGACGAAGGGTCAACGCTGGAAGGAAAGTGAATGAAGCATGTGGACCATAAAAACACGAAATCAAAATAAATTCGTGGGCATGTGATTTCTCCGCTGACGCGGACAATTAAACTAATGTTAGTTAATTTTACGTGTAGGTGAAGGCGCACTCTAGCGACCTTGTCGGCGGCAGGCGGTTGGGCTATGGCGGGGTAGAGTGTCGGAAGCGGAAAACACGTTGAAAAAAACTTCTAGAGCTTGTGAAGTTACGTAGGGGAAGTTAACTCTACTACTGTGGGCGCGTTTCGTGATTATACCTTGCGGTTATACTATTATTTTTTTATATTACTTAACTATGGAATGCATTAGTTAAAGGGTTCCTCTTCTTACGTGATGAGAGATTTGATTTTTCACAAGTATTAAATAATTTAAATGTATGAAATAAACTTAAAAATTGTGTAATTCCATTTGTTGTGTTTTAGGTTACTATAATTTATTGTGAACTGAAATAAAAGCTGTAGGTCTAATTTTAGTAGATTCATGTGAAATGAGTACATCGTTGACCGGTATCACCGGTACAAGATTATTATTAAGTTGGCACAGTCCTTATAAATGTGCTCTTTATAAAGGTTAAACCAATACCGATTTACTAAAGTTTGCTTAAAATTAATTTGTAAAATGTAGCGATACATAAGTTTTTTAGAATGGTATACCCTTATAGGCAATTGATTCACCTGCAATAGCAATACTGGTACTTACCCATTAGGCGTTCTTAAGCTAAAAAATAGACACATATAGTTTATTTTTCTCATGGTTTAGGTTTCTGTATTATTTAAATCACAGTTAAATGTTCTATTTGCAATTTTGGTTTTAAAATTACTTAAAATAAGTATTTAAAATTTAAAGTACAAGGACAAGTACATTCACGAGAGCTCAGTTTAACGAAAAGAGATTATCTTCTCTCACTATGACCGGTATCATTACTTCTTCCACCTTTTTCGTACCTCCGCGATATACTCTTTGTACCATCGTAAATGTACAACTTTGTTGTAGTTTTTGATACCTGGTTCACATCATACAGATTAGGTTTATTTAACTTAACTAGGCTTTATTCGATTACGAAATGTCCTGAAGTGAGATGAACGTAATAGCTTTGATCCCTAGATAAGGGCGAGATAGGTCCGGAATTTAAGCATACTTCGATTTGCTACAACTCTTTTAAAACGATATTTGTCACTCGACTCCAACCTTCCAAATACCACACATGCAGCGTGCCTGATTTGGTACGAAATTCAAAGAGATTCCTTGTTGATATAGGTCAGTGCTCAGTTTAGTTTAAATAGATAATTTAAATATCTAATTACGTAGCGTTGTTGGAATAAATATTTTTCGGTTTACCCCTTGTATTGTATTGCGGCCCTGCAGTTTGAATGGACCTGCATATCAACATCACAATTTGTGAATGGTTTCACAGGGCTGATTCTGTAATTAGGTAAATCTACAATAATGTTTTTTTAGGTTTGGATCAGAAGCATATAATGCATCTTTCTGATGAAGTATAAATATCCTCCTATTTAGTTTACCTACGTTATTGTTTAGACCGCAAACTACCACACCTAGCTTATCATAGATCAAATTACTTGTTTTCGCGTGTTGCTTAATAATGAAGTTACTTTGAGAACTGCTGTCTAGGAATGCCCGATAATGATGAAAATATAACAGTACTTTTGTGATAAGATTGTCAGTATGGGCAGTTACCAACTGGTTAAGGATAGTTCCACTATTAGCGATTTCTTGTTTAGTCTCAGCACTGTGCTTAAACTTTTTTCATTCAAGTGCAATAGTGTCTGATGTCTATAGCAAATCCTGCATTAGGCAACTAATTCATAGTTCTTTTATCTTTTCCTTCAGAAAACCTTACTGCAAAAACCATTCACTTACCATGCAATATAACTCAAAATCAATAAAGAACATCACTAACCATACAGAGATCTAGATTTTCGGTAAATTTACATGGGTTTAAAGCGTTATTCAACTTTTGGATGATCACAGAAATAAGATAAATGCCTGCTCAGTAAATAAATAAATCAGTTTACATAAAATTCGGAAAATTTACTTTAAATTAATAAATTTTCTTAAAACCTGAATCATTAAACGTAATGAGATTAATTACCATAGAGATATCCAATGCTGAAATAAATTTTGGAAGCGCCAAGGCTTAACCATAGACCTAAAGTAGCTGGAACAAAGCTTAAAAAATTTCACTTTCTTTACGCAACACTGATTTTTGTATCATTTTGTGTTATTGTTTCACTAATAAAATCTCACCTAGAGACTAGACTTGTAATTAATTTAATTCGGAATGTTCCAAATGTTACAATTACCGAATAGAGCTTTCTACCTTACTTGACTTTTTTCGCTATAATAAGTTGTAATTAAAGTGTCTATATTTGTTTGCACCAAAACACACACTACTATTGCTGTATTTTCTTAAATGTAGACTAATTCTTTAATAATGATTGGAAATTGCTTGTTAAAATTGAGGCCACTTTTCTACACACAATTGTTTAGAAACTATGCATAATCATATATACAAATATACAAATGCCTTGCACGTTTTTAGTTTATTAGTTATGACTGTCGTGCATCGCAGTATGAAAAAAATGTTCGATACATGTACAATTGTTTAGAATCTATGAATAATTATATATTATAAATCCCTTGGAGGTTTTGTAGTTTATTAGTTTTGACTATCGAGCTTAACTTTGTTATAGTTTCACAATTTTCACCAACAACAAAACACAGACAGACTGCTAGCTCTTTCCATGTTATGTAGGCTATATTCATATCATTCCGTAATAATGACGGTTTTCCGCTAAAATTCAAATTTCATCTAATCAACGGTGATAACATCGGTGCCATATTAGACAGAAAGTTGCGGTATGGCACTCTGTGCTTGAAACAAGCAAAGGGTCGTTTTTCCATACTTTTATCCTTAGAACGATTTTAAATTACCGACTTTAAACTATAACCCCAACCTTATTCGCTAATCTACTAAATATGCTCTTTCTTTCATGTTTGGTAATAATTTGAAGTTGAATATCCTTGCCTGATACAAACACCAACGGACATCAAATGAAACTGTTTCAGCCCGTTTAAGGCGATATGGCACTTTGAGTAAGAATTTTTTAAACTACATTACAACGTTCTTTTGAATTACAAAAATTTTCTCCCCATTATAGTGAAATATTAATTTTATGTAAGATTCGTACCCAGTAGAACAAAACTTACGATTAAAGGACAAGGGAGTTTTGCGAATTTATGTTAATAAAAACGCAATAAGACTTCTGAAGAAACATTCATTTGGATGAATATAGCGATAATTCCGTACGAATGGTGTACCATAATTCCCAGTATTGGACAAATTTCATGAGACAATTTGAGGGTTACTGGGTTACCGAAATTAGTAATGACTGGAAGTGCTAATGTTACATTTTTATGACGAAAATTTCAACGGTAATCTTATCGAAAATTGTAGTGTAAGTTTGGTTTTTGTAAATAACTCCAGTAAATTTTTGTCTGGGATTGTATCAAGGATATTATATATGCTATACCGTTGGCAACAGCGAAGATTGTTAGCGAAGGGTTCGAAATGCATGTCGAGCTCTTTCACTCCAAGAAATTAAGAGGTTTTTAAAGAGAATTAATAAATGTCTGTAAGTAGTTATTCCAGTTCGAGGGTTTACTATAGCTAGTTTTTCTTGTGTATGTTCACCTGAATTATTACCGTCTCCTTGTGCTATATACTTTAACATAAACTATTACTTATTATTAGTAAATACAACTTTCCTTTTAATTTCCAGCACTTCGTAATATGAATTACTGTCACTTTTATAATGGTAGTTATGGCGGTTACACACACTATTCTTGTGGAATTTTTCTTCATCTAACTCGATACCTTTCGTTTTTTATCGCTTCCGCCAAACCAATACCAACCGTTAGTATTAAATTTTTTAATAATCACGAAAATGTCAATTTATTTCTCGATTCCACGATTACCATTCATTTTGCATATAGGAATGTAAACATGAAGTGCCCTTATCTTTTAGCGTGTTACACGATCAAACCGCACAAGGCGTCCTAAAGGCTTATCATCGTAAGCGAGTTGCCAAGCTAGCTGCAGTGGAAATGGAAACGTAAAATGATTGAAATTTAGGTTCACACTTACCATAAAACAACAAATAACAACATTTAATCCGGGCGCCACCACAATCTGAAATTTGTCTGAAATAGTTTTAGGCGAGTTGATAAGTTAATTCTTCCTGACTCTGGAAGATAGAATTATAGCCTACCCGATAATATCATGGACAATTCAAGTTCAAGCATTTGAATCGTACAACACGCTTTCACGTTAAAAGAGCTCGTTAAATTTCGACTCATTAAAGCATATACGTTATTGTAAACTTATTGATCATACTCTGTTCATTCATAGTGAAGGTCCATGACAATTTAAACAAAAGAATAAATTAACTAATCGAACTCTATTAACTAAATTTTTCAAAAACAGTTACATGTATATTGGCTGCTTCCATAAAGTAAAGTAAAATAATTCTTATAGATTAATGTCTCTGCAACCACTATTTTCTAGCATATATACATACGAAGCAATACACAGTGGTGGTGGGAATTGATTGTCCGTAAAACATAATTAAATTTACTATAATAACACTGACATCTTTATAGGTAAATCAGCCGTTCACCACAAATATCTAAAATTATCCTTTCAAGTACATAAGTCCTATATCAGATGTGACGTCCTATCCACTGGGGTTGATCTGCTTTAATTTATCCTGAGTATGTGTGTACACTCACACAAGTCGCACTAGTAACAGGCCTTTAACGAGGTTACCACGGACCGTCGCACTGTACGCTACCTTAAATGTAAGTTTTCGTTCGCTCCTTTAAACGTGTGTAAAAATTGGGCAATTTTATTTACTGAAAACCCTATTAAACAGAATATTTTAATGGCACTTGATCACTAAATTCTTAATTGTCTATAAAAGGTCGATTAAGTGCTGTTAATAACCGCAAATATATCCCAGTAGTATTAATGTTCAATACTGTCAACTTCAATTTATAAAGCTTAACAACCATTTATTTAGTTGTACAAAGGATTAGTCCGGTCAAAAGCTTAAAAAATGGCTTCCGTTGTCAGTCTAGAAGCAAATTATCTTTTTTGTAAATTATGTTTTCTTACTAGTTCAACTCCGCCGAATCACAAAATGCCGGTTGCCAACCCTTCCTCTCCCTCCTTCGTCCCTTTTACCCCACGGAAGTCGCCGTGGTTTCTTTCAAGTTACAGAAAAACGGTGACCCGATACCCTAGGGTATAAGGGTTAGGAAAAGAAGCCAGAAAAACGGTTGTAGATAGGAGAAAGTTATCAAAAGAAGATGTTAATCTACATTAAATTTCCTAAACATCAATGCCAAATTTATATTGATATGATACATAGTTTTTGAAATGCAGCCTTCGACATTGCATGAAAAAATGAAGAAAATATTTTCTTTATCTTTCTTCTCGATTTGTAAGAAAGTGACGGCAGAGAAAATTATCTTCAGACATTTTAAACCTTATGAATTTACCTAGAAAACGATATCTAATTTATGAATGGATGAGACCCTGTTCTGCACCGGCACTGATTTGTTTGGCACATTTCTTTGCAACCACATATGAGTGCTCTCCTGAACGCACATCTAAGAAAGAAGAGTATGTGAGTGTTAAATAATAATACAAAATGTATTTCCGTATTTGGTCTATTTACCTGATAGTGGCATCTTCGAATATGCAGGCGTAAGGCGTCGTAGGTTGGAGGAAATTTCTTAGGATTTGTTACAGTTCCGAACAAAAAGCTCCGAGCGGTATCACGTGTTTTAATTTCTGGGATAACCTGTTAGTATCGAAAAGAAACATTTAAAAAACTACCAAAGTTTAGATAAGCGTGTCTGATTTTTACAAAAAATCGCCTTGTGCAGTTGGATGACAAACTCTTCTGCGTTTTCAACCACCGAGGCCTTCCAATAAGGAACAGGCATTTCCTTTAAAGAGTTTCCATGCACCTGTTTTAGTTACTGAGGCACTATTTGAGGTACTATCGAACCCGATGATGGCATGGATTACCATAAGATTATGTTTTTGTTCAGCAGCCAATTTCTCACAGACGTCATGGATTGGAATAAAGTTGCGATCTCTTGCTGTACCACACGTAATCCAAACCTTTGAATGTTTTATTTTTTGCGAAGTGGTATACATAGAGCTTTATGAGGATTATTTTAAAGTAACGCAATGTCATTAGTCAATTGTAAGTAAACATAACCTTGAAAAAATAATATTGTAACAAGAACTTAAGTTTCACCTGATGTAGTATCAGTGTATTATGTACATATAATCTACAACATAATGCAAATTCGCACGTAGGTATAATAACAGAACTTACCGGGAAAAATATCGTATTAATCACAACAATCTGTCGCTAAAATGAAAATATCATCGCAATGACAGTTTTATTTACACATACTAATCAGAATCGAGTCGGTGTTGTCATTTTAATAACACTGAATTGTTCTGAAATACCAGGGAATGGCTCTTTTTACATTCAGATATTTTAGAGGAAATTTGTTCACTATGATGAGTTGAACCCCCAGTAAATACTGCGGGAACACCTCCACGCACTAAGATAATTTCCTCATAACTGCTGTCACTTTCCTGCAAATCGAGAAGAAAAGTGAAGAAAATATTTTTTTCACTTTTTCATGCAATGTTGAAGGCTGTATATCAAAAACTACTTATCGTATCGATATAAGTTTGTAATCGTAATCTGTTTCGGCTGGTTTACTGTTTGTATTGTTAAATTGATCTTTCTAATTTTTTAATTGAAATTAATGTTAACTAATTCTTTATATTATTCGTCTAATTTTCAGTGCAATGAGAAAACTCTACCCTACAGGACTTCTGGGGTGCTTTTAATGCATTTATGATAACAATAAAACTTTGATATTATTTTTTATAAATCCTTATTACAAACTAAACCAAGATGCGTGAACCAAGGACACGCTGGTTTAAAGTTACTACTAAATATGCAATCGAAATCTGACGTAATAATCCTCTAGATATTAACTCGGTTCAATAATGGAGAGACGTTTACTAGATTATTATGTCACCTTTTTAATTATTAAGCATTAAACAAAATACATGCAAAAGCTTGCCTAAGCTCGCGATCTTCTTTCTTCGCTTAAGCAAATTTGTCGCTACCTGTATCGTTGTCTAGGTGCGATTCTTACCTCAAACAAACAAAAGCGTTTTATTTCACTGTGACACTTTAATGGCTGAATTGTTCGCGGATGATTTGCACCACTTGCTTGTGCTTTTAAAAGATTGATCAGCGTTTACTCTTACGCTGTCAACCACCGAAGCTAGCGTCTCCTTTCTGCGCACACACGCAAATTAATACTACATATAACTACAATATGCAAGGTAATGTACATAAAACCATTTATACAGTGTACTGCAGAGTAATAAATCTCTTATATTAAATTGAAATAAAATTATATTACTATGCTCATTCACTTGGTGTTACAAGTTTAGTATTGATGTTTAGGAAATTTAATGTACATTAACTTCTTTGATAATTTACTCCTATCTGTAACCGTTTCTCTGTAAAAATTCTTTATTCAGCGGGGTCGAATTAGTAAGATAACACCGTTTACCAAAAAGTAATATGATTTGCTTCGAGAACTTAACTGTTTCAAATTCTGGTCTAGTCTATATCACTAAATGATTCTTTTCTATCGCGCAGTTTTATACACAATACTTTTTAATACAATAATTGCTGTTTATTACAAATCTGTTTAAATACTTCTTAAATTTTTGGAAAAGGTTCATAATAATTCCACTTTAATGATTTTATATTTAAACTTTTTAAATACTTAATCTCCAAAGGGCTTTTTTACAGTAATCTAATATAAACTGCGGCACTAATTATTTACAAATAAAAACTTAGCACAAGTCGTTACAAATTACAAAATACTCGCACGCGACCACCCTGTTAAATATGTAACTCTAAGCCCGAGTGTCTTCTAAATACATGTATACAAATGGATACATCAATGTATCCATTTTGCCAAACGTCATCATATTTATCCCGGTAAAACCAAAATAGCCTACCCAGAGGAGTTTCAACATCACATGTTTTTGCTGGCACACAAGTTAAAAAAAGGGCTACGAGAGAACCGACGCAACCTATACTTCCAAAGCTCTACCGTCTTGAAATTTTTACAAAAATTCTTTGAAACATTCAAACTTCGCATCATATTTCCTCCTCATAGATTACTGAACTAGACTCGATTTTTTATGAAAGTCTCACATACGGGCGACATTTGCTTTCGCAAAATTCAGTAAATTTTCAACACCATTTGTACTTGAGCATACATACAATTTTTCATTGTGAAATATTAAATCATTTATACAAGCGATGATACACACGCGCACGCACGCACGCACTCAAGAGCGCACGCACCGTAGACCACACACCAAGCACACACAGACATTCTTCTTCCTTTAACTCAATATAAACATATCATAAATTCACACGCTATCTATTTACAGTAATGTTAGTCACGTTCCTTAAATTACAGTAGGGAAATACAGTAAAATTCATTATCGTCCCATTATTTCTCGTTTAAATTTAATACGCCCAACTCATAAATATATATATATATATACATACATATATATATATATATATATATATATATATATATATATATACCATATTAAAATATGCTTTGTGCAATACTTAACTCTTCACCAAAAATTCCATTGGTGTAGCAGTTACACCAACTTACATTATGTACACATAAAAAATTTTTTTTTCGTGCAAACTCTATATTATCAAAAATATGTGCTACGCACAACAGAAGTGGGTACGTCCTACGCACGTGTGGATTCCATTGTTGAATAGAAAAAGGGAAGAAAACTGAATTTTTAGAGGTTTCACAAGCTACTGGTCTACAAATTTGTTAATTTAAGAAAATATTCTACTTCTCTATCGTCCAAGTGTTTTTTTTATACATCTTCTAAATAAACTAAGGTTTGATCTATTAGAACGCTCGAAAACAGTGGAACAAACATCTTTTTTCTTACAGAAAATGAAATGAACCATGGAGAAGTAGAAGATTTTATTAAATTAACAGATTTGTGTATGAAACAAACCTTTTTCAAATTAAGCATCAATTTTTCCAGCAAGACAATGGGCAATAACTTATTTCCTTTTATAGCCAATCTATTCATGGGTAAATTTGAGACAGACTTAAAACACGATTTGCCTTATTTTCCTAGAGTTTGGATTAGATACGTTGTAATGATCCTAAAAACCATCACAAATTAATTATCCAATCCTAGTACAGAAATTCCTATCAAAACTTAATAGGAATGTAGTATTGTTTAAAATCATATGTTTCCCACTCATTTTCCCTCTCCTAGTAAATCTCCTATAAATACTCACGCTGACCTTTACTTATTATATTCTATTTCAATTCAAATTTATTTCCACTTGATCTATAAATCCTGACCAGTGAAAATCAAATTACCTACTTGCTTATTATAACCTGCGTGTCTTTAATTTTATCTAACCTGCCTGACATATCCTAGTTCCAGTTATCAAAATAATTAACCAGAAACGTAAGTGTTTGTACCACGAGGAGTAGTAAGTAGTTACCCAGTAACGTGGTTCTACTGCTGGTGCCTTCGGCCCCAAGCAGTAAGGCTACTTTACGCAGCCCTTTTTTGTCTCTAACTCTAGCATCCGAGAAACAATCTCAAATCTGCCTTATAGGTGTATGTACTCGAAGGATAGATAAAGGTTGCTAATAATATTGCATTATTAATGGTGGTTTCTTCCCCAATCATAAAGTAATCCTATAGTGTGACATCCCTATAATTCTCCCTATTACCCTTGTATAAACCTGGCCCCTATCTTTCGTTCATTCGGAGGTAACACCCCGAAGAGTGTATATAAATCTTTAGTTGCCTACCTAATCCCGATTCACAAAATAAAATGCAGTGCGTTCCCAGTACAGTTTAAATCGCATCCCTATAATATTACCTCATCCAATTTTGTACACCTTATTCCTATCTGACATTCATTCGGAGGTAACACGCCGAAGAGTATGTATAAATCATTAATCAGATATCTGATCCTGATTCACCAATATAAAACTCATACAGTCACCAGCATCTTGTAAATAAA
Organism: Vesta saturnalis; assembly: GCA_036346205.1. Classification (NCBI taxonomy): domain Eukaryota; kingdom Metazoa; phylum Arthropoda; class Insecta; order Coleoptera; family Lampyridae; genus Vesta; species Vesta saturnalis. The sequence goes on from JARFJB010002396.1 coordinate 5,887,962, forward strand.
ACACTTACCCCTGTGTTATTCCTTTGTTACACACCATTTTGAACTCTTGATACCTAGTACCCATTATTCAGCCCATCACATTTTCCTGTAATTTCAATATAACACCACCAGAATAAAATGCACCAAATTTTATTTTATCTAACCTTAATATTAATTATCAAATCTAATTTAGTAAAACTTCCATTTCGCATTATTTACACCTTTAAATTAAACTACTTACAAAGAATTACAAGTGTAATTATTTTGCACCATTATAATTAAAATACACCTCGTATTCCATAGATGCATTTGATACAATTTAATAATATTCATTAAAAATTAATTCACATTCACAAACATCCAAATTTTACATCACAAGCAAACAGCTGATTATATCACATTGCAAATGTTGGTGTCGGTCAAGGACAATCCTAACTTGTTACCAAGTTTTTGCTCAATCTCAAATATTGATATCCCATTTATTTAGCCCCGCTAAATCACTAAGACTTCAATTTTCCATTACTCATTATTTCCATATTAGTAAAAGAATCATTCTTACCTAAAAAATCAATTTATAGTTGTTGCTTCCCACATTCACAAGAAATACACTGTCCAATAATACTCCCATACACCAGCATCGTAAACAAACCACCTAATTCATTTTTAATAATTAATTTTCTTTGCAAAAACATACCGTGAAAAATTGCAGAAACACGTTTAATAAAATCGGCTATAGCTCACGACCAGGGACGATCCCAGCTGACGCCCGATCCAGCCACCTGAATAGGAATACCGAATTACCCGTATTTTTCATTGTTATATGCCAGAATTCATTTTTTTGTTTTTACTATTTAAGAAAGTATTATATTTTAATTTCCTTGTTTTTTATTACAATACAGTTATATACATTCTGTGTTAATTTCCTTTAACCATAGGTAACCCAACACACACTGGAGTATTGAAAATTGCCAGCAGAACCTCCAACTGAGCTAGCAAATCGGGGCAATTAATAAAACAACTATTGTACACTCGTTTAGGGTGTTACAACGTGTTTTCCATCCTTAATACTAAAATTTGTAGTGTTGAGAACTTTGTAGAAAGTTCCGACAATCGATTTACCTATGACATAAAGGTAAATGACAGTCTCCCGTTCCTTGATACTCTGGTATCAAGAAATGGCAGAAAACGAGATAGGTTAATAGATTGCTTAATTTTCCTTTTTCAGTTCAAAATTATAATAAAGAATTGCACACTATTAAAGGAACTGCTGCATACAATGAGTTTTCAGATGAAGTGGTTATCAATATAGTTAGGAAACAAACCCATAGGATGAGGGTTAAGAACGTAACTACATTAGGTAACCCTAGAGAACAAATAGAAACAAAGTCTGTGAAGTTACCAAACTATCCTGCTTTTACAATAGGTCTATCTAAAATCTTTTTCAAATTTAATTTGAAAACTTCAGGTAATAGTTACAAACTCTTTTAGGCAATCCAAAAGATAAAGTGAATAAGCAGGATAGGTTGGGAATTTATAAAATAAATTATAAAAATTGTGAACAAACGTATGTGGGGCAAACTAAACGACCTATGTGTTTGATAAAAGTCATATAGTAGATAAGGTATCCTTAATCAAACATGTTTTTAATAGCAATCAACGAAGCGTTACTCTCTGATGGTATATATATATATATATATATATATATATATATATATATATATATATATATATATATATATATATATATATATATATATTCGGTGTTTTTAATTTTGTGCGGTACGTGGGTGTATTTTGTTTGTTACAGATCCTGCCACAGTTCCATATTTTTCAATAAAGCTAGGGTTGAGATGCATTATTACGATGCACTAAATAGCGGTGTTAAATTTATGACAAATAAGAAAATGATGTTATCGCTGAAATTAAAATAAATTTATCCTTAGGATGAAATTAGACCAAATAATAAATGGAGCTTATCAACCGTTTATGAATCTTGGAAGTGTATAATTCTGATTTTTCCATATAATAAATAATAACCTCTTCATACTAATTTAATAAGTACGATAAGTTTTTGTTGTGAAACCGTTTAAAATTGCTTAAAAGCATTTTATATGCGAATAGTTCATTCTATAGTTATAGTAGCTGTTATTACATTAAACAAACATACGCCTTTTCCTAGAGTAAAAATCCACATGGTAGTTAAGCGTTTATAATGAGGCAGGTAGGTTATAATAGTGTACCATTAGTCTGTTATCAGTATACTAAAGCACGTTTTCCTGAAGGTTTTTATCGGTTCTCACACCCCGAGCGACAAAACAAATGTCGGAAGTGGTATAAAGCGTATTTATCAATAACTAAATTCTAGAGTCGGCGGTCAACCGTGAAGGCATTACATTGTCATGTAATTTAAATCGCCCAGATACCAGCACACAGTGTATGTACGCATTTGATTATGTAAAGAATACCATTTTCGCGATTTTCGGCAACGTTAAAAAGAACTTAAACGATTTAATTATACTAAACAAACTTTTAAAGAGATTTCCTATATTCGCCCTCTAGTCTTATTACTTTTAATAAATGTCATTATGAAACTGATCCAACAATAAAGTTAAGCTGCAGACTTTACCCTTAAAAAGATTCTTTGAAAAACTGTTCTTGATTCTAAGTTTAAAAAGTTGAATTGCTTTAATACTACTCTTTTCAATTAAGCTTTAGCCCGTGATTTACACAGGATGTGATATTCATTATCGTCTTTTATAATATTTAACTGCTAGTTTCTTGTATTTTAATCTTTATGAAAGCAATTTTATGCAATATATACTGAATAATGAATTAATTAATTACCATTGGCAACTAACATTTTAGCCAATTATAGTAAACATTTCTACTTGATGCGTTCGATGTTTCGAAATGTTATTTATTCTTTATTGTCCTACATGAAAAAGGAACTGATCTAGTAGCTATTAGTAGTATTTAATTTTCAAGCGTTTCTGCTATTGTATAATTACGTATGTCGCTTTAATCCTAATTACGATAACACAGGTCAGAAGCTCAGTCTAACCAATAAATGGTGTTAGTTTCAATTTAAAGCTCTTATACGTATGCAAATGGTTACCTAAACGTTTGTTTGAAATTATTTTTAATACTTAACTATAGATTATTATGTTGTAAACAGTTCATATACATTACGTGAAAAATTTGGGCATATAAACCATTTAAAGCCAACGAAGCATTTATTGAACGGAAAGGAAAAATAAAATACAATATAATTTTACAATTTATTTTACACAACTATTTTTTTCTCAACGGGTTTCACAATACAACGAGTATCATTATCGAGAGAAAAATTATAACAAGTAGTTATAATAACAAACCATTACGGTAAAACAGCAAACTTGTATATTATAATTCTATATTTAAAATATCTGTTAAAAATGAGTCTATAAGATCAACATGTTCGTTCATTAAAGGTACTGTCTGTGTATGTTTATAAATTTGAATGCTTCCAAAACATTTAGTTTGTCTTTTTTATTGCAAAAATGTGCAATTTGTTCTATAATTGACATTTTGTTATTGAAATTTTGTGTTAAATTAACGAGTTTGGGAATTTTTATGCCTGTGGTGTAGGCAACACACATTGATTTCAATTATAAGAAATTTGGCAACATGGTGCGTGACAAATTGAATTTCAAATAAATTTAAAAATGTGATGATTTCGGAAATTTTTGGTTGGCTTAAAATTATCAGGTGACTTCTTTTTGGTCATTTTCTTCTGAAAAAGACCGCCATTTTGTGACGAAAAAAATCGCGTTGTTAGAAACTAGACATGTTGGAGAATTTATACGTTTCTCAAACTGTTATATTTATAGCAGACTGATGTATATGTTTTAATTTTTCAACTTTCAACATCTTTAAGAATTTTAATAGATATTACTACTGACGAAGCTAACTGTAAGTGTTATCGAAACGTTTAGATTGTGTAATATAAAAATACACCATTAAAAAACCCAAAAAAGGTAAGTATTTTATTATGTGTAATAATGGTGAGTTTTATATATATATATATATATATATATATATATATATATATATATATATATATATATATATATATATATATATATTCTGGGGCTTGGTTCTAAATGGGCCAAAAAAGGGTCAATTTTTTGTGATCCAATTGCATTTAAACGAAACTTTTATGTGTAGAAAAGGCCAATGTGGACATAGCCCGAGGACGACTGTGAAACATACCTGATAAAAGGGACTAAGTCCACATTGGCACTTCTTATTTTAATGTTATTAATACATATAACGTGACATTGGCCTTCACCGCCCACCTTTGTTTTATTCTTTCTCGGTGTTTTCAGTTTGTGTTTACATTTTCTAAAGTGAGTACTTGCAATCCATAAGGTGTGCGATCTATTGTTTTCTTTAAAATATCACATATTACTTAATATGTCCTCTCGTAGTAAAAAAAATTTGAGTTTGTGTTCAGCTTTAACAACAAAAAAAACAACGAAAATCAAGGTAAAAAAATAAGGTTTTAGGTTATGTGTGTAAAATATACGGATTATTATTTTTAGGTATTAGGTACTTATTATTGTTATTATCTGGTTGTATGTTATCTGTGTTATCTGTAAATTAAAATTAAAAAAAAAACATTCAAATTTTATTCACATAGCCAACGCAATGTGAAAATAAGCTACCGAAAACTACGCAAATTTCAACACCCGAAACTCAAAATGAGGAAGTTTTTGTGAGTAATACGAGGAGCGAATACATTACTTTACGCTCAGTTAGTCCATGTGCTGAAGTTACTATTAGTTCCACTTCTTGCCTAGATGCAGAACAAAGCTCCACCAAGTCAGGTAAGTTCTATCCCGTTCTAGCACGTTTAAGTTTTCACAAAAAGCATTAATTTCCATTGGCAGAAAATAATCTATGTGGAATCGTAAATGAAGAGTTAGGATAAGTCACTGCGAATGATGGAAATAAACAGCAGCTAAGACCAAAGTCGCATTTTTCATATTATGAAGAAAATTTATATGATAATAGTGAAGCTCTTGATAATTTTGAAGACGTATCCAGTGATGATTTTGTACCTACAGAAGATGAGAACAGTAGTTCACAGTCAGATGAAGAAGAACTTTCTGGCATTCAATTAACAACCGAAGTTCCTAATGAGATTGAGACTAATGTTAACGCACTTCATAAAGATAAAAGGTCATATGTTATCGTAAAGGGAAAACATATTCCAGAGAAGTCAATGAAAGATCCTTGCAGCTGTAAGAAGAAGTGTTATGAAAATTTTCAAACGATAAAAGACAAGACATCTTCAAGAGAATTTTACAATTCATCACAGGAAGCACAAAATTAGTTTATTGCAAATTGCATTCAAGAGGTTTTGAAGAAAACGGAAAGGCTGAGGGGAAATAACAAAGAAAGCAGAAGAACCCATAGTAGAATTTATTATTTGGATAAAAATTTGGAGAATGTTCAGGTTTGCCAAATTATGTTTTTATCAACGCTTGATCTGACCTTAAAGAATAATCGTCGAAAACAAAATGCGCTTCTAATTCAAGCATTTGTCCTGATGATGCGAGAGGAAAACATGAAAATCACCCAAAGATAAGCGACGAAGAAAAAAACATTGTAAGACCGCACATTGAGATGTTTCCTTCTTTCGAAAGTCATTATTCAAGGGAACAAACTGCCAAGAAGTACTTAGCTTCTGATCTTTCTATATCAAAAATGAATAAACTCTATGTTGAATACTGCAAAGAACACAATAGGGTACCAAGGAATGAATTTATTTACAGGAAAATTTTTGTAGAAGAATACAACATATCTTTTAAAAAACCATACAACGACACTTGTGCTACATGTGATAAATATGAACTTCTGTTAAAATCAGTCAAAGAATGTAGAGGAAAAGATCAGAATTGAAAATGAGAAGATTGATCACTTGAATTTAGCAAATTTTGCATATGAAGAAAAGAAGAAAGACAAGATTTTGTGCAAAACCAATCTGAACCTCTTAGTTTTGAGCTTCGACCTACAAAAGTGTTTACCCACGCCGTATTTAAAAAGCAGCATATCATTCTACAAAAGAAAACTCTGGACGCTAAATCTTACGATCTATGAAACGCAAGGAAATACCAATTCCGCTAAATGCTACCTTTGGAAAGAGACAATCGCACAACGAGGTGGACAAGAAATTGCCTCGTATTTGTATACATACATTAATAATATTCCACTTTATATTAATGAAGTCATTATGTACTGTGATTGTTGCCCTGGGCAAAATAAGAATATTTTGATATCCGCAATGTATCTTACCCTCATTAAAAAAAATTCCACAGAGAACAGAGACACACAAATATTTCTCATAAATTTCTAGTTCCACGACACACTCACATGGCAACAGACCAGATTCACGCAGAGATTGAGAAAACTAAAAAAAACATAGATATTCCTCGGGACTGGGCAAATTTAATCCGTTTAGTACCAAGAAAACCACCTATTTTCGTTCATCAAATGCGCCAAGAAGGATTCCTTAATTTTAAGTCACTTCTCTCTGGAAAGTTTCAACATAGAAAAGTAAATACCTTAGGGGAACCAGTAATTTGGTTTACGATAAGATTCATTCAGTATTCCAGTGAAAACCTTGGTTTGATACAATTCAAGTCTTGCTTCGGCGATGAACCATGTAAAACCTTGGATTTGTCAAGAAAGAAAACCAGACATTCCGGAATAACAAGTCTCCTGCCAATTTCGAAGGAATCTCTTGGTATCTCTGCTAATAAGTTGCAACATTTAAGAGACATGTTACCCTACATTGACGAGAATAGCCGACCTTACTATTTGCAGTTTATCAATAGCATTACAACATCACAAACAGCTATCGACAACCTTAGCGGAAGTGAAGACGAAAATAAAGATAGTGACGACCTTAGTTTTATGATTACTAAAACTTCACAACGTTTACTAAAATATTAGTATATCAGGTTATTAGTTTCATTTTGTTACAACTAAAACTATAAAAGTATTCTAAAATATTAGAAATATTGGACTTGATAGTCCAGAATTAGGGTAGATAAACTAGTAGATAATGGTGCAAAAATGAAATATGCAGATGCTGTGAGTAAAGAGTTGAATGTGAATGAATCAGTGTGGAACGTACAAATAAAAGACAGTAACGTAGAAAGTGCATGGATAAGCTTGTAATACAGTGTTGTCAATTGTGCCGTGTAGATATGTGGATGAGCGAGTATAGGCAGACAGAAAAAATGTGCTTGGAATCGGTAAAAAAGGCAGTATGTAGGAAAAAAGTCGAGTACATGGCAATGATTGCTGCAAAAAATGAGACTGAGAAAAAGCGATTGTATAAGGGTGTACAGATTAAGAAACAAAGAAGCGAAAGAGGCAGTGAGAATAAGTAAAGAGGAAGTGATGTTTGTGGAAAGAGAGAAAATGCAGAATGGTTTTGATGGAAACAAAAAACTCTTCTCGAAAAACACAAAACCGACGCTGTAGGAGTGATGAATAGGACCAACGAAATAGTGTGGAACTATTGTGAAGTAAGGAAATGCTGGAAAGAAGTACAGAAGTGAGGAAAATAAGACTGAAGAGTTTAATAAGGAAAATGTAGGACTAGGGAATGAAATTGAGGGGATATTGGGTTAAATGAGATAGAGAAAACGGTGGGAAAGTTGAAGAACGGTAAAGGATCACGCGTGGATGGAATCACTTATGAAATGCTAAGGCATGGAGGTACCAAGTTTATGCGAAGATTGTCAACGTATGGCTTAAGTGTGGAAAAGTGCCGAGTGATACGAAGAGCGCCATCATTGTACCACTTCATAATGGTAAGAGGAAGTTCGCTCAGTGTACTTGGTGAAGTATTTGGAAGAATACGTACAGCAACCCAAACTAAGATTTGGGATGTGCAGGGTGGCTTCATGCCAGGGAGAGGATGTGTTGATCAGATGTTTGTTCTCTAGCAGGTGATTGAAAAGTGTTTTACCTGTATTGTGCGTTTGTAGATCTGGAGAAAGAATATGACCCAGTGATTAGGGTAAAACTGTGGGAAATATTAAATGAATATGGGTTAAGTAAAGGTCTAAGAAACGGAATAAGGGCAGTATATAACGGTATCCGGGCGTTTGTTAGGGCGAGATTGAATACTTTAATATTGAGAAAAGAGTACGACATGACTGTGTGATGTCATCGTGGTTGTTCACAAGCATGTACCGATACAAATGGTGCAATGGTTGGTGACGTAAATGTACGTGATCTGGTGTATGCAGATGATACAGATTAAGCGAGAATGCTGATGAGCTGCAAACAGCTCTGAGAAAGTTTGATGTAGTCTGTGTGGTCATGGGCTCAATGGTAAACGTGAATAAAACAAAGATTGTGGTGTTCAATCGGGAAGGTGAAAAGGAGGCTATAGTATTTACTCTACATGATGAAATTGCGCAACAAGTTGACGAATTGGTATATCTGGGTAGAATGTGCACTATAGACGGTACAATGGATGCTGAGATTGGCTGTTGGAGCAATGCTGGAAGGAAAGTAATTGGAAGTATATGAACGATAATGAAAAACGAAAGAATAAGCGTAGCTACGAAACTAACGACCTATAATGGCGCGTTTGTCCTGTCAGTACTGTATGGAAGTGAGATGTCAAAAAAAGCTCGAAAGCAAAATAAATGCCGTGAGTATGAGATTCCTGAAAAACGCATGCGGTAAAACGAGAAGGGATAAGAAGAAAAATGAGTGTATGATGCAGGAGTGTGCCGAAGAAAAGACGATAGGTAGTACACTACGTTGGTTTGAACACGTCAAAAGAATGAACAGCGAACCAAATATATGTGGGTGAGATTAGAGGTAAGGTCGGTTCTGGTAGGCCGCGTAAAACTTGGCTGAATGCAGTAGAATGTATGATAAAAGAGAGAAAGATAAGGAGTTTTAAAATAAATGGGCATGTCAGAGACAATGTATGAAACTTGTGGAAACTAGGGACTGATGCATGGATAGGAAAGCATGGAGATAAATTGCGAATGAAAAATAAATAAGAGGCAGGGATTGTTTTGCCTACCCTGCGTAGGCGTGAATGTGATGTTATGTTATTTATGAAGAAATCTCATCTTACTACAACCCAAACTTGACTATAATTTATTATAACTTTTGTTATGAACTAATAAGTTCAAAGGTAAATCTGAAATTAAAAATTATTATTAATTTTATTAAATACATAAATAAAAAGTTTACCTCGAGTAGGATTTGAACCTACGACCTGTACTTTATTGGAGTACTGCGCTAACCAACTGCGCTATCGAGATTCAAGCCCCAATCGGTGTAAATTTTACCTTTATGTATGTAGAACAGTTGTATATTCTAAAGCGCAGTATTCTAGTAAAATACAGGTTGTAGGTTCAAATCCTACTCGAGGTAAACTTTTTATTTATGTATTTAATAAAATTAATAATAATGTTTGACTCTATAACGTTGACCTGGGCTATGGTTTAGAATTGTGAGACTTGAAGTACCAACATGAAACTCGCCAACGTATTGCGAAGATGTACGTGCCAGGGACAGACGGACGGGTCATAATGTCAAGTTTAAGCTTCGGCTACTTAATTAACTTATAACGATAACCAAAAGTAGTAATTCAATATGTAATAATTGAAACATCATTACGTATTCCTACAATTCATATCAAACTTTCCCATTTATCTTTGCAATGGTATTCTTGCCGACATTAAAGGTCCTTCACTTCGTATTGTTATGTAACGAATTAGTATTTTTTAGAGAAATATATCACTCTTGAAGGAGACATTAGTATAACTTTATAAAACAGTTAACGTTATTTGTTAACACGTAACACTAAAGAATACCTAATATTACCAATAAATAATAAATTAAGAAGAATTAGAAAAGAAACTGTCATTGCGTAATGTTCACTTCTTGGATTATTACCGCCTGGATAGTTCTTTGCATCGCATTAATTAAAGTTGGGCACTCAGCAGGAGTATAATCATTGCAAATTTCTTGAAGGTGAGCACACAACTCGCAAACGGTTTTTGTAGGTTGGAAACGCAACCTTTTCTTCATTATGTGTCGCAAGGTTTCGATTGGTGAAAAATCTGGACTGCTTAACCTTAAAACTGAAATATTTTGTTCTGACATCCACTCTGTTGCTTTTTTAGCCGTATGGCAAGCAACGCCATCTCTTTGGCGCATTTTTGCTTTTAAACTGCTGTAAAACACTGGTGTATCTAACAGCATTTATTATTTCATTCATTCATTTCATTCAGTGTAATTTGCCCACTCCTCTAACCGACATTCAATCTCAGATTACTGAATGAGCTTAACTTTTTAGTTAAGGTAAGAATTATGAAAACTTCATCATAACAAATTAATATTTTTACAGCACATGTTTCGTTTAACGCTATGAAATATTACTGTTAATTTACTTACAATCATTAGAACGTCAAATACGTACCATTTGATTTAAAACAGTATGCTTTTGATCGTGTATTTTGTTAAAACCAATATATTGTATTAAAGAGTGTCGTCAGTCCTATAGTCCTATTGTATAATCAAAATTGAACTTAAAGAAAAAAAACATATCGTATCTTTTTCTGTTCCCCCCCGTCAAATTCCGACAGTTATCGATCGTTTTCAACAGGATATGACTCGCTAACTTAAAAATGTAGAAGTACCATTGCATGTATGTTTGCCACGTTTTTGAATATTTGTTGCCTGTTATAATTGATATCTATGTTAAAAATAAATTCGTGAAATAAAAATAGCTCTCTGTAGCAACAAAACAGATTGAAGTAGATTATATTCTCTTAAGTGCTAAGCGGATTTTAAAAGTTATATATGTATATATAGTTATATACATATATGTTATATTTAGTTTATTATAATAAACTAATATTAGTCAAGTTGCTTTGGTATGTGTGAATCCTTGCGATATTGCAGGCTCACACTCCATTAATATAAGTAATTTGACTGTAATCTCATTATATTTAGAATTCACATCAGTTCTACATACATAAATACAAAATTTACATCGATTGAGGCTTGAACCTTGATGGCGCAGTTGGTTAGCGCGGTACTCTAGCAAAGTACAGGTCGTAGGTTCAAATCCTACTCGAGGTAATCTTTTTATTTATGTATTTAATAAAATTAATAATAATTTTGAATTACATATTTACCTTTGAACTTATTCGTTCATAACAAATGTTACACGTCCAAACCGCACTAGGCGTCGTGCATGCTTACTAATGTAAGCGGGTTGCCAAGCCAGCTAACAGGGAGATGGGCGTGGTCGAAATAATAAGTAAAATGAATGATTAATAAGCTCAAACACCTTACACTTATACTCAAATAGCTCAATTCGGGAAAATATGTCTCTAGGCGCCACCACAATCGAATCTTTGTTAATATAATTATCTTAAGCTGGATGTTAATTAACCCTACTTGATTGTGGAAAGTAGGATTGTGCTTACTCGGTAAACTCATATACGAAGGTTCTAAAACAAACACTCGTCCAAAACAATTCAACTCAAACTCAAATAAATTTAGTACTACCCAGGTTATTAAAAACTTTTTGAATACACCTCGTATACCAAAACTTCTAAAATAAAATTTATCACTCAAATTCATTCAATGAACGGTAATTAATTTTTAAAATTCTTAACATGAACGATATCTTTTAAATTTACTTTACTTCTGAATCGTATTTGACATTCGTAAACATTTAAGGTTTCAAAACTCCAACTTTTATTATACTTAATGAAATTTAAACTAACAGCTGATCTGTTAATAGTGCATTGCGCTAATGAAACAATCATGAAAATTTTGCAATCAACCTGGCAAATATGAACTTTCAGGTTGTTCCTTAAATTTGAAAAATTAAAATATGCAAAGCTTACTTTTAAAATTGTCAAAACAAGATCACCAATTAAGTAAATGTTACATCTGTGTTTCATACCTGGTTAAATAAACAACAAAGTAAAAAGATAACGATAAATATATATTGTCCTGCATAAAATAATCAAAAACAAATGTTTACACACACAAATATATTTACATATACCTCAACAACGTGGTTGAAAATCAAAACCACACGTCACTACCAATTTCTGCAAAAATTCTTAATACTATACAATCCAACACAACATAATTCGAGAACGATTATCTTTTCGCTTCTAAGCTAATTAATATTTAATCACATTACACCACTGAAATAAACCAAAGAGATAATCGTGCTTTACTAAATTTTTAAAATACTTAAATATAAACCTTACTTAAAATCGTCCATTAATCCTTGGATTTTCTTTCTTCCGTAAACCAAATATATGTAGTCCATTTGTACTGCATAAAATTGCCTGAAGCACATTACAAAAGGCTCAACAAAACTTATTCCTCTGTGCACTCACAAATAGTCTAATAACACGTAATAAGCTGTATACGTTTGGTTGCCTCCTAAAATTTCTAGCAACCTTTACACCAAATTACTCCCTTATACAAATAAAACTTTCAATGTCATATAACGTTATTTAAACATTGGTTTAATATACAACGAACGCTTCGTTTACTTAACAGGTGGTCTCATAAATACTTTTAGCTGAATCTCGTTACAAGGACACGCGCTGCCCTTAACACTTTAACATAACAACTGTTATCTTTATTCAAATCTGCTTACGCACTATTATTTTCTTGAAAATAAACAAACTAATTTTATCTTCAACTTCAATTTAATTATTGTTTTGTTTATGAATGTCTTTTTCGATTTATCCCCGGTTCGGGTTACGCAGTTGTTTAAACAATTACTGCCTCATTAAAATTCACAAACATACTCCAACATCATCCCATTCTAAACCATATTACCTCCGCACGCGCGTTTCACCAACAGCCAAAAACGAAAAAGCTTAACTTCCTAACTCTAACTAACTAACTCGTCAATCTCTGACTTTCCTATTTATAACTTCAGTCATCCATCTTTAAACATGTCTTCCTTCCGCGTTACATTCTCCAATAATATTCATTCAAAATTCTCTAGTTCCAATAGCTGCTTCCCTCTATACAAGCACGCGTGTAATTACAATACATCGCCATATTTGTTTTCACTTACAAATTTTACAATTACTTCATGAAGAAATCATTTTTCGTCACCACATTCATTCAGTAGCCACTCTGAACCATTACGCAACTTTTAACACTTATCTCCAACTTGCGCTCGATCTCGTTCCGCAACATTTGCACAAATCAGTACCGTCTAAGGTCTCAAATTCCATATACATACACGTATTCTCAAAACAATTGCACAACATTACAAAACTTTCTGAAATTAACACTTAAACATACCCAATCTTTCTCTACATATTTTCTAAAACATTCTACACTTATTTTTCACATCTTCTAACCAAAATTACTCATTTATCCAACAACATTCCATCTCTAACGGCAGCAAAACAGAAGCAATACAGTGGGAAGCATTATCGTCCCATCGACAAATTTCTCTTCACATTTACATTCATCAAAATCTAATTATTCCAACACTAAAGTCTCTCTAATATTCAAATACACGTATCTACATACAGAATTATATTTCTCCTACATTTCCAGTGGCGTATCATACACCCACATACATTATATACACACAAAAAAATTTTTTTTCCGTTCAAACTCAATACACTCGTGCTCAAAACACGTAATATACGTCATTATAACATCCTACATACAGGGTGCGTCAACGCAACCTGACACAAAGACTTATAATAATATATTATTTCGTGTTTTGTACAATTGTATACAAAAGCTAGGGCTACGCTCATAATATTTGCAAAATTCTGAATTTGGAAAATATCTAAAATACATTTTCGGGCTTCCATTTCTGAAAGCAACTGCTGTGGGGGATTGCTTTGCCTTGGACTTTGCCGAAATTCAGCCCGAGAGCCAGAAAGTTAGGGATTTTTCAGATTATCTGGTGGACACGTTCATTTCTGAGGAAGCACTGTTTCCACCATGTATGTGGGCATAATGCAGTTCCTCGTTGGAGCGGACCACGAACGCATGTGAATCGTTTCATTCCAAATTTAATTCCCTTTTTTACACATCACATCCTAATATCTACCAGTTTGTTGAAATTTTAAAAAATATTCAAATTGACACATACATTAAAATCTTCAGCTCAGCAACTAAAAAAAAAAGTGTACAGGAAAAAACAAATTTCACAGAAAAATTTTATTGACAGCAAAATAGAATTGTTAAATAGAAATATAATTACAAATTTTGAATTTGTAAAATGCGCATCACACAGGTTCAAACCATAAATTGTCTGAAATGTCATGTAGCTACACATGTTTTTTAATCATAATATGTACATACATTATACATTAAATACATTTATTTTATGCTTAATGTTTTATTTAGTTTTATTTAATCCTATAAACACCTGGGAGCCAACTAGTACAAACTGACCATCATCCCTTCGTAAAAACTGACCGCGGGGGCCAACTAGTGTGCACCGTTTTAAAATACTTACCTTTTTTTGGTTTTTTTAATGGCATATTTTAAATTATACAGTCTAAATGTTTCGATAACACTTACAGTTATCTTCGTCAGTAGTAATAACTATTAAAATTATTTAAGATGTTGTAAACAATTCTGTCAAAGTTGAAAAATTAAAACATAAACATCAGCCTGCTATGAACATAACAGTTTAAGAAACGTATAAAGCCAACTATAGAATTAAGTTTTAGTAAAGAATAACTTAGGTCATTAAAAATTAAATATTGTTAATTGTCTTAAAGATCACAAATCAGAACACTCTCTAACGGCGAAAGCTAACAATGAAAAACGTCAGCCAAAAAACACATTAAACAAAATTTAATCAAGAAAAACTTTAATTTCAAAATGATAGAAGCATCCACAAATATAAACATGACATCAAATAAAATAATCCAATTAAATCTAACAAAGAGATATCTATATCAATAAGTGTAAGTGTTATTAATTCATTAATTAATTAATGAAGTTAGATATAACACCGTAAAATATTACGTAAAACAAAACCTCCAAGGAGCAACTTATCCTTTCGTCAACGACGTGCTTTACTTGATCTTAAACACAATGAAAGTATAATAATATTAAAATCAGATAAAGGTAATGCGACTGTTATATTAACTATGAACGATTATAACGTTAAAATAGAACAATTGTTGGAACCAGAGACTTATCGTGAAATACCAAAAGATCCAACAAAAAAGCTGCTTTTAAAAACTAAAGAACTGATTAAATTATCATCTATTCCTGAAGAAATAAAAAAGAAACTAACTAACTCTGAAGCTATTTCACCAAAACTATATGGTTTACCAAAAATTCATAAACCTAATATTACTTTAAGGCATATTGTTAGTGCAATTTGTTCCCCTACATATAGTCTTGCAAAACATTTTTATTACGACCTCATATAGGAAAAACACCCCATTACATTAAATATTCTGCCGACTTTGTTGAAAATATGCATAATTTCAAAATTGAAGAGGATGATATAATGGTTAGTTTTGATGTAGCTTCACTTTTTACAAAAGTGCCTTTAAAAGAAACCATTGAATACATTGATCATCTTTTTCCAAATGACATAACCATTCTTTTTCAGCACTGTCTCACTTCAACTTATTTTCAGTGGAATAGTAAATTTTATGAACAGATTGATGGTGTAGCAGTGGGTAGTCCCCTTAGTTCTTAGTCCATGAAGCAGAGGCACTGCATGAGTTTTTGGTTTTTATAAATGGTATACTCGTAGTATTCAGTTTACCATGGAAAAACAAACTAATGGAAGTTTACCATTTCCTGACATACTAATATCTAAAAATAAGAATTCACTATCTTTTAAGATTTACAGAAAGCCGACATACACTGATAGATACCTTCATAAATTATCCAACCACCATCCACGTCAAAACATTGGTGCAATTAAATCTTTAGTAGATCGAGCAAAACGAATTTGTGACCCTGAATTTTTGAAGGATGAATATAAATATTTAACAAAATCCTTACAAGATAATGGATATTCACATGCAGATATTAATAATGTTATTACTCCTTCTAGACGTAACCTTTAAGAAAAACCAGTTCTTAATGTTGGTACTGCTTTTGTTCCTTTTATAGCTAATGTTACAGATTGAATTGAAAAAATCCTAATTAAATATGGCATTAGGACTATTTTTAAACCTACAAGAAAAATTAAAGAACATTTAAGATCACCTAAAGATGTGTCAAACCCTTTATAATTTTCCGGAGTGTATAAGTTATCTTGTTCATGTGGAAAAGTATACATCGGAACCACAAAACGTAGCTTTCATACAAGACGTAGAGAACATATGAGATTTTGTAGATTAGATCAACCAGAGAAGTCTGCTGACTATGCCCTGAATAATCTAAATCATGACATTCAATTTGACAATATGGAAATATTGTCAAGACAAACTCATTATTATGTTCGTTTACAACGTGAAGCTATCGAAATATATAAACACCCTAATAATTTTAATCGACAAGAAGAAAATCTCCGTTTACATAGGTTTTGGCATCTTATAATTAAAAAAAGAGCATAATGATACGCCTTGATTTTAATTTGTTTTCAACTTTTGGTATGTCTAGGTTTTTTGCTGTGTTTTTCTTAGACCTTGAAGTAAATGCTTTACCAATTATATGTTAAATTACCACAGCACTATAATTTAACACAAGTAGTTGAAATTAAGATTAAAATTAAAAAAAAAAACAAATTACAAAAAACGTTCTGCATTATGCTTTTCATTGTTAATAACACTTGCACTTATTGATAAAGATATCTCTTTGTTAGATTGAACTGGATTATTTTATTTGATGTCATGTTTATATTTGTGAAAGCTTCTATCATTTTGAAATTGAATTTTCTGACAACTTTACACTTACATCATAACTTGACTAAATTTTGTTAAATGTGTTTTTTGGCTGACGTTTTTCATTGTTAGCTTTCGGCGTTAGAGAGTGTTCTGATTTGTCATCTTTAAGACAGTTTAACAATATTTAATTTTTAATGACTTAAGTTATTAGTTACTACAATTTAATTCTATAGTTGGCTTTATACGTTTCTCAAACTGTTATGTTGATAGCAGGCTGATGTTTATGTTTTCATTTTTCAACGTTGACAAAATTGTTTACAACATCTTTAACAATTTTAACAGATATTATTACTACTGACGAAGATAACTGTAAGTGTTATCGAAACGTTTAGATTGTATAATTTAAAATACACCATTAAAAAACCCAAAAAAGATAAGTATTTTATATGTGGGATAATGGTAAAAGTTTACATTTTCATATGAAAAGTATTTTAATTATGTGTAATTATCGTGAAAGTTTACATTTTCATATATTGTACCATATATAGTTATTTGTATTTTTAATTGGGCTCTAAAAAATAGCAACGGCACAATCGCGGTTTAACACACAACTGTCTTCTCTAAGGAAAATGATTGTAATATGGAAATGTAGAAAATACGCTTTTCGCTTTCTTATGGAATTTAAATAAAAGCGAGATGTATTGATTCAATTTAAATGTATTTAGTAGACAATTAACGTATGACACGTAGATAGATATGTACAGTAAAATAGTTACTTATATAAATTCTAAGTAACTAAATGTTGCTTTTTACAAATGAAGTGCCGTAACAATACATAACTTAACGGTGCAGAACTCGCATAAGATTTATGCAAGATCTCTAGTAGTGTGTGTGTGTATAAATTGAAGTGGTGGTGAAAATGCGGTAGTTATGTTTCCATATTAGTTGCACAATGGAAAAGGAGTTTCGTATGGAAACGTCGCTTGTTAGACAAATCCATACATATTTACACAATTGCTTACAGTAAAATATGCAAGGCTTAATTTTCATTAACATAACAGTGTTATTTGCAAAATAACAGCTATGGTATAAATTGAATAAATAATAGTAACAGATATCTCTAACTCTTATAGCGCGGTATGTCAACATAAAGCGACCAGTACAGATGGTTTTGCGATAGCTTTCTGTTCTCGCTGCAGAGCAAGGACAATGTGCAGGATATCTCTTCTCTCCGGTCGTTATAAGAATTGCTCGACAATAACGGTGGTACGCATAACTTTATACTGATATTTTGGTAATCTTCCTTTTTTATCTCGGCTGTATTAAAGCGAAATGAGATGAAACCAAATGCGCTCTGACATGTTTAGGGATATGAGAAGTAATTAACTCTTTTCATACTTTCCAATTATAATTCACCTCGGTATATCTCTAACAAGCGTTTCATAAAGTCTTTGTGCCTTCTTTACAACAGTTCACAATTAACTATGTGTACGTTCGTTAAAATACAACAAATGTGGAATAAAGCTGTTATTAAAAAAAGCTGCAGGATAAACTAAAATTATGGATTAATCTCCATAAAACACGATGTGCAACCAACAGTATATTTTCAAGCTTTATAAAAGTGAGATACCTTAAATATGCTAATTTTGCTCTTTCTGTATTTTGTTGATTGTTTCATAGAATTTCATGTTAAATTAAGTTTTAATTAAAACTTAAGTTAGTAATTGCATTAATTTCTGCAATTCTGCAACATTACTTGAAACACAAGTTTTAAGGAAATACGAGAATTTATATAAGAGAAAATACTTAAGAGAATATACAAAACATTACGGTAGAATTTGCTTTCATAAGGTAGTTGGAATGCACTTTACTTTACGCTTGTATTGGTCCCATGTGAAATTGTCATAATAATTTCGCTTATAAACTTAGCGTAATTCCCCTGTGTATGTCATAATTAAATTGCAGGTTTGTGCATATATGTTATTATTGCATAAAACTGTTCAGGTATGCTAGAAAATAACATTAATATTAACCAAAAATTATATTTAAAGTTATCGACTCTCATGAAGCACTTCGAAATATGTCATACGTCACACCGTATTATTTACAAGTTTCTAGCCTCAAAGTTACCAGTCTATACCGAGTTTGTTGTATTATTAGAGTACATGTTATTATTTATTATTATTATAATTTTTCCTCATAAGCAACTGAAATAACCGTATGTGCAAACTCTACCGTGCTAGTCCGTTTAATGAAATTTAAATTTTATTAGTCTCTCTAGCGTACATGAAGAGCTAAATTTTTTGTTATAAATATTACTTTATTGTTATGTACGTTTGGGTTTTTTAGTATCATTTTTTATTTAATTTTTTGCAAGTATCATACTGAAAAACCTATTTTAAATATGTTTTAGTTGCAGACATGGGATAACACGTTTCGATAAAGTAATAGCTAGAGAATTAGACCGTTATCAGAACCATAGCAAAAAAAGTAACCACCTTATCATTCTACATTAAGTGTACGATTTTCATCAAAAATTCTTTTCATAGTGCAGTCCACGGATATATCGGAGAACGACTCTATGTACGGTACTGTTTCATTGATAATGCATCGATTCATTAACTGATAGAACTGTAGTAAATAGCTGGTAATCTTATTCCTATTATTAATCAACCACGTTTCTTAAAATTAGTAAAAGATCCATGTATTTTTTTCAATGAACACATATGTAACTGCAATTTCAATAAATACAACCATTAATTAGACTTTTATTGCAATCCCTTGATTTTTCATAATTATACAATCCAATATTTTGTAACATTAAAGTAGTACTGTGACAGGTGTTTCGAGAATCCGGTACTGACATTTGCGAATCATATTCCGACAGAATTTGTTAGTGCATCCTAAAACTCCACGATTTTTATATCCTGGTGCATGCATTCCATTACAATTCTAGGCCTACTGACGTCACGTCTCCCACTGCTATATTTTCGTCTGGTATAGAGTACGCCCTGTTCCTAATCAGTGATAACTCTTGGCCACGTCCGTTCCACACGCAGCCCTGGTCAGCAACAGTGGGGTGTGTTGCTAGATCCCATTACAGACGGTACGTGAGTTTAACATCAAAATTATTTCACACAGGTGAGGGTTTTAAGGTTGAGACAAAGGACAGTTATTTTTTCCTAAGCCCACACTTCAATTCTTGACAAAAACAGTTGTTTATCGACGGTTTGAAAGTAATATTACGGGATTCATTGTTAACGTCTTATATCGGCTCGATACAAATTTGTACTGGGGTGACCGAGTATCCAGAAAACTAACGTAACGAACAGGAGCGTTATAATGTTATTTTAATTACAATAAAATTATTATCATCGTATGATGTGAATTTAACCATGCAATTAGTATTTGTCATATTAGACTGAATTATTTGGTTTAAAGATACTTTTGTGTACTTATCTTATACACTTCTGTAACCGCTTGAAGAGTAATTCTTGTAATAAACTAAGATGGAAATTGTACTGTTAAGTTTATATAAAAGATCTTCTAAACCAGCAACAGTTGCTGTACTAGTTTAGCCGGCGTATGTTTCCAACTCTTTGTGTAACTGATAGCATTCTTGCACATTTATATAAAAATGAAGTTGCATTTTATATACATTTATTATTTAAAATTATTTTAATTAAACTGTAGATATTGATCTAAAATAATCTACTTATTACGAATGATAGACATATTATTTAACTAATTGATAATTTAATTTAATTACATTATACCCAAAAACATACTTCACTTAATTGACGTATTATTGCGAGTATTATTATTATTATTAAATTTTATATATAAATTTTAATGCATGCAATCCTCACATTTTAAACTTTATTGAGTTATAACTTGGTATGCGTCGTCCATTGTTTTAATAAGTTATTTACAGGTTCGATATTTTTGACGCTAATATTATGGACGCTTAATATTGCGCATTTCTTACGATCTAGTAGCAAGAATACTAAAGAGTTTAATCAGGTGGTCACTTTGGTAGGGTTGTTTTTTTTAAACACTGCAGCTAACCTTCCACTTTGGATAAAAAGAACCAAGCTTCATAATCTCAAGTGCAGCACACATCACCGACTTTGATGAAACTAACATGCTGACCAGCATAGAGCGCAAGGCCCAAATCGAAGCAATCGAAATAGAAAAACATCCACAAAACCACCAGAAACTACTCACGACGGCTACTAAAAGATAAAATTATCATAATCTCTATTTTTAGAGGAATTCTAAACAACCCAGTGGTGTGCCCTTTTTTATGCATTATTATATGTTCTCCGGTGCTTGTGAATCCCGATGATGTCGCCACCATGAACGCGCGTATTTGTCACTGTTTATACATTATACACATTCAGTAAATTTTACTTGCTGATACTTAGAATGTTTGAATTTTGCAGACTACCGAATAAACTACTTTGTAGTAAATGTTGAAAACAGTGAAAAATTTGTCAAATTTAAACTTTTGCTTCCATAAACAACATAAGTTATATTATATTTGTTAAAGTGCAACAGATTTCTAAGTTAATACATTTACCTGTTTATTTAAACTAAACAAATATTTGAAACGGTATACGTACTTGATACTTGGTCATTACGTTAAAAAGAGTTTTCTAAACGGGGTATAAATTAATAATTGTTATCTCTAAAATTTATTCTTGCTTATACGTGTATATCTTATGAATCCTGGCAACAAATATTAAATAAATAGCCTTTGTGAGATTGATTCAAAATTTTTGGAACAAGTATGCAGAGAAAATGGTGCATTCGAAATAAACATAAATATTTTTTATCGGGTACCTCTTCTCACATATTAAAAGGAGTATGGAATAAGTACCTTAAATTCGTTTGATTAAACTTTGCATATGTAGTGCTGGTTACTTAAAACATTCAATTGTTAACCTCCAATTTCAATTTTGAGGATTTACTTTTATTATTTAGTAATATAAATGACAAAAATAAAAGTCGTTTAATGAAAGGAGCAAGACAATAAAATACTTAATGGTAGTTTAAAACGTTTGTACATACGAGTATCATTTAAATTTATTTTTTGTTATTTTAGTTGATTATCAGCAACGGAAATCGTAAATACTAGAAGTTAGTTTTGAATTCAAGGCCTATATGGCGATGTTGCAACAATATA
Organism: Vesta saturnalis; assembly: GCA_036346205.1. Classification (NCBI taxonomy): domain Eukaryota; kingdom Metazoa; phylum Arthropoda; class Insecta; order Coleoptera; family Lampyridae; genus Vesta; species Vesta saturnalis. Next base: position 5,910,039 of record JARFJB010002396.1, read on the forward strand.
TAATCTTTATGAATGAAACAGGTCATGTATTTTGATATTTATTTTATCCACATAACCTTATATTTATATTTATTTTTGCTTACTACTTTAAAATGACAAATTTTGTTTTGATTATTTGCTACTCGAAAGCCAATCCACTACCAATCAACTCACTCAGAAAGTTGGCGGAATTGGCCATCAACAGTATTATAGATACCCGTGGTAAGAAACAATTCAAAATAATTTATTTTCCGTGAGACTAAGTTACAATAACATAATACTGCCTTAAAGTTGCGTTTGGCATGTGATATGGTACTCACGCTCGGGATTTTCTTAATATTATTATTGACTTTGTAATTATTCCTCGAGGTTCCGTTTTATATCGCTTGTTACGTGCTTGATTTTATTATATATATTTTGAACGTCTACCAGAACAAATCAGTTCTATTCGAGTAACGAGAACCAGTAGCCGAAAGTTAAACGTATCCTGAAGATGGCAAGTGAGATCTTGCCGAAACGTTCGAGCTAACAGTCTTATTGAGACTACTACATCATCAATACCAACACGGACCAGTACCAGAAACATCGATTTAACACACACGCGCGCGCGCACGCACGCGCGCACGTGCTAAAATCAATGTGCTTTATACCAAGAATGAGAAACATACATTTTTTCGTTTTGGAAATTTTTTTTGGAAATTTGACACCGTGTGCCTCTTTATTACCAATATTTCATTAAATGAAGTTGCGTCAGATCGTAATATTCTGAGGGCGAGAGTCTTACGGACAACTCCATATATATATATATATATATATATATATATATATATATATATATATATATCATGGATAGAGGGGGTAGAGTTTTATCGAGCTTAAATAATTTAGAGTATGTGAGTTCATATAAAGTTGAAGAAGGTATACACTTCGTTTTGAGAAAATATAGTATACGAGTATAGAAATATGATTGTGATACAACAAAACAGGCTTTATGGGGTATGCACAATGATGTTATATTCATAAAAGCAATGAGCTATTGCAGTAGCATGTAAAAAAGGTCAACACGCTACGTATTAGTGTGTTCGTTCAGTTTCGTTTAAGTTAAATATGAAATTTCACATTTACATCAATTTAATTAAGAATTTGAACACATAACAGATGTTGATTACATGAAGTACAATAATTGTAATGTGTAGAAGATATATAGTAATAGGTACAACGCATAAAACTCTGCGAACTATAAAAAGGGTTATGGTACGAAGACAGTATGTTGGTAATTCTCAAACTAAGTGTTTCAAAGGTGCATAAGAAGTTATAGTAACTTAGAAATACAGCTAAGAACTTGAACAACATTTGAGAAATGTGATATTTACAATATAAATACAATCTGTGTACAAAAATTTACTAAATATGCTAACATTGTGATAGTGTGCAAAGACAAAATTAGGAACTATGGAGTCCAGAAGAACAGTGATGGGTTTAGAGACATATATAGTAACATATTATATAAACATTACAAGCGATATAGACGTTTAAAAAGCAAGTTAAAATTAAATTATATAAAGTTAGTTTAAGTACAATAATTAAGAATTTTTCAAATTTATAGTTTATATAGGATAAGATAAAGTCAGAATAAATTATAAAAGCATATAATAATAGGTTTCCCTCATTTTCACATAGAATTTAACATTATATATGTAATTTAAACATAAATTTAGAAAAATTGGTTTATGTACCTAAATTTAAGCTATTGAAGTAGAAATTTTGTTAAAACTATGAAAAATGGGTAGAAATAAGTGTATTCTTATACAGTTTTTTCTGCAAAAGCTGAATATGTCTTCAGTTTAGTTGTAAAATATAAAATCTGTTAGATTTTAGTAATTTTAGGTAGTAAATTGTCAAAATGTAAATTCATGAAGTATATAGTATGTGAGATGTCTATTTATGCAAAATTTTGCCCTCATTTCAAAAATGTATTTAAAAAGCAAATCCGAATTGATTTGACAAAGTTATGGCATAATTTATGTTTTAGTTAATTTAATTTTTTTGTTTAGACCAGTCAAATGCAAGGATCTTTTGTATGTAATGTACAAAAAAATTGAAAGCTTTGGTATCCATGAGAAAAGTATTAAGGAATTGCTCCTGATTTCTCACTCTCTTACAGCTCTTACCACTCTTATCCTCTTACAATTTTAATTTTGTGTGACTAAAAAGTCATAATGCTTTTAGTGCATTCGTTACATGTAAGTTAAAAATTTTCGTTAACATTATCGGAAGTGAACCGCGATCAACGTAGAGTTTGAGATTTCAGAAACAATCGATATAACAAATAACAAATCTTAAAACTTAGGTTACCGGTTATAATTTTCGACAATTATTGTATTGTTTCAATTCGAAACCTTGTATCAACATCGGCTGATGTGCATTTTTTTTATGTAAATAAAATTTCTTCTGATGTCTTGGATGTGATGTTTATTTTTTATCAAATAAAAATAACTTTAAATCGGCATCTAATATAAAAGTGAGAGTAAATATAAAACTTTATGAAAGAAAAAAAATAATTCTAATCCGATAATTTAATAAATATTTAAAACAATATTTAAATATTCAAAGCAAGTAAAAGTGCATCGGTAAATAGAATGAAGTTTTACATCCAATGGTAATATGGAACAAGCTTGAGGTGACCATTTATTGGATATAACAACAACACGTGAGTTTATTTCGCTATCATAACCCAACATATTGCATTGATTATTTTTTTAATGTCCTGTATTTATGTTTCATTTTCTGAATTTGTATATGTTTATTGTGCGACGACGTGTATCAAAATCTGGAAATGAAAAGGTGCAACCATAAATATTTTAATTTTATAATAAAGGAAATCAAAATTGTACTCACTAAGTAATAGATCGTTGGTGAAATTTTTGACAGGCAGCACATATTTTAATTGAGCAATGACGCAACGCATGCGTACATTTAGCCTGTTACACGGTGAAACAAGTTATTGCAAATTACTATAGTCTGTAAAAATAAAGATTTTCTATTTCGGCTTAGCGCTGTATTACTCTGAGACATTGGGAATATACAGCCGTTTCTTTCTAACGTTTGGGTTTCAATAGAAACGTACGCGACTTAAGTAAAAGCGTAAATGACCTGCTCAATGACTTAAGGCCGCTCGCGAGAGGTAAACACAATGCAATTTTAATTCTATTCCAGAACTTATAAAACGTTTTGAACGATTTTTAATTTTAACTATGTTGCAAAGTTTTTTTTGTGTGTGGATGCAGAGGTTTATTACTTAATATAATTCATTTATTTTGAAATGTGCAACAACGAAATCATTAATTGGTAATTAAAAAGGAATTGATATGCATAAACCAGTTTTTATTGTTTACTAATAGTGACATTAATTGTATATGCAGAACATAACGTACATTCAAATATTATATAGGAATGCACTTATACCTAACGGGATAATTAGTAGAAAGTGATGAAAGTGGTAATCAATTCCTCATTATTTATTCTATTATAATAGGTGACTATTTGCGTATTTAGACCCCAAAATAATACATTGCCTCAAAATCTTTTTAAAAAACGAACTTCGAATACCGCCGTAACGAAAGTATAAAAAAAATCTGGCCTTATCAAAAAGATAAAATTTGATAATTTCGAAATTTAATATCTGGAAAAGTATGAGATACCGGAATATTGAATTCAGTACCGAACTGAGTTCGTTGAAAACGTTTGGTAACTTCTGGAATAGGATTACATTTCCATTGTCTCAGAATAATAAAGCGCTAAGCCGAAATAGAAAATCTTTATTTTTACAGACTATATTAAATTATTAACATGAACATTTCCGGGTGTGAAATAAAAAATTTTATGATTACACGAATACATTTCAATTTTATAATAATAATTAAAAAGTTAAATAGTTATATTTTGATTTGCTAACGGATAATTCAAATATTAGAACTCTATCCCCAAATTTATACTTACAAAATTAATAATTATTTAAGTCATTCTAAAAATTTTAGTCAATTGTATTGCCAATACATATATATATATATATATATATATATATATATATATATATATATATATATATATATATATATATGTATGTGTGTGTACAACACTGGTAAACAGCTTTTTAGTCACAAACATATTTCTCTCAAGCATTCGTTAAATTTTTTAGTTTCATTTGGAACTACGGAATGGTAATTGTAAAGATACATAAGCTAAATTTTAGCTTACAAAGAAAATTTAGAAGTAGCTTGTAATGTAATTTATAACAAATTTTATAGATTGTCATTACGTGATACTAAAAGGACAAGGTAGTAATAAAAAATTTTAATTGTGAACAACGTATAAATCTATCTTTATAATTTTATTTTTATAATAAATAAATACATTGGTACAAATTATAATAGTCAGACCATCGAAATCTGTTTTTATTATTAATAGTAGTTAACAATGATTGTAAATTTGTATCATTTCTAAATTATCTGTTTAATATTGTTATAAGTTTTTGTTATGAACGAATAAGTTCAAAAGTAAATTAATAATAATTTTTAATTACATATCTGTTTAATACTTTATGGCTAATGACACTGTGATTGCCCAAATTAAATGTATGAGTAAAATTTATGCGTTGTTCTATCAAAGCCCATATTTATTTTCTTTAATTGCAATCACTTTTGAACGAAATTATTCTTAAACTTTAATTGCGTTAAGTGTGTATGTAACATGAACCACAATTTAAACATATCATTTTGATTTGATTTTTTTGAACTAGTCTTAATTCTGAACAAAATTATTACATTTTTTTTGCTGTAATCATATTCCTCGTTTAAAATATTTCAAAAGTGATAGATCGTTACAGTTATTACTATAATTTAAAATTGAAACTGTAAATTATTTTGTTTAATAATTTTTCTTTCTTTACTTTTAAGCTGAACAATAATATGTGATATATATATATATATATATATATATATATATATATATATATATACTATTGAAATTATAATTGTGTATAGGGTATGCTTAAGAAAATTAAACATTTTAGGCTATAAAATCGTGCAGTCAATTAGGCGTTTGAAAAAGTTTATGCAGATGCCGAGTCTACAAAAATTGAGCAACCATTAAAATGCAAAGCGTTACAAAAGCTATTATAGTAGAAATAAGAACTTTATAAGTTTCTTATTCTAATGGATGGCAATTACACATTATTCTGTATTTTGCAAATTTTATTGTTTTTTTTTAAACTTAAATATTTCCAAAATTATTGACATCCAGTATATTTAAAAATAGTTTTAAACTGTAGCTTGTAGAGCCCTCCATATTTTCGCTATTTCAAGAAGCACAGGTTTAATTTTTTGCACCGTAATATGAGCCTTCAACTTGACGTGTCGCAATCAGAACCAATTCTCAGCATTTTGCTTCACTTCAGATATATCCAAAATAGTTCCGTGAACACAATTATATGTTATTTTTTTAATGTTTTCAATTCGATATTACGGTGCTATGTAAAATACAAACATTTTCAAAAATGTTTCTTGCACGAATCTCTCACAGTCTCCAACTACGATTTATTCTAGTGGACACGTGAGAACATCTTTGTTAGTAAACGTAGCGTAGGCTGTTATTATTTATAAACTTTTTCTTGTAGGTATTAAACTGGACTATAGAGCTTTTCCTGCGCCAACAACTTCTAAAGACCAGCGCCAACAACTTCTATAGACGCATTACTATTAGTGCGACAGAATCTTTGCATCATGATTCATCAACCACAGCAATAGTTGGTATTATTCTAAAACGGCATCATAAATTTTAGCTTCTGTCCGCAATTGAAAGAAGACGACTGATTTTTTAAATCTGCTTTCCACAATCGATAGCGTGGTTGTTAAGGTTGTGCACCTTCTGTTTTTGAGTTTAATGGGGTTACCCCTACTGTGTCAGAGGTCAAAGTTAACAAAATTTTTAACGTGTTAATTTGTGTTCATTTCTATCAAATTGATCTACTCGGCGAATGACTAAGTGCTGAAACTTTTTTTCTACAGATAGCGTAAACTATGAATGTCTAAAATCTCCATTTATACAATAATTTTATTGGGAAAACTATTTTCTCGGTACACAAGAACCAAATTTTATAGTTTCACAGTGTTTGCTATTGTTTGGGATCTGTAATGTCAAGAATCTCTATACACCGATTTTATAGGGAAAACGGTCATAACTATGTTCTGGGTAGGTAAGAATCTAATTCTGTAGTTTCACATCGTTGGTAATCTGTTAGGATTAGAGATGTTAAGACTCTCCATTTGCACACCATTTTCATTGGATAAACGGTAAAAACTATTTGTTCAGTGGGCAAGCCCCTTTTGTTCATCTTTTAGGACTAATAATGTCCAAAATCTATATGTATACATGGGATTATCGTAAAAACTAATTTTTCAGTGGTAAACAACCAAATTGTATAGTTTCTCAGTGTTGATCATCGTTTGGGGCTTGTAATGCCGAAAATCTGTATTTACGCCCCAATTTTATCGGGAAAACAATTTTATAATTTCACAGCATTGCACATCGCTTGGGGCCTACGATGTGCAAAATCTTTGTTCATACTATACATTCATTGGCGTAACGGTAGAAACCATAAACTGCAATTATGTGTTTCATTGATCTCTATTCTTTAGCAATTTGTCGCAAGTAGCTGACGCCAAACTTGTAACGATTTCACATAATCTGTTATATCGTTAAGAGAATTTATTATCACACATTCCGCGTATTAACGCGAAGTTAGGTACAAACCCTTGGCAACTTTTACCAACTGTACATGCACGTCAAAAAGTCCGTGGCATTTCGATGATTTCGAAACTTAAAACATATCAATCTCAACATCATGGCGTCGTGATTTAAGTATAATACAATATAATTATATTGTAAAGTAAAAGGTTAATAATGTATGAATCTTTTACTCGAATAACGCTATGTAATATCTCACAATTCATTATGTAACACAAGTAATATTATACACAACCTTTGAAATCCCGATTGTTCTCTGTAACAGGTAATATTTTTAATCAAATTTTGATTTGATTTTTTAATCCATAGATTATTTATGATACTTGTGCGTACGTTCACTTAACTTTTAACCAATTTCCAGAATAAATATGTATAATTTAATATTTAAAATTTTTTTATTAATTAAAGCAAATTTCTTTAGAGGCATGTAAAAATGAAAAAAATACAGATTAAGCGTCTAATTTAATGACGTAAGTTTGTAATGACTCCAGTGCTTCGCATCATTGCAAATATCGTCTAATTATGACTAGATTATATAATTCAAGCGTAACGAATTAAACTGGTAATTTTAATTGGAGATGAAGCCTGGTAACGAAATTTGAAAACGTTATTAGTAAGTTCTTTGAAATTTAATAATTAACCATCATTATTAAATGTTTTGGGCTTAAACAGATTCCGAAATTATTGTATAATGTTTTACACATTTTATTTTGTATATGTTAGTAAAATTTGGTTAGATTCAACTTGCTTTAAGAGTCACAATAATTAAGGTCACATGCCTCCTACATCAAATTACAAATAAGGAAATTTATAATTTATAATACTTCGCGAAGTGCTATAAAATTGCTGATTTTTTTGTTTTTGAGCGTAACAGTTTCTGATTTGACAGCAATTTCCATAATAGAGCATTACGAAATCCATACAAGATTTATTACTAAGGTAAAGCATTAAAACATACGATATTGTAAATAATATGATAATATCGTTTATTTTGTAATTTGCCTATATTCATTACTGTTTAATTTCATCTCTTTTACAAAATATGTGCTTCAATCCTATCTTAACGTCTATTACTGAAACACATTAATATTTGAAAGTAATACTGTAATTTATCTGTAATTAATGTTTCTGATTGAATTAACATAAAATGAGTGCTTCACAGACAATAAGATGCTTCTTTTACTGAGATGTGGGTGTAACAAAATGTGTGTAGGATTTAGAATATATAAATGCATGGCTTTTCTATATTTAGAATAATTACGTTATAATGCATCGTTATTATGTACATTCCTAGAAAATCATACGCTTTTAGTACTTACAAATGCCTATTTCTAAATAATTCTGGCTTAAATGTAAGGAGTATACATTAATTGCAAAATGTCATCCATCACCGGTTATCATGAAGGAACGTTCATACTTTGCCGTAAAAGATATTTAAATACTTGCTTATTCAGTATAAATAATGTTTGTTGCATTAGTAAACCTTATGTACAGAAATTATACATAAGATCGATTCCGTACTCGTTTGTCTTGGTTAAGTTAATGTTTAAAATTGCTGCTGAATTAGTAGGCTTGTAGATGTAACTCTTAGACATTTATAAAATATCTGGCGAATTCGCTTAAATGGTAAGTAATATATTACCAATGTCGAAAATCATTTGATTGTTGTTAATTATTTATTCAATTATATGGTTTTTTGAAGTTAATACATTAATATCCTTTGCAATTATAGGTTAGATATACATATAGGATGTTCACTTAAAATTACCGAATAATTAATCCTATACTTAATGGAAATTGAATCAAGATTCAAAGTGGACGACTGACCAGTGATATGAACTTTATCAGCAACTTCTGCATTTAGTGAAAATGTGATCGGATTCGGCTAATTATAAACATTTAATAGGGGCGTGGCGAAAAATCAGTAGGAGTAGCCAGGGTTAATTAGTCCCATGTTTATTTTTACATTCATGGGACGACCAAAACTTAATACATAAGTAATAATTCATAATTAACACAAATTCACATGAATCAAATAATGTTTATTTATATTAATTATATACATTATAAAATTTTTAAATTAACTTTTAATGTACATACAGTAAAAGTGGCTGGAGTAGGGCTCTACCAACTGTGCTATCGAGGAAGATAGTTCCACTCGATTCAATCCTAGACTGTATGTGTACCTTATCAGTTAGATGTTAGATGTTATGTAATTTTAATGTAAGTAACAGCACTTTTGTCTCACCGTGTTTGTAAGCTTGAATTTTTCAAGTTTCATACAAATCCACAGGACTGGCATAGAAGTAGTCGCTGTACTCATGAATTATTATAAATTAAAAGTAAAAATTGGTCAAAGGCTTGTAGGGGATAAGTCAATATCGGACACTCAGCAGCAAATAAACTATAGTTCAGTTGGTAGAGCCTTACTTTAGCGAAGTAGTTGCCGTGGCTTCAAGTCCCTCTCGAGCCAATCTTTTACTGTATGTACGTTAAAAGTTAATTTAAAAATTTTATAATGTTTATACCCTTATAAGTTATTATTGAACTTAGATTCGTTCAAATACTCGCTATCGTTCAATTAAATAATAATTAATTATGTAAAGTTTAATGCATTAGTGTGACAAAGTCCCATACCATCTCCTTTATTTAAAGAGATACAAAAAAAAAATTAAATACAAAAGTTGTAAGATATGTTCTGGTGCATATTCCAAAAATATTTTTAATTATACAGGGTAGATCATAAAAGCTTAGAAGTAATTTTAATTTTTTTTTTTAAATAGAAAACCCTATATATTATTACATATTTAGATTCTACATACAATTTTAGACACATTTTATGTATAATGTCCTATACCTAAGTCTAATCGTTTTTGACAAATTTCAAATTTTTTGTTAAAAATGACGTTTGCAGGGCAAAACATAGGTGGAAATATTTTCTAAACGAAGCCTTTATCAATTAGTTATGGTTGATTTCCTTGGATATGGGGACCTACTCTAATGGGCTGTATTGATATTTTGTAATACATTTATACAGGGTGATCAAAAATGGACAATAAAAAGTAGATTCATAAAAACCTATAAAGTCATTTTTTTTAATGGAAACCCCTTATTTTTTTAATTCTATCTTATTTAACATTAAAAATAAGGGTGACTTTGTATAAGAGTGTATATTCCAAAAAATTTTAGTTTTTGAAATAATGACAATTTAACATTTTTTTATTGTAAAAAGGCTATACGGCTTTCAAGTTTTGTTGTTAGTTGGCCATGACGGCAAGGTGTGGCATATAAAAATAATAAGATCATCAGAAACGTCATTATTTATTGTCAGTTGATAATTTGTGTGATGCATTAGTGTATTTCATAGCAAATTGATTTAAAACTTGAATTAAAATTGTAAATAATGAATTTTTCGCAAGCCGAGATGGTTGATATGATTTTTGTTTTGGGAGCTAGTGATAAGAATACGCTCGTAGCAAGAAGACTGTATCACCAACGGTTTACAGAGAGACGGCAACCTGAAAGAAGGGCATTTGAAAAGCTTTTGGAGCGTTTTGAATGAACTGGCAATGTGTTATATGAAAAAAATACTAGGGAAAAACGTGTACAGACTGAGGAAAACCAATTGAATGTACTATTAACAGTTACCGAAAATCCATATATTGGACAACGACCCATTTCTCAGCCGGTTGGTGTTGAACGACGTACGGTACAGCGGATCTTGAAGTCTCAAAAAATGCACCCCTATCACATTCAACTACTTCAAGAGTTGGTTCCTGAAGATTATCAAAGACGACTGGAATTTTGTCAATGGGCTCAAAACAAAATAAACCAACAAATAAATTTTGTTCATTTGGTTTTATTTACAGATGAGGCCACATTTCACAGAAACGGAAGTGTAAACAGACACAATTTTCATTACTATTCTACCGAAAATCCACATTTTGTAAGATATACTTCTCAAACTAGATGGTCTTTAAATGTTTGGGGAGGTGTTGTCGGTAATCATGTAATTGGACCATATTTTTTTGATCAACGAGTAACAGGGGAAGTATACTTAGATTTTCTGCAAAACCATATACCTAATTTGTTGCGTCAAGTGCTACAGGATACGCAACAAGAAATGTGGTTTCTTCATGAGGGGGCCCCAGTACATCATACAGGTCCGATAATAACTTTTTTAAATTCTAGATATCCAGAAGCTTGGATTGGGAGGGGAGGGCCTGTTGTTTGGCCTGCTAGATCCCCAGATCTTACTAAAATGGACTTTAGCATATGGGGGTACGTCAAAGAGCAGGTTTATAAAATACCGCCTACAACAAAGGAAGACATGAAGATTAGGATTAGAAACTATTTTCAAAACATTAGTGTTGAAATGTGTAGAAATTTAAGCAGCGAACTTGAAAGACGTATTGCATTGTGTATTCAAGAAAGAGGCGGACATTTCGAACAACTTATTAGGTAGTACGTATTTGACGTGTTTCTAGTAATTTTATCTGTATAATTAGTTACAGGTTTAGTTACATTAGAGGTATTAAGTTTATGATTAGGATTAGGACATAATTTGTTGAATCCAAAAATATTGTTTTTACTTTAAGTTCGTTTAATAAAATAATTATTTATATGGGGTTCAATAAATTGTAATATTTCAATCTGACGTGCTCGATTTTTTTTGTTTCGCCGCGCCCCGCCGTCACGGCCAACTAACAACAAAACTTTAAAGCCGTATAGCCTTTTTACAATAAAAAAAATGTTAAATTGTCATTATTTCAAAAACTACAATTTTTTGGAATATACACTCTTATACAAAGTCACCCTTATTTTTAATGCTAAATAAGATAGAATTAAAAAAATAGGGGGTTTCCATTAAAAAAAATGACTTTATAGGTTTTTTTGAATCTACTTTTTATTGTCCATTTTTGATCACCCTGTATGAATATATTAGAAAAATATCAATACAGCCCATTAGAGTAGGTCCCCATTTCCAAGGAACCCAACCATAACTAATTGATAAAGGCTTCGTTTAGAAAAGATTTCCACCTATGTTTTGGCCTGCAAACGTCATTTTTGACAAAAAATCTGAAATTTGTCAATAACGGTTAGACTTAAGTATAGGACATTATACATAAAATGTGTCTAAAATTGTATGTAGAATCTAAATATGTAATAATACATAGGGTTTTCTATTTAAAAAAAAATTAAAATTACTTCTAAGCTTTTATGATCTACCCTGTATAATTAAAAATATTTTTGGAATGTGCACCAGAACATATCTTACAACTTTTGTATTTAATTTTTTGTTGTATCTCTTTAAATAAAGGAGATATGGGATTTTGTCACACTAATGCGCTACCCTGTATAATAGTATATTATAATACGAGTGTATAAGCAAGCCTTTTAAGCACGCACATGAAATTTGAAGAAAACTAGTGAAACAAGTTTTCTTTAATGTCGTAAATGGCGCTTGTGCACGAGTTTTATACACTATTCTTTAGTACGCATGAAAGGATCCTTTCTTAGAATGATTACAATTTCCATTTTATTCCTTAATTTTTTTATTTGGTAGTCACATGAAAGATTAAGTCATTCCATGATGCCTACAGATGGATTTAAAGTGATCAATAATTCGAATTGCACCTTTCATTTTCAATTTGGTAATTACTATTGTGCAAAAAATTGCAAAGTTTAAATAAAATTTTGAAGTTTATTAATGTCAGATTAATATTACTATTTTCTAGTAAAGTAAAAAGCACGCCATGCTATAATTGAAAGCAAAAGCACGCCGTGCTATAATTGCCGATTTAAGCACGCTCCAGCATATTTTAATGGTCATTTATAAATATTACACATGCGTACTAAAAGAGACGTTTAAGAGGTTTATTAGTTGATCCCATAAAAATTATTACGAAGCAGAATGCTTATAATTGTGCCCTTTAATTGAAATTAATTAAAACTAATTATTGAAAACAAATAGGATAGTCAAATAAGTTATATTGATACTTTTGGATAATTTGCATGCATCATGAGCTTTAGATGCGTTTTTGTCGAAAACCGGTGCTCTTAGCCATATCAAGAAGGTATATCTTTTTTAAGCAGAAAAGGTAGTGGAAACTATTATTCCATACTAAAAGGGCCTACAGTGTAGCACAAAAAAGTTGTAGCGGTTTAAACATGTCCTAATGGTCGCTTGTAGCGCCTTCTAGGAAATACACCGAAATCGATGATAAATTTGAATTTCTCATCCTAAGAACCCCCCATATAAGAAATTTTATAAAATTAGCTCAAAGCAGTCGAAAGATATGAAAGAAAATGTGATTTATTTGTCCAATTTTGACACCCTGTAGCTTCGTTATTATTTCCTTTTGTACTAAGGCAAGTTTAGTTAAATCAGCTTATTTTTACGTAAGTAATCTTCCTTATACTTTTGGCCATGCAATTTAGGGACACGCTGTATAATAATAGTGGTCAAAATCACCCCGACATTCGTTGTGTAAAAACGTGCTGACCGATGTTGACCGGGGTGACTTTGGTCATATGTATTGAGATCTAATACAAATCTATGCAATTTCTAGCTCGTGATCAAATACGCCCCAGTCAGTCAGGTGACTTTGATCAGCCCTTTTTTATAAATATGGATCCACATTGCACGCTGTACGCTATATTTTATTACTAAAATGGATAAAAAAAAAGCCTAAACATGTAAACTGGGAAACATGTTTCTCTTAATTGTAATACTTTTGAAAATATCGACAAAAATGTTTTTACTTTTATCAAAGCCACCCAGTTTACAGTAATTTACAAAAACGATTTCAGTTATTCGATCTTTGTACCAGCCAAACTTATTTAACGTTCAATAATTGTTTTTTTGCGAATCGACGTTGAGGATTTATTAATGGTGGCTAAAAATAAATATTTAAAAAAATTTTTAATTGTACAGTGTATTTTAAAATAAATGACTATTTAAAACTTAAACGATCCTCGAAAAAATAATATGTTTATTAATGAAAAACAGACTTACTGTCGTGGCTGGGGCTCAAAGCATGAACCGCTTTAAAACTACCAGCCGCATCATTAAATGTTATGCTTTATTGCCTTATTAAACAAATAACTATAATTTGCGAGATTAGTAGCCAGTATGTTTATAACTAATTTAGAAGAATGAATTTTTGAATTACGTGTACCTAAGAGTTTTTTTTCCGTTTACGTATATTGATAGCAGGTATTGATCACTCTTTTAAAAATACTTCTTAAATAACGTTTTTGACAGAGAGTTAATTAATTAACGTTAATTATGTACAATATAAAATTAAATTTACTTTAGAAACGGAATAAGTACGGTAGTTCTACTTTTTAGATTTAACCATTGAAATTAATACATACAACTAATTGGAATTTTTTATGTACATAAAATCTATACTTACCATACCCAGTCTGCTTTTTACTGAGCTTTCACTTTTATTAAATAAGATTAATTAAAATAAAGAAATGTTGATCATCAAACACTTCACAAACAAACATGAAATAAATTATATATGACTAATATATACGCATCATATCTAAGAATATAACACTAAAAAGGGAGGCCCTTTTCAGTTTAATTACCCATTCGAAAAATTTACAGGGGGTCTTCACGTTGAAGGACATTACCCCTTCGAAGACTCACCGTTGAGGAATGTCCTACCTGCTGCATCCGATGCCCCAATCGCCGCTAAAGTCACAGATCGACCATCTTCATCTTCACAATTCGATGAAAGTGTGACACCTGCGGGGAAACATATCCATACTATTCGATCCTTTCCTATCACGCCAGATCGATACAGAAACCTTTAAGCCTCAACTATGCCTATTCCCAGTTCTTTCCTCCCAGAAATACATGCATGGTTGTACGTACGCTTGCATATCAGGCAACTGTTTTGCCGTTACGGTTAACCGCATGTCCTATCCTTCAACTCTTCATCATGGATATTACAAAAGGGGCAATTAACGCCAGTGCAACACTTCAAAAACATACACGTACAATACACACATATCTTTTCATTACTGAAATAAAACGCAGAGAGAAATGTAACTGCTAAACTACCATTAATTGGCCTACCCGATTTCATTGCATTGCTGTGACGGTGCATTTCCTATTTCAATTACATTATTTTCCTTTTATAATTCATTGAGCCTTAACATCATTTTAGGGTAAGTACCCTTCCGAATGCTACAATCCTAGATGATTTTATTTCTCGCCACACACAATTTCGTGACAGCAGAATCAACCGCTTGCCTCTCTTACCTATCAAAATTACATTTTCCTTTTTCCTTTTTATGAAGGCTTCATATTCCCTACTATCATCTCCAATCATCTATATCGGGCTTAGTAAAATAAGGAAAAAATTTTAAAAAATTTGAAACCCTACTGGCTTTTGTTTCCAATGATTGTAGTTCGACCATTTCCGTTTCGTTCCATGCGTTATTGGTTTTTCTGTTTGTATTTGTGAGAGATGATTTCACTATTTTTTTTTTTGTTGGTGGGCGTTGTAAAATCCTTGCTGATGGCCAGTTGCTAGGGTTGTTAATTTCTTCTATAAATTTTTCGTTAGTCATTTTTGTTTGTGTGTTCGTCAGTAAGATGGTGTAATATAGTTGGTCCCACTTGAGCTGGTGGAACGCCTGTTGGTCCCAGTTTACTTGATCGAATATTACTTGGTCCCAGTTTGGAGAGTTTAATTTATGCAACGCTTGTTGGTCTTAGTTTAATTGGTGGAATGCTTGTTTATCCCGTTTTAGTGTAGCTTAGTTTGCAAAACGCTGTTTATTCCCAGTAGTAGTTGAAAACTGCACGGAACGCTTTACTCCCAGTTGAGGATATGGAATACTTGTTGATCCCAGTTTATTTGGTGGGATGCTTTTTGGTCCGAGTTTAGCTGGTGGAATGCTAGTTTGCCGAATGCTTGTTAGTCTCAGTGCTGTTGTTTGAAAGTGAATAAAGTGCTGGTTTGGTCCCAATTGGGATTATGGAATACTTCTTGGTCCCAGTTTAAATGGCGGAACGTTTGTTGAACCCAGATTCGTTAACGGAACGCTGTGTGGTCCCAGTATAATTGGTGGAACGTTTATTGATCTCAGTTTAGCTGTTGGTCACAGTGTAGTTGTTTGAAAGTACACGAAACGCATGTTGGCCCCAAGATTGTGGAATATTTGCTGGTCCCAGTTTAGTCGGATGAACACTTGGTCCTAGTTTAGTTTGTGAAACGCTTGTTAAGGTGGTGGTGTCGTTTGAGAATGTAATTTAAGTTAAAGGAATGCTAGTTGGTCGCAGGATATAGTTACATTGGTAGAACATAGGTTGGCCACCGTTCTTTTTGGGAAGTTGGAGTTTGGTATAAGTTGTTGGTTTGATGTTTTCTTGTGTACAGGTTCAGTAAATTCTTCTACACTGTTACGTTCTCGTTGTACTGTGCGTATTTTTAATAACAATCAAATAAATATTACATAACTAGAATCCGTCAGGGTTCAATCTAGGGACCCTTGCTGTTTCTAATCTACGTTTATCTACCACTATGTTTACCGCCCGACGTCATGTATGGTAATGTCGTTACTTTAATTACATCGAATTATGACATCAATCTCGGGTTTCATTATTCCTCTGAAAGTGTCAATGCATCAATAACTAGTGTGTCAAACAAACTAAAATTGAATTCTTCTAAAACTGCACTATAGTATATTGAGTATCAAGAATAGTCAGGGAACCCTTAATGTTCGTAATGCTCATACTATTTTTTTCACGATTGTATTAAACTTACCACAATTGAAATTATTTAATTTCTACTAAATAAACGGAAAGTCAAAAGTGACGTTTTAAATAGAAATGTCCAAATTTTTTGTTCTTATTGTTGTGAAATATAATACCTATATAAAATTTTACGTTGGTAAGTAGAAGAGTCGGTAAGCAAAATCTTACCGACGGGTTGGGCCTCGCAACCAGTAAACATATCTTACTGTCTTGGAAACAGATACGGTAAATAAACGAAAAAGCTCAATCGTGCAAAAATGCACTTTTTACTACGCAAAGCTACCTGCAATAAACACATAATTGTGCCTTATGTAATATTTTAGGTATCACTATTGATAACCGACTTTAAGTTTCATTGCGAAATTTTGCCCAAAGAGTTAAATAAAACTATTTTTCTTACTTAGGAGGTTAACTAATCATGGATCAGCTACAGTAATTAAAACGACGTACTATGCACTTTTCCGAAACTCTATTAACTATGTTATTCTGTCATGAGGCCATTGTTGCTCGTGGTGTAAGGTTTTTACACTTCAAAGACAAAGCCGTACGTTTGCCGCAAGGTTAGGATATCGATTGTTGCATTACAAAATTATACCTTAACTTTTTCATCTTTATTCGTCTTAGAAGCTGTTTGCTGTGCCAAAAATAGCTATTTGTGTATTAAGAGCGCAAAGTTATCATTGCCGCTCTGAGCGAAGTTTGACGCGCGACGCGTAGCAACTAATTCGCGAGACGGATTCACTTGCTCGAATTACACAATGATTTTCTACAACCGATGTTTTTAAAAATTAGTAAAATTTTATAATTATTGATAACCTCAAATTTGACAGATTTCAAAACGTGAGCATCACTTTGCGCTACACATGTGTTTTTGCAATGTTGCTTATTTTCGTAATGAACTTATTATAAAAGAGGTAGCATAATTATCCTTAAAATTTTTATTAAAATTATCACATTTCTTTTAATTTCCATTTTGTAGGTTGGAAGGTTGTGTGGTGTTCCACACCAAATATATATTGTATGACAACGATCTTAACATCACGCCCCGGTCACATACCCCTCAACACATACTTCAAAAGTAGCAGAAACACTGGACGTTTCTTTATTAAGGTTTCCATGGTAACTGAGAGAGCATCTTAGTTACTTTGTCGCTTGGATAGCGACAAAGTAAACAAAAAATCTTGCTCCTCGGAAAAGTGCAGCTTTGCGCTTTCTTTTGGAAGCGCAGATTTGTACTTTTCGCTCGGTTGTATTTACTCATTGGGAAATGATCATCACGATACTCGCAACAAACATAACCTGCAGAGTATAGTAGACTATCACTTTCCCAAAATGGTGCTATGTATCAAGCAAAATTTTTGTACAACAGTGTTCCAGCAGCTAACAAATGTTTTCTTTACAATAAATTTAAGAGCACTGTATGTCGTTTTTATTCTTTCCAGGAATTTCTCTAGACTAACACAAATCACCCATTTTTAAAACACGTTTTAGTTGTATCTTTGTTGTGATAAATTAATGATGTACAGGTATGGAAAAACATTTAATAGTAAATAATCACCGTATGGTTTCAAAAACAACATTCTGTTACATTTTTGTTATAAAAAAGACAAACTAGATGATTTGGAAGCATTCTAAATTTATAAATATAAACATAAACTACCTTTAACTAACGAACAGGTTGATTTTATAGAGACTCGCCATTAACAGATATTATAAATATAGAGTTATAATTTTCATCAGGTTTGCCTTAATGATTTGTTACCATAACTACCTGTTTCTGTATTTACTGTTATATTTCCGATCAATAATGATACATTTTGTATTGGAACGCGTAGAGAAATAAATAATTATGTAAAAGAATTCCATGAAGTAAGATTAAAGAAGATAAATTTAAAATATGTTATAAATTGGGTAGAATATACGCTAACACAAAAAATGAAATTAATTGTTCAAGTTACATAAATGAAGTGAATAGAGATTAAATTACATTAAAATTAGGATAAAACTCTTTAAAATAATTGAACATTTTTTATGTCTGAGATTAAAATGGTTTAATTTGTGATTAAACACCGCTTTATAATTGTATAAAATCTCAACAGATTCCTCTTTAAGAGAAATTTCTTTATTTCTGGAAAAGTGAAACGTTATGAATTTTTATTTCCTATAGTTAGACTTTTATTACAGGCCTAAACGACGTTAACTTTATTTCATGCCCACAACTATAAATGACGTTGAAAGACATTCAAGAATGTTTTTGTAATGACAATGTGTTGCTCTAATTTAAACTTTTCTAATTTAGTAACCTCCGTGTGGGTTCAATTTTTTTCTCATTTGTTTTGTACACTAGCCCGAATCAATCCCTATGTTGCTATGTTAATGTAATGAGGAAATACTTTTAGAAAGGAAAATTTTAAAGTGTAAAGTGTAAACTATAAAGTTTATGATCTCGTGAGAAATTAGAGAAATAGTTTCCGCTTTTAAGAGTTTTAAATTCCAACCGTTATTGATCATTATTGTGCAACTTTTTTATTTTGTAATATAAAACTTTGATCTGAATCCTGATCCTGACCGCATACTGTACCTGGGGCTCTATCCAGACCACGCCGTTCCTCACCACGTTTTACAGATATTGGAAATTCGCTTATATTTGAGATTTAGATAACAAATTCTTTGGTATATGAAACTGTTTATTAAAGCCACTTCATTGTTTCATTGCTCATTTAAATATGAATTATCAAAATAACCTTTACCCGTGTACGAAGTGTATTAATTAAAGTCCATCAGTTTAAATGTGACGTTTAAATTGTATCGCTTACTTATATATTTGTATGATAATTTAGTCGAGACTTCACATTTTTTTAATGTCTATGATTAACAACATGTAGAAGGGTGAAGAGGTGATTACTTTATTTTCTTTGTCAGCTGTATTTGACGTATTAGGATCATTATTTATAGTCATTGAATTTAAGACAAATTTCATTTTAAGATTTTTAGATATCCGTAATAATCAAGAAAAATAGCTACTTTTATAATTTTATTTCATTTAAATTCTACGTGCAGATATCATCAATTACTGCTAATAAATCAAGTAATGCACTTAAGAGTTGTAATATTTCTTGTGTTGATATTGGTAACAAGTATATAAAAATATACATTGTAGGAAAAATTCATATAGTAATAAAGAAACTTATAAAAAGGGCGGTTGTATATACCTAATAAATGATCTTTTACAAACGTCTCGCTTATCATAAAGAAAACAGACATGTCTAGTAAATCATAGAAGTTTAGAAAACATAATTGGCAAGAATGCCATTTAAGAACCTCATACAAATCAAGTAAGCGGTGAAGGCGGTCTTTGTGCTTCACGATATTATGACGTTTGATATAGGTAATATCTTCGCTGTTGAGATAATATCTCAAATTAATTTAATATTAAAGCTATTAATAATGTTGAAATAAAAATTTTAAGTTGATTATTTTGACTAAAACTAACTTCTGAATTGAGCAGATTATGTCCCGCTATTATAGAAAGAAAGCCTTAAATTAATTACGTGCGCTTCATATCTTTTTTCTTAATTGCTTAAATTAAAAGTTTGTAAGCGTAATTACCGAACTAATAAAGACCACTACGCATGAATAAACTACTTAAGTGTAAATTAGATAGACAGGTTAGCCATTGTATAAAATCTATAATAAACATATTTTAATTTGTTCTTAACGGGACGAAAATCAAATCATCAGCTTAACGTCCCACGGTGATGATGTGAACAGTGAATTTCTACAAACGAATTATGACTTTCTGGATAAGCATTAATTACTGATATAGTTTATTTGCTGCTGAGTGTTCGATATGGAATTATCCCCTACAAGCCCTTGACCAATTTGTGTTTCCTTTCCGTCATAGTAAACCCAAAGACTCGAAGCTTGTGTTAAAGAGAAATGTAAATAATGCGACGTTTAGTTAAATACCGACCGTTCGTAGTGTTCTGCAAAAATCAACCGTAATGCTTTAGTAAATAGTTTCGGCAGTGAATCATATTCCCTTGAAGTTGGAACTAAGTTGCCGCTTACTTTGAGAAGTAGTTCGCAAACATTTATTCATACGTATAACGTTAGCTCACCCATTCAAATATTTTGTCATAGATTTTAGTTGTAAATAAAAAGTAATAATTATATATTTAGATTAAAAATGTACTTAGAATGTGAAAAAATGTAGTTTATTTTAAGAAATACGAGATGTATAAATTCGCAGGTATATAGTAATATTTTTTGGTACAAGTTAGAATAAAACGAAATAGAAAATAAAACTTTCTCAAAATATATAATCTAGATACGTTTATATACTTACTCGTATAACAAATTGTATTTATTTTACCTATTACGATTTATAGTAACAGGTAGTAGTAATTATTTAACATGCTGACCAAAAATCTATCTATGATATGTAATAATAATTATTAAAAACTCTTGAGCATTAAATTTGCTTTATTTGAAAGTATACGCAAATATTTAAAAATAATTAATTCCAAGTAGGTAACATTAAATTTTAAAAACAACAATTACATTTTTTGTTTTAAATATGCGTGTTAAATAATTATCTGTTACTATAAATCATAAATCGTAAATAGGTAAAATAAATACAATTTGATATACGAGTAAGAGTGTAAACTTATTTGGATTATATATTTTGAGAAAGTTTTATTTTCTATTTCGTGTTGTTGTAACTTGTACCATATTACTACATTTTTTCACATTATAAGTACATTTTTAAGCTAAATATATAATTATTACTTTTTATTAAGAATTAAAATTAATGACAAAATATTTGAATGGATGAGCTAACGTTATACGTATGAATAAATGTTTGCGAACTACTGCTATAAGTAAGCGGCAACTAAGTTTCGACTTCAAGGGAATATGATTCACTGTCGAAACTATTTACTAAAGTATTACGGTTGATTTTTGCAGAACGCTACGAACGGTCGGTGTTTAACTGACGTCGCATTATTTACATTTCCCTTTAACATAAATTGGTCAAGGGCTTGTAGGGGATAATTCCATATCGGACACTCAGCAGCAAATAAACTATATCCAGTGGTGAACTAAGCATTACTAAACGAGGTTCCAGTCTGCGCAGAAATTGCACGAAAAACATTTTTTGTGTGTACATAATGTAAGTTGGTGTAAATGTTACGCCACTGGAATTTTTAGTAAAACGTTTAGTATCATATAAAAACATACTTAAATGTTGTATAAAAATTTATGAGTTGGAAGAATTACATTTGAATGAAAAATAATATTTTAGTAACAATCATGTTGAGACGATAATGAATGCTACTGTATGGCTCCTATATATATATATATATATATATATATATATATATATATATATATATACAGGGTGTCTGTGTATTATACCGACAACGCTTAACTGTAGATTCAAGAGATAAAATAAAGACGATTTAGCGAAAAAAAGTTTAGTAAAAGTTTTTACCTTTAGACATATATGCGATCAAAGTTACCATAAAATAATGGTTTTTTTGCTAACCATTTTGCAACGACGTAATTAAACTTAATAAAATTTGGTACAGTTTCTTACTCGGTTAAGCTGCTCCTTTTACCAAAATATGGTCGACTTTAGGTCATGACCTCCTAGATTTTTACGACTATGACGTCATAGTATCATTCAGAACTTTTCCTATCGACACAAGTGAAAAGCCCCCTTGTAAATTTTCACTAAAGTCATTTTTGAGAAATAAACCGTTTTGTAAAACCCTGCAAAGCGTTGAATCGGAATGGCTATTAGAGCAATGTTTCGTTAATTCGGTAAAATTCCCATTTTTAATTAAAAAAAATTGTTAAATTTTGGTAAGTTTGTCGTAAAAATCTGAAGTAGCATTGCAAAAAGTAGTTAATATATAAAGGTTTTAACTTTTATTTTATTAATACAACTGATAAAACTTACTTACATGGTACATAAGTATGTAATTAAGAAGAAAAATAACAACTATCCTAGATAATAGTAGAAAAATAAATCTTTATTTCAACAAACGTATGTTTACCCTCGCAACGTATACAAGCCTGAGCTCGTCGTAACAAACTTGTGCGAACACTACGTAGTATCGCAGGATTTTGCCGAAGTTCTTCTGAAGCAGCTAGTATTCTTGTCATAAATAGTCGCGGTCGCGAACAGTATTGACGTAAACTTTTTCTTTTAAAACTCCCCATAGATAAAAGTCCATTGGGGTAGGGTCAGGAGACCTGGGTGGCCACTTTATTGTGCATCAGCTCCTCTACCAATCCACCGATATGTAGCATTTAAGTATTCTCGCGCAGGGAAGGAAAAATGTAGCGGTGCTCCATCACGCATAAAAATTAGATCGCGGCGTAACTCTAACGGTACATTCTCAAGTAATGCTGGCAATTCGTCTCGGATAAATTCTAAATAAGACTGACCATTTAATCTTTGTGGCAGAACAACAGGGCCTATTAAAAAATCTCCACCGATTGCAGCCCAGACATTAATAGTAAACTGGCGTTGAAAGGAATTTGGTCGAATTATTCTAGGATTTTCATCACTCCATTCGTGAAGATTATGAAAGTTGAAAATTCCATTTCGTGTAAAGCACGATTCATCTGTAAGCAAAATTTTATCAAAAACCTATTATCGCCTATAAAACCATCCATAATCCACTCGCAAAATCTACGCGTAACGCAGGATCCCCATCTTGAAGTTCTTGGACACGTTGAAGATGATAAGGCCGCAGAAGTTGTTCTTTCAATGTTCGGTGAACAGTATCTTTGGTGTGTCAAATAGTCTTGCCAGTTTCCTCAAACTTTCTCTTGATTTTCTTCAGCAACGTTTAGGATTTTTTCTTCCGTTTTAGCGTAAACTTGCCGAGAGCGACCTACCTATGCAGTGGATTTCTTCAATTTCCGAAATTCTCTTAGCCGTCTACCTACTGCAGCAAAGGTGGAATGATGGGGAATACGTCTGTTTAGAAATCTTTCTCCGTACATTCGTATTGATGATCGATAATTCATTCTTAATTCTCCTAATATTAAGATGCATATCGGTGAGTTCGTTAAAAGAATGTTCCATTTTTGCGAATAGTAACTAGAGTATTCCAAACAAAAAACAAGGAAAACGAAATTTAAACGTGAAACGTTCCGTATGTGTTCTTGTAGTAACAAAACAATTAAACTGACAGATTAGGGAAACATTAGATATCACATGATGAAAGCCACCTTCGATTTTGGTTTTAAAAAAATGCATGATCGTATACTTACTTTGCAAAGGCGAGCATTTATTTAAATACACACTAGATCTTTGTTTGACATGAAATACGTTCTTCCACATTGCTACAGTGATTTACAGGGTTTCACAAAACAGTTTTTTTTCTCAAAAATGGCTAACTTTAGCGAAAATTTGTAAGGGGGCTTTTCTCTTGAAAAATTATGTTCTATTAAAGGCAGCTTTCAATTGTTATGATTGTGTCGATAGGAAACGTTCTGAATGATATCATGATGTCATAGTCGTAAAAATCTAGGAGGCCATGAACTAAAATCGGCTATACTTTGCTAAAAAGAGCAACTTAGCCGAGTTTCATTACGTAGTTGCAAAATGGTTAGCTAAAAACCATTGTTTTATGGTAACTTTGATCGCTTATATCTCGAAAAGTAAAAACTTTTTACTAAACTTTTTTCCGCTAAATCATCTTTATTTTATCCATTGAATCTACAGTTAAGCGTTGTCGGTGTAATACACAGGCACCCTGTATATACACACAGGGTGTCCCGTAAATAACGGATCATAGTTCTTCACAGGTAGTTTCCTTGAGTTAAAATAACCACATTTAGACCAACTTACCTTAGTCCAATTCTGCTTCCTTAAAAAGTTATGACCTTTCAGATTCATTTTTTATTTCTCTTTTTTATAGCTGTCTCATTTTTCAAGATATCTTATCTAAACTCTGCACAGGAGAGTTTTTCGGGTAGACAAATATGAATATCTATTTACTTTCAACGTAAAGATAGAGGGCGCCACCAACACCTTACTCATGTTTTTGGTTTCCCCTGTATTTTTTTTGTGAATAAAGATTTTGAAAGATTTCTTAACATTTCTGAAAGGTCATTTAATTTCTTTAAAAAAGGCACTCTTATTGTATATCGCTAAATGGTTCCACTCTAGTGGAAAATTTAATGACAATTTAATCTAGTAGGTATCCATACACAATCGTAATTCTGATTGGACTTCTCATAAAATATCTTTGGTGTGTTTTTTACATTTTAAGAATGCTGCGACATAAGTTCTCAAATAGTGAAATGAGTAATATGGTGGCAATTTACGCTCAACAAAATTTCAATAAACGTGCTGCGGCTAGAAGTTACGGAAATATTTTTCCAAATCGTAGACAACCAGATAGAAAATTATTTTCAAGATTGAGGGAAACAAGTAGCTTTCGTCCTCGCCAGCATTATGGAAGACCTATAGTGCGTACCGTCGTACAAGAAGAAGAGGTCTTGGATCTAGTTGAAATTGATTCGCCTATTAGCATTCAGCGAATATCTGCAAATACTGGAATATCTCGCTGGGCAATATCAACTGTGTTGCATGAAAAGTAACTACACCCGTACCATAATACACCAGTCCAAAATTTTTTGCTAGATGCTTTTGGGAAAGAGCGAATTTTTCTAACTGGATTTTGAGCCATCATCGACGTGATCAATTTTTTATGAACAGTATGGGGCCCCCTTTACCAGAAGAGGGAATTTAACAGCAGATATTGCCATATCTGGTCTGACGAAAACCCAAACTCCACAAGGGAACATCATTTTAAACACGAATTTGAATGTAATATTTGGTTTGGTATAGTGAACGATTCTCTTGTGGTCCTTTTGAACTCTCAGATAAACTGCATGGCCGCGTGTATTTAAACGTCTTTCAGCATAACTTGTTTAACCTGCTGGAAGAAGTTCCTTTAAACGTTCATCGTAAGATGCGGTTTCTTCAACACGGCGCCCCTGCCCATTATCCTCTCGCGGTGAAAAATCACTTAAATAATGTATTCCCGCGCCGTTTGATTGAAAGATGAAGTGAATATCGTTGGCCTCCACGAAGTCCTTATTTAAATCCAATGGACTTTTTCTTCTGGGGGTACATAAAAACTTTAGTATATTCTGCTGGTGTGATTAATACAAGAACTGAACTAGTCCAAACAATTGTTGCAACTGAAAATGTAATTAGAAATCTGCATCCATCGTTTTTTGCAGTAAGAAATTTTTAAAGCGATGCCAAAGATGTTTTGGGGCGAATGGCGGACATTATGAGAATACCATTCATCATAATTAAATACCTGTTCAATGTTTTATAGTTTTTTAGTTGTTTGTAAATATGCAAATGAAATAGGTACATTCTGCACAGTTCACTTTAAGTACATTTTCCTCTAAAGCGGAAATATTAGCGATATACAATGAGACTATCTTTTTTAAGGAAAATAAAATGACCTTTCAGAAATGTTATAAAGTCTTTCAAAATCTGTATCCAAAAAGAAAAACAGCGGAAACCAGAAACATGAGTAAGGTGTTGGTGGCGCCCTCTATCTTTTACGTTGAAAGTAAATAGATATTCATATTTATGTACCCGAAAAACTCCCCTGTACCAAGTTTAAACAATATATCTTGAAAAATACGACAGCTGTCGAAAAAAAGTGAAATAAAAAATGTATCTTTGAAAGGTCATAGCTCTTTAAGGAAACAGAATTGGACTAAGGTAGGTCTACCTAAATGGGGTTATTTTATCTCTGAACTATGGTCCATTCTTTACGGAACACCTTGTATATATATATATATATATATATATATATATATATATATATATATATAGGAGTTTAAAATTACCGTAAATGGGTAGAGTGTGAAATTATGATATGGTGATAATGTATTAAAGTGTAGAGAAAGAATACGTTTTACTTGTATAAATGAGTTAGTATTACACAAAGGAAAATTTTGTGTGTAATAAAGGACAAGCGGTGTTGCAATTTACTGAATTTTGCGAAAGAAGGTTTCGCGCACATGTGGGCATTTTATACAAAGTTGAATCTAGTTCTGAATATTGTACTAAATAAATGTGAGTATGGAATTTGGTTGTCTCGAAGATTTTATAAAAATGTCAAGATGGAGTAGATAAATGGTTTCGGCTTTTGGGTTGGGTCTGTTTCAGATTTTATGCTCGGTAAAGACGCGCGAATAGAGTTCGATGACGTTTGACAAGATTGATGCCTGTGAAAACAAAAAGTGCGTGTGTATATATATATATATATATATATATATATATATATAATATATATATATATAATATATATATAATAGTTTTACTGCAATGAAATATTTAAAATGTTTACAAGTAAGGTGTTTAAACAGATTTATGATCAACAGCAATCGATGTATTAAGAAAACTATTGTGCATAAAACTCGCGCGATAGTTAAATGTAAGTGCGTTTATTAACAGCACTAAATCGATCAAGTTTATAGACAATTAAGAATTTAGTGTTATTAAAATATTATTTAGGTCATTCAAATTATCCAGTTTTACACGCCTGTATATGTATTAGTATATATATATATATATATATATATATATATATATATATATATATATATATATATATATATATATATATATATATATATATATATATATATATATATATATAATATAATTATAAGATTTAGTAGGGACCTTAATGTATTTACTGGGAATAGTTCTTTTTGTATGTATTGCTTCAATGTAAATATTTTGCCAAATGGTTTAATAGAGTACAATTAATTAACTTCTGTTGCTTAAAGTTTGATAGACCACTCATTGCGTTTCATTGTAAGACTTCATTAAAGTGATGATTCAATCTACAGTTTTAAAGAGAGCCAATATTGTATTATTAGATTTCTGTATTTGCCTTTTGAGTGTAAAGTTACATAAAGGATTTTACGGTTTAGAGATAAAGTATTCAGATAACGTCTTATTACTTTGAATTTTTTAATACATAGTGTATGAACAATAAGTTTACGTTAACGTATGTATTCCAAAATTTTTTCGAGTTTTGAATACATTTATTTTTAATGTTAGTTGAACTTAATGAGTTTTGAAAATTGAATTGACATGTGTGTATTTGTTGTTTTGGGATTCAGATAGATTCATTAAGATTACCGAGATGAAATTTAACGTGGTCTTTTAAAGCGAAAGGGTTGAATGTTGTTATTTGTTATTTTATGGCAAGTGTAAGGTGTTTGAACTTAAATTTTAACCATTTTACGTCTTATATCGAACCGACCCATCTCCGTTGCAGTTAGCTTGGCAACTCTCTTACCTTGGTAAGCATTCACGACGTCTAGGGCGATTTGATTGTGTAACAGAATGCAGTATATTGTGGATATAAAAGTAAAAAAAATTCGAAATTAAATCTGGTTTTCAAACAAAAATATTTTTCTAAAAAATAAAGTTGGCCGTCTCCTCCGGTATATCGGAAAGAAATAGCATAATAATTTTTTATTCTTATGTGTAAACAAAAGACAAAGACTATAAATATATTGCAATATATATTTTTTATATTTGGTGTAGTCGCTCAACACGTCTGGATGTTGTTTTGTAGGCCTCACGACAACCCACGCTCTCATCTTGATGATCATCGTTATCACCTTCATTCTCGCAACAAGCTCCATTACCCTCAAATTCAGAACGAGATGTGGCAGGTTCTTGTTTTGTACAGTATTTAAGTATTTTCGTACTTTCATTCTGTTTAGTTAATGTCGAATTTTTATTTCAGAGATTTTGCCTTTTCTTTATAATTAGGGTTAGTTAGTACTGGTGTAGTGGGGAGATGAGTTATAATATTCAACATCTTGCTGTCGGGAAGAATGTGGGTGAAAATCTGAAATTGAAGATCTGTAACGGGGTGTACTCCGGTAGTATCCAGTTTAGCTATATCAGAGGTTAATGATTGCGGTAGGAGTTTCCCCATTTTTCCAAAGGTGATAACGGCTACATCTTTAGAAACCCTTTAGGAGTGATCACTTAGTCTACTTTATTATTTAATTGAATTACAACGATCGTAATATCTGTTACTTAATTCCACCTTTAACGTGATTATTACGCAATCTTTTTTATTATCACCAACTGGACACTATTTATATTTAATTATTTACTTTAGCCTTTTATTATCTTAATAAGGAAGGTAATATCACCTCTTCCCTATTATACACTAAATGTTATCTTACTTTATTTCTAACATTAGGGTAACCTGACTATTATCCTCTTTGGTTACTATCAGCCCAACTCTGACCGCTTCCTTAAAGCGACTGTTACTGCGTCTTCCCCTCTCTCTACAAATCATTTACGTTTCTGCAAACAGCCGTGTTTATTTGAAAGCTTTATAATTAAATATGTAAATACATATTGCAAATAAGCGCAAGTTTTTCATCTTAATATTTACATACAAATAACCAACAACCTGTTCTTTACCTAGAAAATAACATAACTATCAAATCTCGTATAATTTAGCGCGAAATTTTGAACTTTTGTAAGGTATCTGTTACACTATGGAATAAAACTTTATTTGGAAAAGTTGGGAAAAGTCTATACTTTCAGGTATCGGTAACACTCCTTCACTTTCCGAACTGACAAAACAGGATGTCGCAAAAATAACAATGTAGCCAAGCATACCCTGCTCGCTCAGTGTTATGGTTAAACCTAAGGTTGTATTTTTATTTTTGTTGCAAACACTGGCCATAAGCGCAGGTTATTTCTTGTTGGAGCACATGCCCTGCTTTGAAGGTTTTAGTACGATACAAATTTTAACCAGGCGGTTTCATAGACTTTTTCGAGTAATCATTGTTTACACGTAGTTCCTCAGTGTTCTGGAAGGAATGTTAAAGATTTTGCGGCCACGTTGACGTTCATCCCATTTCACACAGTCTCTTTCGCGCAGCGCGCAGCATCTTCGGTCTAGGAACGTCTTGCCGATTCTGGTTTGATATTTGGTTGGAATCAATAAATAGTATAATGGAACTCTAATCTAAAGCATTCCAAGATTTTAAAACATTATTAGAAGTCATGTAGTAATTAAGTTTATTTTACTATAAGAAGTAAAACTCATAATAATGTTCGGGAGAGACTTGTATGCTAATTGTATGATCCGGTGGGGCATTTGTACTACCAAAATTAATATCCTCTAACCCATAAGGCGGGTGAGATGTCCTACTTAATAGTTCACTGTCATTTGTACTTGGAAATAAACCATATGTATAAAAACGTAACCTTATTCTCTAATAACATTACTCTAAAAGAATTACCGTGATACCTTACACAGTTTAGATTTTATCAACCTATAAAGGAAAGTAAAAATTTTTGATTATCATGCAAAAAATACATAAGGTATTCGAAAATTGCACGGCCATATTGTAGTGGATGATGCCTCATCACAATACAATTTATTTTTCATTTCTTAGGAACCGTTAAAGATATTGAATTGAAATACACGTACATCCAGTAATGACATTTTTTGGTCCGACTCCAATTAAATTGTAAAATTTATGGAGGTGTGCGGCTTATTATTTAACCGTAAAGATAAGAACTCAGTAACTCACTCAACACGGCACACGCCTCATGAAATAACTTAAATTCAAGGAATCAAGGTCTTCTAAACAGCCGAGCTCACGCAAACAATATGCTCGGGATTTCCCCGCTCTCTTTATTTGGGCTCTAACACACATGAAACAAGTTACAAGTTATAACGTAATTTTATGACTATAAGGTTCAGATTAAGTGTCCTTGATGCTATTGGTTAGTATATTTATTCTCTTTGCGATATCATTACATCATTTTATCCGTTGGCCTCTACGCCACTAGTTATATCAAACTTTCGCATCAGTGTGTACACCGCCAAAACAGTAGCTCAACTCATAGAAATGTTGCATGTTAAATAGTGTCAATACACCAATTTGATTAATAGGCGCAAAAAATTGTATACATCCTGTATAACTTAAAATGAGTCATCAATGTTTCGACATATTTGACATATTTCGTTTTGAAATTTTCGTTTTCTGACGAATACAAATAAATATTTACTGTTAAGCTTTCCTTTTATGAGGAAGCTTTCATATTTCTTCACATATTCATTTGTTATCACGTTTCTTTTTACTAAATATAAAACAGTTTTATGTCCAGTGTTAGATCGAAACGAATTAAATTAAGGTGATGTCGGATCCAAGATTAATTAATAGTTTAAACAATTCCGTACAACAAATTTTAATTTGCTGTCCAGTATTAAAGCCGAAATATTGTTTTATTATCTTTTTCTAAATCATATTAATGACAACTGCAACGTTGTTGTTTTTTATTTAGTGTTGTTTGTAGAAAATTACATAAGTTCCAAACAGGATATTCCCCTTTACAGAGTAGTACGACTGTGTCGATTTAGATATCTTATGTATTGTATTTTTGGTAACACATGTCTGTAGGCTTTAACTAATGACTGACTTACGGGATTCCTTTCATAAATGCAATAAAATTGCATAAGAATTCACTTACATGTATGTGTTTATTTTTTTCACTTCACGACAGACTGAATAGGAAGAAGCTGTGGGGAATATTAAATGAATATGGCGTAAATAAAGGTCTAATAAACGGCATAAGGGCAGTATGCAACGGTAGTCGGGCATGTGTTAGGGCGAGAGGAGGTGTGAGTGAATACTTTAATATTGAGCAAGGAGTGAGACAAGGCTGTGTGATGTCACCGTAGTTGTTCAATGTATACATGAATAAATGTGTTAGACAAGCATGTACCGATACAAAAGGTGTAATGGTTGGTGACCTAAATATACGACTTCCGGTGTATTCAGATGACACAGTCTTATTCAGTGACAGTGCGGGTGAGCTATAAACCGCTGTGAGGAAGTTTGGTACAGTCTGTGAGAGAATGGACCTAAACGTAAACGTGAACAAAACTAAGATTTTGGTGTTCAATCGGGAAGGTGGAAAGGAAAGTAGAGTATTTACCCTGCAAGATGAAATTGTGGAGCAAGTGGACGAGCTGGTATGTCTGGGTAAAATGTTTACTGCTGATGGTACAATGGAGGGCGAGATTTGACGAAGGATCAATGCTGGAAGGAAAGTGATTGGAAGTATGTGGGCGATAATTAGAAACTAAAGCATGAGCCTAGCTGCAAAACGAGCAATTTATAATGGCGTGTTTATTTCATCAGTACTGTATGGAAGTCATACATGGGTATGTCAAAAAAAGTACGAAAGAAAAATATTCCTGCGAAGCGCATGTGGTAAAACGAGAAGGGACAAGGTAAAGAATGAATACATACTGACGGAGTGTGGCGAGGAAAAGACGATGATGGACAGATATAAAAGTAGTACATTACGTTGGTTTGGTCACATTGAGAGAATGAACAACGCAAGATTTACGAAGCAAATATATGTGGGTGGGGTTAGAGGAAAGGCGGGGTCTGGTAGGCCGCGTAAACCTTGGCTGAATGTAGTAGAATGTATAAGTCGGCGTGAGATCGCGAGAGTGACCGCACGTACAATCATCACGAGGGTAGTCGACAGATCGAGTTTATGGTATATCATAAAAAACTGTTATTTTTATAACAACCACAAACCGGACTTGTGTTGTTATCACAACACAAAACCCGGCAGACATGGAGGACGAAGATTCGGACGATGGAACTCTGAATAACGAAGACCTACTTCGCATTCATGTTAAAACATACGAAAAGACGGTCGAACAACTAAATATGACAATTGAGGGACAAATAATACAAATGCACGCGATGCAATGCGAATTAGATGGATTAAAAACACTAGTCGAAGCCTTCCAAACACAAATGGAGTGGAGACGAGAAGCCCCCATAGCGGTCCCAACCGACGACGACAAGGACGAAGCAATTGACGTCCCCAAAAGGAAAAAGAAAAAGAAGCGACACAATAAACAAGTACGCCATGAAGAAGAGATGGATCACGAAGAAGAGGAAGAAGAAACCACCTCCCAAGATAAAGGAGCAGATAAACTCCTCCCGGAAGCGGAAGAATACACCAAAAGCATCAAGAAAAGCGGAAATAAACGACAACGCGTTGATGACGTGAAAATAAATGAAGAAGTATCCCAGACAAGCAAGGAACGTATCCCGCCACTCATAATACATAACCAGGAAGACTACACGAAAGGCATGAACAAACTATCGACGGCTGGGATAACACCACGGACCACCAAAACCACCAGGGGCGGCGTCAACGTAATTCTCAATAGCGCGGAGGATTACAGAAACGCCACGAAAATATTAGACGACGCAGGAATACAATTTAATGTATACCTACTAACAGAACAAAAACCCATAAAAGCAGTGATCAAGGGCATACCATTGGACGATGAAATCCTACACACAATTAAAGATGACCTCCAGGCAGCTGGATTTGAAATTCAAAAAATAAGCCGCATGTTTGCGGGAAGGGAGAGAAGGAAAGCGTCAATGGTGCTAGTCCATCTAACAAGGAGTGCGAAAGCTAAGGACATTTTTAACATACAATCAATCGGATACTTAAGAGTGAGGATAGAATCCCTACATAGGAAGAATGGCATTGGGCAATGCTTTCAATGTCAAAGATACGGGCATACGTCTAGCGGATGCCACGCAGCGCCGCGATGTGTCAAATGCGCGGGCAGTCATCAAACCCGCGAGTGCACAAAAACACGGGAATCGGGAGACCCCCAATGCATAAACTGTACGGGACAACACACGGCAAATTACCGAGGTTGCCCCGCCCATCCATACAATCAAAGGAAGGCAACAAACGACCCCAATCCAACCTCAAGGAAACCAGCGAGGATCATCGATACGAAAACAACCTACGCCCAGGTGACCGCCAGTAAGACAAAGCAAACTAACGAAGAAATAGAGGAAGATGAGGATTACGAATTAATTGTTAAAATAATAAAAGCAATTAAAGCGACAAGAAATTAATATAAAGAACGAAAACACTGCCGCAGCCAATTAAGCGGCCACCCCAAAACTAAAAGGGAATCCGACAAAGCGAAAGCGGAAACGCAAACAAACAAAACAGGCATTTACAAAATAAATGCCACCAGGAAACGCACGCAGACGAAGGTATAGGGGGCTAGAAGCCCGGAGTACCGTGAACAACTATGATTGCCGATAGTAGAATGTATGATAAAGGAAAGAAAGATAAGGAGTTTTAAAAATAAAAGGGCATGTCAGCGACAATGTATGAACCTTGCGGAAGCTATGGAGGTATACGGAAAGCATGGAGAATGATTGTGAATGAAAAATAAATAAGAGGCAGCGATTGTTTTGCCTACCCTGCAAGGAATGACGTGAAGGTCAAGTTAAGTTTATTTTTTTCTATTTTTTTTATTTATAAATGGAATATGTTAGTGAAATTATATTAGTATTTTATTTGTATGCAAAGTAAGCTTTCCAACACAAGTCACATTGGATAATGATTTACGTTAATGAAACGGTTCACAAAAGTTCTAGTAGAATCATTCATGAATCCTGGAAATACATTAACTGAAGTACTGTCGACTATATTAACTGTTGAAGTTGTTTATGATTCTTTTTTGCTTTGTTGGTTTTGGCCGTTTGATGAGAATAGTAAAGTTTGGTAATATTGCGAAGCGAAAATTAACGTAAATTTCAATGTATTTCTTGAAGAAACTTAAAGATTAACAAAGCATTAAATAATCTAGTTAGATTAGATGTTAATAGGAATAAAGCTGTCACTGGTTGCATAATAGTAAATTAGTCAGTGAGGCATATATTGCATGACCAAAGGTAAGTGATGACAGAATAGTGGCGTTTATTGTGCTGCGTACCATTATCTCTACTCCAAAGAAGCTGGCGCCTTTTAGCCTATTGATTATTTTTTGCTAATTCTTCACATTTTATTACACTCCAACCGCAAAACATTTGCAGCCTACGTACTATCCCACTGAACTATTCGCGAACCAACATATCTGTTTCGTGAATTCTACTGCTATTTTTACCTGTAACACTATAGTAGTTCGTATTAGTTCGTCCATGAACTCTTGTACAGTTCCAAACCGATGTTTGGTGTTACACCAATATCAACGGCTTCGGGTCATAGTTTTGGTCGGTAAGAGCGTGTAATTGTCATTTTAATGTTTTACTTAGAAATGGATACATCTAAAATCAATTTTAGTCTTACTCTCGTTCTTGTTGCTCTTTACAAAATAATTTGCCATAACATTTGTGTTCGTCAAAAATATTTTTGAGTGCAGCGCCCATTTTCTTATTTTTGGACGGATATCGCTTTAGTGTTAATGTGTCCAAACATACTTAAAGAATCACCGGTAAATATCTTCTTAATCAAACCGTTCGATTTATTGCTGTATCTATAACGACACGAAGTAGGTGATACCTACATTCCATTTTTTTTAATACTCAAGTAGGTCCATGTAGTGAAGTATCTTCTAGTTGGACCTGTGGTAACACAATCTACTTAGCATTTGGGAAGTAATAGGTTCAATTCTCGTTATCGTCTACTTTGTATGAGGTTTTTTCAGAGGGGTTTCCTCACACACGTATAGCGACATGATCACTCTGTATAATACGCACATCATGTGCGGCTATTTAGGCGAATGCTGGGGTTCTATCTTTCCCTCATAAACCTCACTCCATTCCTTCCAATCCGATCTAGACCGCACCCATCCTTAATCCCATCATGTATATATACGTAATGTACGCTGGGAACCACCGCTGTGACTGAAGGAGCATGAAAAGCTTGAGCAGCCTGCCCTCCCCTTCTGGGAAGGAATGAAACACGTTTCTTTCCTTTTGTCCATCGCTGTTAAACTGCCCGTTCAGTTTTTAAAACAAGGACGCTCAGCTGGTTCTCCCGAATTTGCTACGATACATACAAAACAATATTCATCTTTTACGCTTACATTCAATATTTTTGCATAATTTTTTTTTAAATTTTAACTACTTAGCGTTAATTGTTTAATATTAATTGTTTGGACATTTTACACTATTTGTTATTTGGGGTTTAGTATAAATTGTTTCTAGACAGGGTTGTATTTGCGGTTTTGATTACCAATTGAGTTAGTTGAAAACTAAGAAAAAGTACCATCATTTGTTTATGTATTTTATATCTTTTGAGACACCTACCACGTATCGAAATGTACTATCATAAATTTTATTCACAAAACTGCAATAAAACGGGTTAGATTCAATTTAATTTTTTACAAAATTTTCTGGATGAGCTACAACACCCACTTTTGTTCTTTTAAGCAATTTATTACTTTAAAAGTTTTCGAATTTCCCAGAAAATTATATTTTTTCATTATTTCCTCTGCCATTGTCATACGTTGTTGCCCAAAAAAAAATGCATTATGTAAAGGTCAACATTTCCATATTTTTTATGTCTTCTACTGTTTCGAGAAGTACTATAATCAAAATTAAAAAACTGTCATGTATCATTGTAAAGGCGATGTAGTAGTGAAATATTTATTGGCTTAATAATGTAACTACAGCCATGTTTACTTAAGTGGCAATTCATAGGCCGCTCTTTATGTATAAAGGTAAAACATAACCGACATCTCATTAAGCCATAAACTATAATACGGATCTTCTCAAACGATAACATCGCGTCACATATAAAGGCAGAAATAATTAAACTTTCCGATATAGATAAAGTTCAGTTCCGTAATTTTGTTGATAGTTGGCGTGTTGCAAATAAAATAATAAGGTCCGTCGTTGTAAAAAAAATATGAAACCTTGTTTATTGAAACACTACCGTTCTATTGTGCCTAATAAGGTGTATATGTTTTCCAGTTATTTAATGATTAATTAGATAGTCGGTCCCTATCGTCTAATGAGTAAACTTGGAGCGCAGTGCAATTTAATTAGTAAAGCAACTATTTACCCCCTTCTACCTTTTGAACATGTGGGGACAATCTAATTAGCAATTAACAGAAGTGTATGTTATGTTATGTATGACAACATACGTAAATTATGTAAACACAGTGGCCACGTTTTAATAATAAATATTTCATATGCATTAGTTTAAAATTCTGTCTTCTAAATTGTAATCTGAATATTTTTCTTTTCTAAAGTCGAGGTATAGTCAAGTGTTATAAATATGCGAATTTAGAGGGTTAACAGATCGGAAAACATAAGCAATGGAACGTCTCATAAAGACATTTTTTAAATTTTTAACTGTGCCGTTTAAGGCGTTTAATTGTCACTTCAACAACTACCTATAATAGATGTATATTTCCTTATAGTGTTTAATAGTACGATTCATCGTCGATTGATGGATGAGAAATATGTGGAAATGTGGAAAGTGCGTATGTCTTCGATTTACCTATCGGCTTCGGGTTTTCATTATTTGGTAAGTTACGTATCTTAGTTGTGCAAGAAAAGTTTCAATTTATCTCACTCCTGTGTTAATTAAGTTAACAAAACCTGCTTACTCTTTTAAGCTGTTTTTATAGCGAGTATAATTTATGTGAATTTTCGTGGCTTCCGCCAGCACTAGATTATTAACGTGTCACGTATGTATCTATCAATGTCACAGAACATAACCATTGCTTCACAGATCTCAAATTTTTCAATACGATACAAAAATTTGATTAAAAAGCAATTATTTGAATCTAGGTGCGAAATAGTGATTGACCCGAAAGCATTGTGCTGATACCCTCAGGTGAGTTTTGATCGTTTTTATGAATATTTGTGAGCTTGTTTTGCGTGCAAG
Source organism: Vesta saturnalis (assembly GCA_036346205.1). Taxonomy (NCBI): domain Eukaryota; kingdom Metazoa; phylum Arthropoda; class Insecta; order Coleoptera; family Lampyridae; genus Vesta; species Vesta saturnalis. Next base: position 5,947,403 of record JARFJB010002396.1, read on the forward strand.
TATGATAACAATCTTCTTTAATGTATTACTGACATCGTTGTTTCCTTTGTGATCTTTTCCGATTAATTGTGCAGAAATTAAATAATTTGTGAATTTAATTGAAGAAATTAAACGTTTGGGAATCATTGCAGTAGTAAATGTATGTAAAAGATTGATACTACAGCGTAATTACAATATAGTTTTCATTTAATTTGAGAAATTTATTAGCGTTTACTGTGTAGTGTTACTACTTTAACTTTCCACTCGCCATCATAGTGGATATCAATTTCTGCAATGTACTATATAAAATATTACTACCACCTGGAGACCATTTCACACTTTTTTCCAGTAGGAGTATTAATATATTTTTTTCTTCAAGTGTGTAATAATCACTATATTACTTTCGGCAACGCAGACCGTAAAAATTTAATAGTGTAATAATGAGTTTTCATTATTGTACTTGTACAATAATAATTAGAAACGATAGCAACGCCTTATTATGGGCATAGGAACTATCATTTTAATACTTATTTAATTTGGCGTTTTGTCAGTTTTGAGAATTTTTGCAAAAATATCGCAAGAATTATAATGTGCGCCTCCGGAATTAGTCGCTAATTCCAGTATTGAAACACTAATTCCAACAAAGTCACGCAAAGTGTATGATATTGCACATAAAAAACTTTTTAAATGGACCAAAGAAAATAATGTTCATAAGTATACGGAAAATGTTATGACTGCACGCATTTGTCAATAAAATACAAAAGTTCAACACTATGGACAGAATATTCAATGGTTAAGACTGAATTTAATATCAAACATTTTGTGAAAATGGACAATTATACCAAATTAATGGCATTTTTGAGGTAACAAGGGGAAAATTATTAACTTAACTTAACCTTCACGCCATTCCCTTGCGGGGTAGGCAAAACAATCCCTGCCTCTTATTTATTTTTCATTCACAATCTTTCTCCATGCTTTCCTATCTCCGCATACCTCCCTAGCTTCCGCAAGATTCATACATAGTCTCTGACATGCCCTTTTGTTTTCAAAACTCCTTATCTTTCTTTCCTTTATCATAGATTCTACTACATTCAGCCAAGTTTTACGCGGCCTACCAGGCCCGACCTTTCCCCTAGCCTCACCCACATATATTTGTTTCGTTAACCTTGCGTTGTTCATTCTCTCAATGTGACCAAACCAACGTAATTTACAACTTTTATATCTATCCATCATCGCCTTTTCCTCACCACACTCCCTCATTATGCATTCATTTTTTATCTTGTCCCTTCTCGTTTTACCACATGCGCTCCTCAGAAATCTCATGCCCACGGCATTTATTTTTCTTTCGTGCTTTTTTTGACATACCCATGTCTCACTTCCATACAGTACTGACGGGACGGATACGCCATTATAGATTGCTCGTTTCGCAGCTAGGCTCATGCTTTCATTTCTCATTATCGTCCACATACTTCCAATCAGTTTCCTTCCAGCATTGACCCTTCGTCCAATCTCGCTCTCAATTGTACCATCCGCAGTAAACATTCTACCGAGATATACTAGCTCGTCCACTTGCTCCACAATTTCATCTTGCAGAGTAAATACTCTACTCTCCTTTCCACCTTCCCGATTGAACACCACAATCTTATTTTTGTTCACGTTTACTTTTAGATCCATGCTCTCACAGACTGTATTAAACTTCCTCAGAGCGGTTTGCAGCTCATCCGCACTGTCACTTAATAAGACTGTGTCATCTGCATACACCAGGAGCCGTACATTTACGTTACCAACCATTACACCATTTGTATCGTTATATGCTTGTCTAAGACATTTATCCATGTATACATTGAACAACCACGGTGACATCACACAGCCTTGACTCACTCCTTGCTCAATATTAAATTATTCACTCACGCCTCCTCTCACCCTAGCACATGCCCGACTACCGTTGTATACTGCCCTTATTCCATTTATTAGACCTTTATTTACGCCATATTCATTTAATATTTCCCACAGCTTCTCTCTATTCACTCTGTCATATGCTTTCTCCAGATCTACAAACGCACAGTACAACTTCTTTTTTACCTTTAAACACTTTTCGATCACCTGCTGGGGAGCAACCATCTGATCGACACATCCTCTCCCTGGCATGAAGCCACCTTGCACATCCCACATCTTAGATTGTGTAGTTTCTCGTACTCTATCAATCAGTATTCTTCCAAATGTTTTACCAGGTACGCTGAGCAAGCTTATTCCTCTGTAGCTCTTACAATCACTCTTGTTCCCCTTACCCTTATACAATGGTACAATGATCGCGCTCTTCCAATCACTCGGCACTTTTCCACACATAAGGCATACATTGAATAATTCACGCAATCTTCGTATAAGCTTTGCACCACCATACTTGAGCATTTCACCAGTGATTTCATCTACGCCTGCTCCCTTGCCGTTTTTCAACCTTCCTACCGTTTCCTCTACCCCATTTATTCCAACATCCTTCTCAGTTTGATTCATCATTTCTTCTATATTCTCCTTATTTAACCCTTCAGTGTTACTTTCCTCACTACTGTACAGCTTTCCGAAATATGCTTGCCAGCATTTCCTCACTTCACAATCGTCCCATACTATTTCGTTTCTATCATTCATCACTCCTGCAGCGTTCTGTTTTGGTCCACGTTTTGTATTTTTGACCCATTTCCAGAAGAGTTTTTTGTTTCCCTCAAAATCATTCTGCATTTTCTCTCCTTCCACAGCCATCACTTCACCTTTACTTATTCTCACTGCTTCCTTCGCTTCTTTGTTTCTTAATCTGTACACCTCACACAATCGTTTCTTCTCAGTCTCATTTTTTGCTGCAATCATTGCCATGTGCGCATCTTTTTTCTTACTTACTGCCTTTTTTACCGACTCATTCTACCAAGCACATATTTTCTGTCTTCCCACATTCACTCTTCCACATATTCGTACGGCACAATTGACAACAGAGTTTTTCAAGCTTATACATGCACTTTCAACGTCAGTGTCTTTTATTGGTTCGTTCCACGCTGTTTCATTCATGTTCAACTCTTTATTCACAGCATCTGCGTATTTCATTCTCGCACCATTATCCATTAGTTTGTCAACCCTAATTCTGGACGTTCGCACTACGTTTGCTTTCCTTATCCACACCCACTTTTGCCCTAAACACACTCTCGATACAACCAAAAAGTGGTCCGATCCACACTCCGCTCCGCGCATTACTTTTGTATATTTCACCAGGTTTCTAAGCCGTTCATCATACACTATCAAGTCTATCATACTTTTAGATTCACCTCTTTGCCATGTATACATATGCACATTTTTATGTTTAAACGACGTATTGAATTCAAACAGGCTTCTCTCCACACATATGTTCAGCAGGTGTTCACCGTTCTCATTGATTCTTTGGTCTCCGAACTTTCCTAGAACGCGTTCACTATGTTCTCTCTGTACACCCACCCATCCGTTCATATCCCCCAATATAATCACTCTTTAGTTTGGCTTACATATGTTCAACACGTTCTCTACTTCATTCCAGAAGTTCTCACGCTCCTGGTCTCTTTCTCCATTCACCGGTGCATAGCATGCAATAAGAAAAATTCTTCGAAACTCCACTTTCATTCTAACCCATATTACCCGGGGAGATACCAATTCGTACTGTTTAACACATCTTTTCGCTCTTTCACTTATGATCACCCCAACTCCTTTTGCGCCATGCACTTCCGTCTCAACTCCTGACCATAGTGCCAGGCTGCCATCCTCCATCTCCACAGCATCCTTTCCTTTGCGCTTTGTCTCCGATACACACAGAATATCAAGGTGTCTTTCGTACATTACATTCGCAATTTCAAATTCTTTACCATGCATACCTCTAACATTCCACGTACCGACTCGCCATTCATTCTTTGCACAGTCAGCAACGGGGCCTGTCTGTTTCGACCTTGACCGCCCCTTGTAGCCAGGTCGATCCGAGGCAGTGGTATTGTTCTCTTGAGTAATACCATAGTGAGCAGACCGGTACATTTTTTTTCTTTCTTACCTACCCTTCAATCACACCACGCGTTTCAACCATACTGCTCTATACGCGATCCCTGGTTCCGCGCTCCCCCCTTTTTTTTAGCTTTTTGAGTTATAGTTATTTCAATGTCATTTAATATTTATTTATCTAAATCAGTTTTATTATTGTGGCGAGCCGTGATACTTAAATAAATATTTTATTAGTTCTCTATGAATTCATCGTTATTGCTACAATGTATACCTGTTCGGGTCCACTCCTTAGACAAAAGGTTTACGTTTGCTTTATAATTTTTTAAAGTTAAAGTTTTAACAATCACATTGGTTTAATAGAGCCGTATTTTTCGTAAATACTGTAGCAACCCTAAATGTTTTCGCGCCTATTTCAACTAAATAGCCTTTTACTGGTTATATTATCATTATCTTTGTTTATTATTAACATCCAAACCGCTGGGTATAAAAACCTGTTCAAACGCTTATCCTTATTTGATTGATTTAGAAGTTGTCATTTAACATTTATTAAGATGTATTTAACTGAAAGCACCGAAATAAAGCTACTTATTTAACTTAAAAGTACGATAATCTTTTATGTTTAAATTTTTATTACAAAAAAAATACAATTTACACGCTTTCTTGTTTTATTGTTTCGCAAGTAAAAGAGGTATTTGAATTCAATCGAAAAACGTAAACTTTTAGAGTAAAACTTCTTTAAATTTCTTATTTATTAAACGAATATTGCAAGGGAAGTGAAGTATGTTAATTATTTAACTTGAAACTGTGCAACTCTATTTCATTTACTCGATTCATATAATATGCTATTTACTATTTTAACTTTTATTATTAAAATTTTCAATTTACAATTGCAGGTGACGCGCCTACCTACTTTCCCTTTGCCTTTAGCTGGTTTCTTGTTTTATTATTTGGGAATAAAAGACGGTATTGTACTTAAATCGATGATGTGGACTTTTAGTAAAACTAACTTTTCCTTGACTAGCTATATTTCTTATTTATAAAATGACTATTGCAAAGAAGTGGGGGATACTAATTATTTAAATTAAAACTATGAGGATCTATTCAATTTAGTATGTTTAATTTGCTATTAAAAACTGAATTGCTTTATTTATTGACTTAATTCATTTACTGTCGGATTTAAATTTTTCAAATAACTACTAAAATGCGTTTTATTTATTTGAGAAAAACAAACCGTATTTCACTCTGAATTTCGATTACAAATTATGGATAGTTATTGTTTTTTTTTTATGTATTTGCCTTTATTTTTGCTTTAGACTGCTGATTCGATCCACTTAAAATTGTTATTTTATTAGTTTTCTATAATTGATTGTCATTGCAAAAATGTTTACCTGTTTGAGTTCAGGACAAAGGGGCGGTATTTGCGCTTTAAGCTCACTCTACAATTCTACGAGTATTAACAATCACATCTGGTATGTGTTTAAAGAGCCGTAATTTTTTCGTAGAAATTCAGTCCTACAGCAATCCCAAATGTTATTTACGCGCCTTTTTTTTACACGTTACAGAATTTTACTGGTTAGATTCTTGTCTTTGTCCATTATTAATATTAAAACCGCTGAGACTAAAATATGTTCAAAAACTCACCCGTACCGTACCGTCACTCTATTGAATTAGAAATTATCATTTTAATCCGGACTTGCTAATTAATCCAGGCATAAACTGGAGCCATCACTAACACGTCCTATCGCTTGACGACCACTTAATAACTTTGGGGGGGGGGGATTATTGACCGAAAAAATCAAAAGACCAATTTGATAAATTTCTTCAGGATGCACCGAATGATTTAGCAACAAAGGTAGGTACTTTCTTATTTGTTTTGTTTATTATTATTATTACTACATTTATTAAACCGTTGACAATAATATACTTTCGAATACCAATATTTAGGTTGTCAACAATTAACGTATTACGAACATAAAACATACATGCCGCGATTGCTCAGCGGTAGGGGATCTGTCTTCGACCGCAAAGGTCGGCAGTTTAAGTCTCTGTGCAATCTTCTTTTTTTATTTATTTGCCATTTGTTTTTAGGTTTTACTAATATTTGGAGTTGCAAGAGCCTGTAGATGTAATGAACTCGTTTATTTGAAGTATGAAGATATCCACGACGTAGGACATTTAATTTTAGTAAAGAACTCAAATACAAAAACAAATAACAACGGCCGTTCACTGTAATTGGTGATTTTTATTTGAATTTGTTGAAACACAGTTTACTGCACTTCATCCGAAATATATGAAATATGTTTATTAAATACCTGAACGTTAAATGTCACAGTGGTGGATGGAAATTTATGTGTTGCTGAAGGGTACACAGAGGATTCTGTTTCCGCTAAGAAGGAAACGGCACAAAAAATACTTCACTTGGAAGATTAACTTCCGTACCCTTAACCTTCCCGAAATCCAACTCGATAACGAAAATCCTTTTTATATCCCCATCAAAAAGGAAAAAAATTTGCCCCAGGTCATGACGGTCTAAATCGAAAAATCCTCCGGCACCTACCCGACCCAGCCCTCCGATTACTCGTTGACATTTACAATAAATACCTAACCCTATCTCACTTCCCGGCCTGCACCGTCATGATACCCAAACCCCACTCTGACCTAACACACCCTCCTCCTATAAACCCATTTCCCTCCTGAGTTGTTTCGGAAAATGCTTTGAGCAGATTCTAGCCAGGCGACTCAGGGACTACCTAGAATTCAACGACCTCCTTCCCAACAGCCAATTCGGCTTCCGTCGCAACCGAATGTGTCACGATCCCTTGTTGAAGCTGCTTACGAAAACCACCAGAGCATTCAATCACAAGCAATGCAATCTGGCTGTATTTATGGACATTAAGCAAGTATTTGACAGGGTCTGGCACGCCTGTCCCCCACACAAGATCCGAAACCACAACATACCCGACCTCTTCTCGAAACTCCTGCTACTGGCCAATCGGTCAGTCCGGGTCAAAATAGGGAAAACCTTCTCCGATCCTTTTCTACCTACAGCAGGCGTACCGCAAGGTTCTGCCTTAGCCCCGATCCTTTAAAGTATCTTGGCATCCGATATTCCCCAAGTTACAAAACCCAGAGTAGTCGTTGCGCAGTTTGTGCATGACTCCGTCTTCTGGACGGTCAATCGGAACAGTGAAACAGCCTCCCACCTCATATCCAAAACCCTCCGGAATTTGTCCAACTGAGCGAACCGATGGAGAGTCTCCGTTACTACCAACAAAACCCAATCAATACTCCTCCGACATGCTAACTACACCGAAGACAAATTCCCAAAGCTAGCCTCCAGAAATGTTTCCCTCACCCTAAACCAAGAAAGACTCTCACTCCAACAAGAAGTTACCTACCTAGGAATCCTCTTCTCTCGAACCCTCCACAATGTACAAAGAACACTTAACAGGGTAAGAAACCGTGCAAACCTACTGGGCGCCCTCCGGGTAGAATCAGAGGTTGCCACCCCAAAACACTACAACACACCTATAAACCATACATCCCCTTTGTTATGGATTTCTGAGGACCCATATACGCTAACATAAGCCCCAATCACCTTTCCTCTATCGCTTTCTGCGAACGCCGAATACTCAGACGCATACACAGGTTAGCTCTTAAATATCCTAGTGACCTCACAACAGAACACGCAAGCTTGTCACCCATCACACACAGAATCCAAACACTACAGAAAACTTTGCACATAAAAGAATTTTTGGCGACACTGTCCCTACCAAAGAGATCCTAAAATTCAAACGACCTTGCATGATACCGGAAAACGAACCGGATTAACGACACTAAGCACGCTACACTCCACTAAACAACACTCACACTTAAACAAATTAACACAATATTAAATATTCCAATAAATCTAATCTTTTTTTTCTTTTTTTTACACCAAAAATAACGACATCTCATGATTGTAAACTATACAATAACACAAAACATCGCACCAAAAAGAATGGATTGATCAGAGCTGAAGAGGAGAAGGACTCTTGAACAGTCTACGACTAAGATATATATATATATATATATATATATATATATATATATATATATATATATATACAGGGTCCGCCAATAGTGCGTGGACGAAGCTTTATGAGTTTATACTCTATCGTTTTCAAAATTATTTATTGCAGGATGGTGTGGGATCTTTCGGGTTACAATTAGAAAATATTTTCATAAAATTACTACTCGTATACAGGGTATTACAACACAAAGTTATATTTTTTTAAATGGAACATACCGTATATTATTATAAATTTGGATTCCCTGGTTAATTTTAAGGGCACTTTATTCACTATATGAGGTATCTTAAACGCGCAATTTAGGCGCTGCATTCAATTTGTTGAAAATTTAGAGGTTGAAAAGAAAAATTGTAACAATCTTATTGAGAAATATGTAACACTAAAATTTTAATGATTGATTAGTCATAGACTGTGCTACATAAAATCGTAAAAATAGTAATATTGTCTTTTTTAATTTTCGAGATATCGTAGTGCAAAGTTTAAGATTTTCAATCATAGATAAATTGATTTTTTTAAATGGAAAGGTATACATTGTTTTACATTGTTAGATAGGAAATTTAATTACATTTTTTTTGATATAACATTGTTGGTATTTATGTTTTGCCGTTTTTTGATAATCCAGCTTTTTTTACTGAATTTGCAAAGTTTAAGAGTTTTAATCATAGATAACTTGATTTATTTAAATGGAAAGGTATACATTGTGTTACATTGATAGATCGGAAATTTAATTACAATTTTTTTGATATAACATTGTTGGTATTTATTTTTTGTCGTTTTTTGATAATCCAGCTTTTTTACTGAATTTGTCGATTTTCGTAGGTTTACATACATATGTATGTATAATTGTTTAAATCACATCAAGCTATGAAAACAAATGAATATTAGAAACAAAATTCAGCAATAGTATCTGTTTTGTCATTTCACGTGTATGTTCAAACGTAACTGAGTTAATTACTTTATTGCAGTGTGAATGTTTGACGCTTAACTTTACGAACATCATAGATATACGTAATACGTTTATTTAAGGATTATAATGAGTAATTTTTTGCAAAATGAATAAGTTGACATGATATTTGTGCTTGGAGAATCAAACAAAAATTGTTTATTGGCCCGTCGAATCTACGGGCAGCGTTATCCTGCTCTTGATGTAATTGTACATGATAGGGGTGAAATTTATTTTTCTTTAACATTCGTCTCACGGAAGTTTGACTGATTTCTAAATTGTCACTTAATTTCGGAATACTAACGTGGGGGTTTTCAACTGTAGCTACAAGTACACGAAATTCATTTTCTTCATTTGTAACAACTTTAGCTCTTTCGTTTTTAGGATATCCAACACTTTCAGTACTTTCAAATCTTTCTAAAAGATTGCGAAACGATTCTTCTCTTGGTTGTCTTCGATCAGGATAACGCTGCCCGTAGATTCGACGGGCCAATAAACAATTTTTGTTTGATTCTCCAAGCACAAATATCATGTCAACTTATTCATTTTGCAAAAAATTACTCATTATAATCCTTAAATAAACGTATTACGTATATCTATGATGTTCGTAAAGTTAAGCGTCAAACATTCACACTGCAATAAAGTAATTAACTCAGTTACGTTTGAACATACACGTGAAATGACAAAACAGATACTATTGCTGAATTTTGTTTCTAATATTCATTTGTTTTCATAGCTTGATGTGATTTAAACGATTATACATACATATGTATGTAAACCTACGAAAATCGACAAATTCAGTAAAAAAGCTGGATTATCAAAAAACGACAAAAAATAAATACCAACAATGTTATATCAAAAAAATTGTAATTAAATTTCCGATCTATCAATGTAACACAATGTATACCTTTCCATTTAAATAAATCAAGTTATCTATGATTAAAACTCTTAAACTTTGCAAATTCAGTAAAAAAAGCTGGATTATCAAAAAACGGCAAAACATAAATACAAACAATGTTATATCAAAAAAATTGTAATTAAATTTCCTATCTATCAATGTAACACAATGTATACCTTTCCATTTAAAAAAATCAATTTATCTTTGATTGAAAATCTTATACTTTGCATTACGATATCTCGAAAATTAAATAAGATAATAGTACTATTTTTACGATTTTATGTAGCACAGTCTATGACTAATCAACCATTAAAATTTTTGTGTTACACATTTCTCCATACGGTTGTTACAATTTTTCTTTTCAACCTCTAAATTTTCAAAAAATGGAATGCAGCGCCTAAATTGCACGTTTAAGATACCTCATATAGTGAATAAAGTGCCCTTAAAATTAACCAGGGAATCCAAATTTATAATAATATACGGTATGTTCCAATTAAAAAAATATAACTTTGTGTTGTAATACCCTGTATACGAGTAATAATTTTTGCGAAAATATTTTCTAATTGTAACCCGAAAGATCCCACACAATCCTGCAATAAATAATTTTGAAAACGATATTGTATACACTCATAAAGCTTCGTCCACCCACTATTGGCGGACTCTGTATATTTATAAGCTATAAATAAGTAAATACTAACCATAAGCATACTAACAAAAAAAAGATCAACTAAGTACGAGTTCTGAAATTCAAAGAGAAATACATTCAGAAAACCTTTCAAATGAAAATATTTCTAACATAATAAATGTAGACAGACACTTTATTAATCATAACATGTATACCAATGACAAAATTGTGAATGTCGAGGCCGAAAGCTGTGGCAGTGACCTAAATAACGGCAGTATACAAAACTGCACGTTTAATACAGGGTGTTCCATAAGCTTCTGACCCATTTTAACCGCAAATATCTCTGAACTTAGAAGCCATAGGGAAGTGTGGTTTTTACAGAACATTTTATTTTGACATATAGTTTTTTTAATCTGTATTTAGTAAAACATTATATAGGGTGTTTTAAAAAAATGTTCTCCTATCGTTAATTCTTTTAACGGAACACCCTGTATGTGTTGATTCTAAAGGAAAGCTTAACTTTTCCCCTTTCCGAAAATGTATTACTTGTTGGAGTTTCTTTAAAAATTAAGTGAGTTATTAGGCTCTTCATGATGGTTGTTCATAACTACCATTTATAGATAATAGGTAAGTATAAAGACAAACTTGAAAGATGAAAACACAATTTTATTAAAGTAAACATTATAAATTCGCTAACATTGTAAATTCATTAACTTAATAAACATCTTTAAGATGTTGCAAGTGTTGCCCATTTTGTTCTACACATTTTTCCAACCGAAATACAAAGTGGTGAAAAGAATCTCTTAACATCTCTGGGGTAATTTCCTGAAATACTTGGACAATGTTACATCGCACTTGTTCCAGAGTCTCAGGAATAGGATCATAACATCTGTCTTTAAACAAAACCCCATATAAAAAAGTCTGGAATTGTCATACCTGGTAAGTGAGTAGGCCACTCAATTGGTTCGGCTCTGCCAATCCATTTTTTCTAAATGTTTCTGTTAAATAATTTCTAGCCACAAGTGAATAATGTGGCGGCACACCATCGTGTTGAAAATAACTTGACTTTATGACACCATCCAGTTATGGGTATAAGTAATTTTGTAATATGTCTGTGTAGGTATTGCCAGTAATTTTCTGCTCTTCGAAAAAGAACAGTCCGTATATTTTTCCTTTAGATACATCACACCACACGTTCAACTTCGGTGAATCTCTTTCGTATTCCTCAATTACCCTTGGATTTTCAGATCCCCGTATACGGCAATTATGTTTATTACATCGGCCGTTTATGTGAAACACAGCCTCATCGGACATTATAAGAATAACATTAGGATCCTCTCTATATAAATTCAGTAAAGTTTCCGAAAAAAACAACTCTTGTTTGAAAATCCATTTCATAAATTTTTTGGTGTATATGAATTTTATAACGAGTTAGCTTCACTACCTTCATACATCTGTGAATTTCGGATTTTGACAATCCAGTTATGCATTCTATATTGCGGAGGGATATTGAATTATTATATTCTTCTAGTGTTTCTTGAATACGCAAAAGTCTATTTAAAAAAATATCAGCATTACGTGTTTGATATTTTTCCTTTTCCAGTGATCCTTTTTGCAGAAATGTAGCATGCCACTTTTTTTATGCTGTTTTTAGAAGGTGGATTCTTCCTAAATACCTCCAGAAATTTTCATTTAGTTGTAATAATCGATTCATACTTAGCATACAATAATACAGTTTTTGATTTTTCACGGAAACTAAATTGAACCATTGTTCACAACAAACCAAATTTCTTTGTACCTATAGGAATTATTCAAATCAGAAATAACTACTTTGACAGTTCGTTGTTGCTGTTCACTGACATAAAAATTTCATAGCATATTTGTGGCATTAACACCCGTAAATACCTTTGCCGACATAAATGCCTATCATGAAAAATCAAATAACTCAGTTAGTTTTTAATAAAACTTCAACAAGTAATACATTTTCGGAAAGGGAAAAAGTTAAGCTTTCCCATAGAATCAACATACACAAGGTGTTCCGTTCAACCATAGTTGCATTTAAAAGAGATCATTTTTTTTAACACACCCTATATAATGTTTTATTAAATACAGATTGACACTGAAAAACGATATGTAAAAAGAAAATGTTCTGTAAAAACTGTACCTCCCTATCTCTTCTGAGTTATATGTCGATGAGGGAAAGCACGGTCATCTTTTTCAGATGATGAGAGTCTCGAATGGTTTTACCAGCTATTAAAATTCGAAAAATTAAAAGTAAGTTAACAGGAGGAAATGATAAAGTAACAGAAAACAATTCTTGTCAAAAAAGGCAAGAAAAACTTCAATTTTAAAATTCAAACTAAAGTATTTCAACCGCTAAGTAATCTCTCAATAAAATTATTTATATTTTTGAAATCAGAATAAAAAGATCTGTCACGATAGTAAAAAATAGATATTAGTTTTTTCTCAAAAGCGCTTCTTCCACATTTTCAATGCTCTCATTTAGAATTTCTCGTACTTTTGTTAACGTCTACGTCTGGATATGTATGTCACGTGTGGGCGAATTTGATGCTGATTTTTTTTTAATATTAGCATACTTGAACGCCACATGTAGGATTTAAAATTAATGTTAGATTACCGTGATTTTTATTTTAAAGTTAGTTGTTAAAGGGAATTAAATTTTATTATGGTTGAAGAGAGTTTTAAGTAACATAATACGTGTCTGCTTAAATTTATTTTTTCTGTCGTGTTTGATAGCGAGAGGTTTGGTCGCAGGGAGATATTTCTGCGTAGTTTCGAGCTTACCAATTCATTTATAGATTAAGTTGTTAACGCGGAAATTATAGAAAATTTATTTGATAGAATAAGATTTCTTGTTGAAAAACAGGATGTTTGCATTTCAATTTCAGGCATCAGGTTTGTTTTTTTCCTGGGAAATGTCCATTGTGCAGTTTTAGTATGGAAGTTTTCTTTAGAGTAGCGGTTAAAAGATGACGTAATTTCGCGGGACAGAGGGACTTTTATTTTACCGGTTCACCTGGTTTGTGCGCCGTAAAGTAAGTAAGTTCTTTGTTTATTTTGAACTTTGCTGTAGAATACTCGCATATATGTGCTTAGATCCCGACATTCGATTATAAACAAACTGGCACCCTTTGATTTATGACTTTCCCCTACTGTGACTTATATGTTACGAATTATTCTACATGCAAATTAATACCACACCCACCTCTAACTGCTGAGCCACCGGCCCCCTTCCCTTATTTGTTACCTCAGCTTCTGCTATCAATTTCTCCCCTAACATATTTTGACTGAATTTTAATAGCTTTTCATAGGCATCATCTTTCAAATTTATACGTAGATATTCTTTTGCTTTTAGTTTCCAAAGGCACGAATTTGTTTCATTCAATTTAATAAATCCAGTTAAAACTTATCGTGAAATATATCGGGTACCAATTTTACGTCTTTGTTTTGCTATACATCACATAATACGCTGAAAAATTTAAGACTCCCTTTTTACTTCGTGTTTTTGATTGCAGAAATTTTGTAATATGGCGCAATAATGGAAAATTGAATGCATGTTCACGAATGAAGTTGTTAGAATGTGATGGAGTTGATGAAATGGTGCGGAAATAGAGATCGCCCACATGTGAAATTTTCATAGAACGTTAAGTTATGGTCTGGATAATGCACAGAGTGAATATAATTACAATTAATGTGTTTTTTTCGGAGAATTGTGAGTGAATTAACAAAGTAAATTCAAGATGGCTACGTTCTTCTTAGTTTCGTTTGTGTTGTGTTGTGTGAAAAATTACTGACATTCAGATTATTCTCTAATAAAACAAAATTTTTTTATTAAGTTAATTAATTACATAACAATTATTACAATATTGTTTTCTAAACGAATATTAAAACTGATTGTTTTACCAGCATTGATTGCATTGAAATATGTTTAATATACATCTGCTCGTTAAACTGTTGTATATTGTACACCTTAATATTTTTAAAGAAACTTGTTGTTTCGTATTGCTTAGATGTGTTTTATAACTGTAATTAAAAATCTGTACAAGTAAATAAAATAAATAAAAGGTTAACAGCACACTTACCAGCTCTGTATTGAAAGAACATTTTTAAGGGACTGATTCACGAGTGATAGTCGCTGCTTTGTGTTACTCGTCTAATCAATCTAAAGCACTTTCTATGTTTTACGTTTATGAATAGTTGATGTAAAACTAGCTATTGATTTCTCCATAATTAATTTTTAGAGTGTAAATATACAAACAACCTAATTATCTTTATCACACTTACTGCAACTCGTATTTACCTTTCCCTTAAAGTAATTAATAACAAAGCGGTTTGAACAAAATATTATATGTTGTCCATACATACATACACACGCAAATTGTTTTTTATAAAAACCGCATTAAAGGTTTGGAATGTAATAATTACATGTTTTAAATTCCACAACAACAATATGCAGTTAGAACACACTCCTTAAAAGTCATAAATTTTATAACACGATTTTACTGAATTAAAACAAAGAAAAACAATAGGCTCATCTGATACTACGCAACTCTTAATTAAAAAAAGTAAGGTACTAAAAATCTGTTTATTTACCAGAACAGAATGGTTGGGTAATAGGCGTGAAACAATAATTTAATTATCTCGTCATTTACAATTAAACATGTACTAAAAAAGTTTTTTACAAAATCAATCATTGATAAACTATTTAATCTACAATATAGAAACGTTAACGTATAAAGACTACACACATCCGAATGGTAATCCTGCAGTATTGTTTTATTGTAACGGAACCATCTAGAATTCCTCTCTAGGAAACGTAAATGATACCCTTCAGGTGCTCGTCCAAAGGAATCAAAATATTCTCCGTTACCATTATCATCAATGTAGGTAGCGGTCCAATGCTGACCTGGTTTGTCTGCAGGATCAGTGTTTACAATAATTGCACACGGTCTAGGTGCGTGTCTTAGAAGCCACATTCAAGCCGAAACACATTCTTCTTGTGGCTGGGGATCGATTTCAAGCATATCAACACTTGTACCGCATACATCTTTGGAATTGGTATGCGTCCAGTCTTGCAGTAGTAAGGCGTTTTCCAGTCCACGCATAGGCCCAGTGATGTTATGGTTTAAACAACTATATGCTTTTGCTTCCTTTTTCAATTGTTTAATTGACGGCAACCAGTCTCCTCCAGGTTTACTATTGGTTTGTTAAGAAACCTTAAAAACTGTTGTTTTTCTCTGCCCTTAACGTGAATTTTGTTAAAGGGGCGCAACACTCTTATCAACTCCTCACGGAAATTGTTGTAGTGCACATGACCTGCCCACCATTTCAGCCCATGATAATGATCCTCCATAAATTTTTTCTGTTGTGACATGGATCTTGATATAAAGCAACGTAGAGGTGGTTTTATTAGCATCATAGATAAACGACCCATGTTAAGAAATCTTAAACTGCCCTTAACTTGAATTTTGTTAAATGGCAGCAGCACTCTTATCAGGCTCTCTTGGAAATTGTTGTAAGGTACATACCTTGATCACTATTTCAATCCGTGATATTTATCCTCTAAATACCTTATCTGACATGGGTTTTGATATAAAATAATCTCGAGGTGACTTTATCAGCATTATCAATAACGAACCGTGGATCTGTAACCACGGCAATTTCTTTCGGTATGAATTCGTTGTTAACACCACTAAACCCTTGTACGTCCAAGTATCCGTCTATCTTCTTTCGGCTGCTGCTGTACACTGAAGATCGCAGGTTAGAGCTACCACTTTTAACAGCTAAAATCCACAACGACGTTCCGACGCTTATCGATCTCGATCACGTTATCGAATTCTGCGTACACCAAACAGTTACTGGTTTCGGCGAGCGCTTCTTGATACCCGACTTCCAGCCGAAGGGAACCGTTTCTAACTAAATTCCAGTGCGTACTAGCGTTAGCAGACATGTCAGGTGTTAGGTCAAAGGCCATTAAACAGTAGCAGTTGGGGTAATCACTTCTCGATATATCGTACCCGTACCAGAGAATAAGGTGTGGTACTGTCTTGCATATAAACCATTAACTGTAAAGTCTGGTTGTAAGGCCTTCGACGGAATTTGTTGTCCGTCAATATATAACGACACGTTGTTAATATTGCAGTGATGAAAATTGAACGGGTTTGAGGGGTAATCACCCTTGAAGACTTTATTTGCTACAAAGCCTGCGATGCATCGTTTAGGTAACTGACCCAGGAAAACATTATCCTATGATTTTCGCTGTATGCCTGCAGATATAGTTAACACTTTTACGTCGGTCCTTGTAACAGGGTATTTTGCGGCGGTTGTTTCTAAAGCTTTAGCGTGCGCAATTAAAATAGTTGGATTGATTCGCATACGTCTCACCAGTATACTAGCGTCTATAATTCGCGCCTTGTAAGTTGAAGCGAGTGCCGCCATTAGGCTAAAGGTATCTCTTGATCGTGCAAATGTAGCCTTTAACTCAACACCACTTATGAGAAACTTTTCTTGATTAAACAAATCCGAGTGCACGTGACCAATCATATCTATCTGTTTCCCGGTAGCCGCAAGTGCTTGACGTTTTGAGAAACCGTTATTTGCGTTTCCCAGTATATTAATCTGTCCAGCTGTATCATTGTACCATAAGGTACATCCTAGCTGTGAACTCTTGGCCTCCTTTCCATAATTTAGCAGCGTTTCGATATATGAACGGTAGGCGTAGGTGTTGTTTGGTTGTGATACCATCTTCTGATTTAAGTAAACCTCCACCTGTGAGAAAAGCGAATGCATCCAATTGTTTACCGGTGCTACAACATCAGCGTCTGTAAGTGCTGTATCATCTTGCTTTAGAACTTTAGCTGTAATGTACAACATGGTCTGGCTTAAATCTATGTAATCGTTTCCATTTCCGGGGACTACAAATTCTATTGGGGCGTCATCACTCAGAGCTGATAAGGGTTTGTAAAATATCCATTCACCACTCTCGATACTTGTCTGCGTCGACGGTAAAGCGAACAAATCCAATTCGGACTTGACGCATTCACACGATTGGGCATGTAGAAACGCCATTATCTTGAAGATATATCGTCGTAAGTAGGCTTCTTCTTAGCAACAGCACTCGGTAGAGACTGGTTATTATCGAACAGACGTACCCCTTTATAACACGAACCCTCCATCATTTTATCGATTTTCTCGTCGGCTTTACGCTTAAGGTTTCTACCTGCCTCGTCAAATCTTTCTTGAAACGAATCCTTAATAGGTCGACCCTCTATGACGTCACCAAGGATATTATCACCCGTTCTAAGAGCTTCTTTTCCAATAGCCTTTGCGCCAGACTTAAATAACGTTATTATACTTCTAAATATACCACCTAAACAGCTTCCTATTCCATAACCACGTTGATATGGCGCACCTCTGTAGATAGAGCCGATACCGTTACCGGCTTGCTTCATGTAATATTGCTGATAAGGGCAAACCATTATTCTACTTTCTTAAAGTGTAGCTTCAGACACGACGTTCCAAACTCAAATGGCATTGCTGCATCCGTATCTGTTTTTATATTAATCTCGATGTTTTCAAATTCCCGTGTCATCACCGGTATGTAGTGTGCAGGCAAAAAATCCACATCTTTATGACTCCCGTAAGCATTCCTTTCTGAACTAATATTTACTATGCGCATAAGCGGAGATAAAACATCACCCTCAATTTGCGGTTCAACGATGTCGCAATAAACAAACGTCTGAGTTGGTAATCCTATCCATATACTAGCGGGGTGAGGGGGCATTGGTTCCATAGCTATGTTCTGATACGGAGGATAACCCAATTGTAAGGCTAGACGTTGTGAGAATCCGAATAGCGAGAGCTGAGTTTTTAATTTCGTAGTGACGCGCTTAGTTAGATTATTATATTCGATTGTTAGCAATTTACTTATTAGTACATGGTTATTTAGCTCGCTGGAAATTTCTTCTATGTCGGCTTAATTTCCCGAAGCGAAATGTATCACGTACCTGCCATCTTCAATATAAATGATCTTCGCGTTGTCGCGTTGAAAATATTCAGCGGCCTTTTTTAATATCTTTTCTAGCACGGTCTCTCCAGGTGGCTCTGTTCTATAATAAATTAAACTGTCTGTTGCACTTACAGCAGCAAAAGAACATGGGTACTGAATTTCCGATACCCCTACAACCCACGACCCCGTTAATCTTATCCCCTTTGGCAGCTGCTTAATAAAACTTGACATCATATTTCCTGGAAAATATGTCATAGCGCTATTACTCAATAAGGTAAGATAGTACTCCATTTATGTATATCTCCCAACTCAGAAGCTAACACCCAGCTATTAAATTTGTCACTGTATCCACGCCACTTGACCAGGTATTGTTTATATCGCTCGCGGCCCTTCTCTGCTAGAATCTTATCGACTTTGAATAGAATATCTTTATCAATTAGTGGAGTTAATCTGCCTATTTCCACAGTTTATGCTTTTTGAGCGCGACGTTTCGGAAGCGTACTCTGCTTCCGTCATCAGGCTTAGTCCTGAGGACTGTTTTCGCACTTGAGTGGAATTCGAACTTGGTACCTTTCACTTACTAGTCTGACACCTTTGCCACTGAGCCACTGAGTAATCCAATATACATATTTATAATATATATATATATATATATATATATATATATATATATATATATATATATATATAAAACTTTTTCGTGGTTGCGCAGAAGTTTATTGTGCATGTTGCGCAGTAACTTCTTGCGCAGGTGTATTGCGCTTAAGATCTTCTCGCATTATTGGAATCTATTTGGGTTTCATTTCTACACTAGCTTCGCTTATTGTATTTTCTGCTAGTGCGATGTATGTGGCATCTTTGAGTTTTCGACGAGTTGTGCTTTCGTCCTTTGCCACTATCTGTATGTTATCCCATTGGATGCGGTGGTCTTCGTTCCAGACATGTTCGTCGATTCTTGTTCTTTCTGTTTCTCCCTTACGGACGTTGTTCTTATGTTCCTGAGTTCTCACTTTGAGCAGTCTACTGCTCTCTCCTATGTATGCTCTGCCGCATTCTCATGGTGGGTTGTATACACAATTATTGGAATTCTGATCTTCATTGTATGGTTAGGTTTTGGTTAGTATTCCCCTGAGCCTTCTGGTCGATTTGAAGGCAGTGCGTATCTTGTATTTGCTGCCTATCCTTCGTATTTTGCCTGAGGTACCTTGTATATATGGTATTATCTCTGTATATTTAGGTTCTTCTTTTCGGTTACCCTTTCCCTATTTAGGTTAGGTGTTAGATCGGGTAGCCATTTTCTTTGAGTGTTCTAGTCCGATATTTTCTTTTTTGCTTCAGGTCCTCTTATTTTGTGGTGATTGGAGTTGTAGTGTAGGTACCTCCCCGTGTGGGTAGGTTTCCTGTATACACTTGTCGTGAAAGTGTTGTCCATCCTGTGTACAAGTACATCCAAGAATAGCAGTTTTTGTTCCGACTCCAATTCCATTGTGAATTTTATCGTTTACAACCGCAGAGGCCATCTTTATACTTGAATGAGGGCTATTGTTGTAAGCAGTCACAAGTCTTTGGAGTACATCAATATACCTGTAGGAATTTTAGTAAGTGAAATAACGCCACATACTTGTTTTCAATGTTTTATTAAATCTTTCAACTACAGATGCTTTTACCTCAGGGTTATTTGTTACATAGAAATTGATATTTTGTTTCTTGAAAAAGTTTTGTACACTGCTCGCCACAAACTCTTTGCCTTTATCCGTTTGTAGATTTGCCGGAGTATTGTCGCGATTCTTAAAAATATCAGCGAATTCTTCAATTACAGATGAGGCTGTCTTCGTTCTAAGTGGTCTCACCCATGTTAAATACATCAACTACCGTTAGTATGTAGTTGTATCCACTATTGTGTTTACTTAAAGTTCGCATATCACAAAGATCCGCTTGCCACAACTCGTAAAGGTTACTCACAATATATTTATTTCGTGGAAACTCTGACTCGTTTATGTACCGTATAAGATTCCTATACCTGCAACCAATTTTTCACTTCACCATATTTTTTTTGTCTTTTACAGCATTAGTTAAAAGTGATATACCAGCGAGCCCTGCCGGGTGAGAGGGATCATAGTATACAGCATCCATGTTATCTCCGCCACGAATTCCAATCCAGTGAAATTCCTCTTCTTCTTTGAGAGATTCTTCTCGGTGTTTCCCGCGTTTCACTATCAGCATCGTAATTCTCACCTATAGTTGTTGTGAGGGTCCGTTCAGCGCTGGGTGATACAGAAACATCATGTCTGCGTATTTCCGATAAACTCTCGTGGTATATTTATCTCTTTAATGTACGTCGCAAACTGACGCCAACCGCGCGAGTTTGTAGTTTTTCGTTTTCTTAACGTCTCGTGAACCAGATCGATACTGTTGGAATGTGGTATGATCTCGCCTTTTATTGTGACAGTACCCCTTTATCCCAAAATACATCACTGCTCGTATGCAGTATACGTAAGAAAGCCTCGCCTTTTCTCGTATATGAAGACGGAAGTGTTGATACTATTTCATCGTCCGCTGGACTTTTGCGTTGCGGTAAATCTCTAATATCATCAGCAACAGCGTCACCGCTGATTGTTATGCTGGTGGGCTGACGTAACTGACTGGAAAAGTGTTAGATAGATACCTTTGAAGAACTTGGCTGTACTGCTGCCATTTGTCATGGTCAGTCATTTTGGTTTTTAAAATTTTATCCATATGGCTACCCAGCTGCGTTAAAATGTTGCACCTGTAAGCGTTGTATAAAGTCCATCGGTAGAATAATCATCTTCAGATTGTGGTCCATGGTTATTGAAACAGACTACCCAGGATTCCGCCGAGTAATGGTCCTAACAGGAGTGATAGAAATGCACCACCTTTCTGTACAAGAAAAGTGTTTCTTCATTTTTATAGACTAGCCTCTTTGTGTCAAGCGTCTTAAAGTGTGCTTATGTTTAGAGAGTCGCTGCTTCTGATCAGCTGACAGAGGCACACGACCTTTCAAAATGTTATGTGCACACTTACAAGTACACTCTACCTGCTTACTATCCAAACATTTCAATAAAGCGTTACGTTGACTTTTACTTAATGTGGCTAGTGCATGCAGGATATCAGTGTTCTCGCTTAAAACGTCAGCCATTATATATGATGTGATCTTTATGACTGTGAGATTTAAACCCTTTTTTCGCTATATATACCTGGCAGATACTTTGAGGCCCGAATATGTTTGTTCTATAACGTAGCACATCCGGTGTATTCTGTTTTAAATCGAACAATACATATCCGTGTGCGTTTGAAGGGGCATTTTTGTTCGCGGCTTCTAAAAATTTCGGGTAGTCCGGCGAAATCTGTCTTGTTAAATGCTGTATCTGAGCTCTGTCACGTGGGTTCTTAAACAAAATTATGTAATGTGCGTTGAGAGAAATATCCCACTGTCCACGTCATTGTTGAAATATGCTCTGCGTTAAGAAAAATACACTTAGATTTCGATGATGACAACGCTTTGTAAAAATATCAACCACAGAGCCGTTAGTTTCGCGCATTAGATCGTCAATTGTTATTAAGACAGGTTTTCTCCGTCAAACTGTTCCATATCAGGTAAACCCTTTGAAATTCCACAGAGTGATCTTTGAATAAAGGCTGCACTGTAAGACCAGATAATTTTTCAAAAGCTATATCGCAGGCAGTTTCGATATTTTTAGAAAATCCACTATCGCCGAAAAGGGTGCTTAAACTAACCTTCCATCTTGAATCGCTAAACGATACTGACAGATACTCTACCAGCAACCTCGTTTAAATAGACTAATAACATCCTTTTCAATCAGAGTGCTAGGCCCAGAAACAAAATGATCTGCAAGGAATTACCAAAAATAGTTGTCACCCTACTCTAGCCCAAAGACCAACTCCAGATCCAAGACCAACCCCAAGACCAATTCAGGTCCAGCCCATCCCCAAGATATAGCCCAAGTCCAAGACCAGCTCCATAATATAATATAATAAATATAATACTAATTACCACTTATTTGACATTGTAAACAATAACAAAAACGGTAATTAAGAAAATTAGTTGGTTAGTAGAACATATCGTTTATAAACCATTAAAACGAGAAAATGAATGTAATTATATGTGATTATTTTAATCCGCGACAGAACCCTAACAACAACCTTACAAACGAGGACTCCTTATTAGAATACAAACCCAGTGTATAAATAAATTCCCATATACGTAAAAAGTCACAATCTGTAGATAGAGTGTGATAATTTTACTAACCATGGCAATAAAATTTTAAAAATATGCCAATAAAGTAATATGGGAAATACAGTCAATTTTGTCACGCACGTAATTATTACCTAATCAATCCTTTAAATGAGTTTTATATCATTCAAATATCTGATAAACAAGCTCTAATAAATGTTAATAGTAGACACAGATTAAATAAAATATATTTTACATCTAATGATTATTTGCACACCCTTATCAGAATACAGATTTAAGATCATCTTATAGGGCAACAGATTAGGATCGAGAATTTCCCCGGGTTAAAAAATAATGAATTAATTAATCAAAAATAATTAATAAAAAATGATCAACAAAAAACGACTCCTACACGTAGGCATGAAAAAAATCAAAAAGGCCTTAATCAGGGTTGAAATTCTCATCAAGGGCTGAAAAGACCACCGAAAAGAAACCATAAAATAAGGGCGAAAAATACACCCCCTCAAGTAAGCGAGTAAAAACAAAAAAGTCCTAAATTGGGGATGAAAATTCCATCAAGGGGTTGAAAAAGGCTTCAAAAAAAAACCATAGGGGTGAAATCAAGGGGTTGAAAAAGATCTCCGAAAAGAAACCATAAGGGTGAAATCAAGGGGTTGAAAAAGGCCTCCGAAATGAAACCTTGTAACGTTAAAATCCAAGATGGCGCATGGTGCCTCTCTTCTACTTTAGACCTTTATTTACATTTTAATTTAATATTTTCTACAGCTTCTCTGTATTCACTCTCTCCTATGCTTTCTCCAGATCTGCAAACACACAGTCCCGCTTCCTTTTTACACTTAAACACTTTTCGATCACCTGATGGAGAGCAACCGCCTGATCGACACATCCTCTCCCTGGCCTGAAGCATAAGGCACATTGAATAATTTATACAATCTTCCTATAAGATTTGCTCCCCCATACTTTAGCATTTCACCTAGGGTTTTCTCTACCTCATTCACCCTAATATCGTTCTCAGTTTCATTCTCCTTTCCTTCTATATTACTTTCTTCACTACTGTACAGCTTACCGAAATATGCTTGCCAGCATTTACTCACTTCACAATAGTCCCATATTTTTTCGTTGCTCATATTTATCACTCCTGCAGCGTTCTGTTTTGGGCCACGTTTTGTATTTTTAACTCATTTCTAGAAGAGTTTTTGTCTCCCTCAAAATCATTATGCATTTTCTTTCCTTCCACAGCTATTACTTCCTCTTTACTTATTCTTGCTGCCTACTTCGCTTCTTTGTTTCTTAATCTGTACACCTCATACAGTCGCTTTTTCTCAGTCTCATTTTTGCAGCAGTCATTGCCTGTACCATCTTTTTCTTACATACCATGTACCTCTAACATTCCACATACCGACTCGCTATTCATTCCTTGCACAGTCGTCAGCAACGGTCATTGTTTCGACCTTGTCACCTTGTAGCCAAGTCGATCCGAGGCAATTGTTTCTTCTCTTGAGTAATACCATACCGAGCCGACCGGTTACTGGCCAAATCGTGCCCCGGACGATTCATTCCCTAATGGTATCGTTTTGCTACCGGACAGTTTTTGTCGACTGCCTCGACGTAGAAATTAAGAAATATGATTATGGACAGAGTCAATAAAGATATAAATAATAGAACGTATACTTACTGATATCTAAATGTAATATGCATATAAATTTTCACTTTCATACCCTTCAATCACAGCACGTTTTTACCAGATTGCTCCCTACGCGATTCCTGGCTCTCGAGCCTCTCACCGAATTTGCGACCAAATGCTTCAATTATTTTTAATTTAGATTTCCGAGTTATATTCTTTGTTATTTAATTTAGTATTTCTTTATCAAATCGGTTTTATTATTGTCGCGAACCGTGACAACTGAAACGTTTCCATCCTCTAAATTTCAATTTTATTCAATTTAAGGGCAACAATAAATAACGATGCTGGCCCTGTTAGCTATCCCGACATTAATTGCCTACTTTTAGGATTAATTAATTACAATTAAGATCAAACAAAGTAACAAAGGTAAAAGTTAGCTTAAATTTTGAATTTGCAGTAAAGGAAAGATATAGTATAAGACAATATGCAACACAATATTATAATTAATCTTAAAATCACATATAGTACCAAAAATAAAAGTTGGATCCAACCTTTTTGAAAACAAAGAAAAAATGTTCAAAATCTACCACTTATACAAGGATCTGCCATGCATAGTCACATCTTTTGTATTTTATTTGTGTCAGTACGATTTTATGAATTTCAACAATCATCTGGCATGGGTTTTAAAGGAACCGTATTTTCGTAAAAGTTCAATGCCATAGTAATCCTAAATATGATTTACTTGCCTTTTTTATTTAAAGAGGCATTCTACTATTTAGATTATTATTATTTTTGTTTATTAGTAATATTCAAACCGATAAAAATAACTTCCTACTTGTATTTAGATTAGATTAAAAAGCTTCCCATACCGGGAATCGAACCCGATCCTCCTAGGTGAAAGCCAGGTATCATAATTTTATAAATCAGGTTAAATGTTTGTTGTAGTTTTTGTTTATTAAACTAAGTTCCTAAATGAACAATTATGTATTTAATATTAATACGTATTAATATTAACGCAGAATAACTGAATCAATTTATTGGATTTTTTCAAGAAAATCTTTTTTATCTTGAAAACCGTCTAGAATAGTTCCTGGCAACCTTAATAATATTTGATACAGAATAAAATTCTAGACTCCAAAATGCTTGAAGATACAGGGTGTCTTATTTGAAATAACCAAGTTATTGAGGTTCAACACATACAACTTCGGAGACTTATTTCGGGGTTTGTAGAACACTTTTTTTAATTAAAACTCGTTAAAACGTAGCTTGTTAGGTCCTGCTGTAGCTCCAAAAAACAGATTCCCACATTCGCAGCGGTTAGCGCACAATACCGATTTACGTGATACCTTGCAACTGTCAAAATTCTCATATTTTTCTAAATAACTCGGAAGTTTTAGATATAAAGCGGTTTACCAGTTAATGGTCCTAAATATAGTGAAAATTCCAAATAGGGCAAAAAATAAGGGGGTTACATTTAAAATAACGAAGTTGGTAGCTACTTCCGGTATAACCGGAAGTGCCGCAATTTTACAAAGATTTTACTTGAATTCCAAATGGTCGATTCTTGCTTGAAACCAAATTTCTTTATAGTGGGAGGCGAAAATTTTCTAATGAACATGTTACCTGGCTAACCTTGCATATTGCGGTAAAAGTGATTATTATTATTTACTTTTAGTTTATTTATAACACTTTTGGACATTTCCCTTTGAATAAAGCAATTGGAATCGAGTATGACGGTCCATAATTTACAGTAATGTAAGTATTAAAGCTACCAAAGAAAATATCAATTTATTTCTTATAGGTCCGCCCTAAAAATATTCCTTTGCAAATTTAATGGTAGTCAAAGGAAATACTTTGAGTATTAGAAACCTTTGGATGAAATTAATTATGAATTGAAGTTTTAAATTATTAATATTATCTGAGATTTTGGTATTAAAGATTAATTTGTAATTTTCAAAGATACGTTGAACAAAATTAGAAAGGGCGAAGGAAATAATCAGGGATCTAATATGGTCGTTAAACGTGAGCCAGTTAACTTCAATTTCCTGTATCACTAATAGTTAGGGGTCAAATCTAGATAAGTTTATCTCTTCTCCATTGAAATATCCTCTCTGAAACAGTAAAATGGCAAACTTCAGCTAGTTAAGAAAAATAAAGGCATGTGAATTATCGTATACAGTATGTATTCATTATGTTTAAGTGTGTGTTTACTGTGCAGATAGAAATATCGGTATATTATACGTTTTAGATTTTTGGCTACCTACTTAGTTTATAAATTTACTGATAAACTTCAATATTGTCATTTCTAATTTACCTTATTTAACTTTATTTTCTAAGGTCTAATTTTTTTTCTGCAAAAACACAATGCAGGATTATAATTGAATCTTAGTCATTTTTATTTGGATCAAACGGATTTTGCATGGTATAATGTGTTCGAATCTGTGCCTACCTTTCGGTGTTAATTTTTCATAAACACAATGAAAATTTCACACTAAATTTAGATCAGTTTATCTTTTTAGACACCTCATCTTATAGATAACATTGTTTAATCTGTGAGAAATAAAACTTGAATTAGGCTTACGAATTAAAATGCTAAATAAATGATGTAATTTATATTGCAAATTACATTTTTCTTGATATATTGCCGGATAAATTGTAGTCAACGCGCTTCTGAATATTTATTACTGTAATGTTGGTGATTCAAACTGACAGTATTTGAAATTGCCATCTGCGGCAAATCTTTATTATTTGTTTGTATTTACAGGTTTAGTTTTACTTCAATTCATGTTTTCATGTTCTATCTAATTAACATTTGTGACCGAATTTACCAATTGCAAAAATATGCGATTTACAATAACTAATAAGCATACGTGGTCAAATTAATGTGGCGCAGTTTTTTTTAATTCATTTAACTCATTGATCAGTATTTTAAAGGTTAAACAGGAGTTGAATAGTGAGTACATATCGACGATGCGTTGAATTTATTTAGATTAGTTTATTGCCTTTTTCAAAGTTAAGAACAGCCCGGCCATAAGGAGATCTACGATCTTGTTATTATTTGGAGAATCTAGTCTAATGATGATGTAGATATATATTGTAGATTGTTTTGAATATTAAACCAATGTGTGAAATGTTGGCGCTATAAACAACATTTATATACGTAGTAAAAAATCTATAGTTGTATAATACTGAATAATCTACATCGCAGTGCATGATATTTGTGATGTGCGTAATTTGATTTACCGTTTTCACTCCACTTTCATAATTTTACACTCAGTTCTAGAAAACGTTACGCACTTGATTTTTGAGCTAACTTTAATCACATGTTTTTCAAACCAGTTTGCCGATTTTCTTAATCATTGATAGGTAATTTCTTTGCCTGTCAAAAAAAATACTAATTGTCAGTAGGTTCATATATACAGGGTCCGCCAATAGTGCGTGGACGAAGCTTTATGAGTGTATACAATATCGTTTTGAAAATTATTTATTGCAGGATTGTGTGGGATCTTTCGGGTTACAATTAGAAAATATTTTCGCAAAAATTACTACTCGTATACAGGGTATTACAACACAAAGTTATATTTTTTTAATTGGAACATACCGTATATTATTATAAATTTGGATTCCCTGGTTAATTTTAAGGGGACTTTATTCACTATATGAGGTATCTTAAACGCGCAATTTAGTGCTGCATTCCATTTTTGAAAATTTAGAGGTTGAAAAGAAAAATTGTAACAACCGTATGGAGAAATGTGTAACACAAAAATTTTAATGGTTGATTAGTCATAGACTGTGCTACATAAAATCGTAAAAATAGTAATATTATCTTTTTTAATTTTTTTTAATGCAAAGTTTAAGATTTTCAATCATAGATAACTTGATTTTTTTAAATGGAAAGGTATACATTGTTTTACATTGTTAGATAGGAAATTTAATTACATTTTTTATGATATAACATTGTTGGTATTTATGTTTTGCCGTTTTTTGATAATCCAGCTTTTTTACTGAATTTGTAAAGTTTAAGATTTTTAATCATAGATAACTTGATTTATTTAAATGGAAAGGTATACATTGTGTTGCATTGATAGATAGGAAATTAAATTACAATTTTTTTGATATAACATTGTTGGTATTTATTTTTTGCCGTTTTTCGATAATCCAGCTTTTTTTACTGAATTTATCGATTTTGGAAGAAAATAATATTAAATTAAATGTTCAAATTGTCGACCACGCTGATTTAGACAATACTGAATTCTTTTAATAAAACAAG
The DNA here is from genome assembly GCA_036346205.1 of Vesta saturnalis. Classification (NCBI taxonomy): domain Eukaryota; kingdom Metazoa; phylum Arthropoda; class Insecta; order Coleoptera; family Lampyridae; genus Vesta; species Vesta saturnalis. The sequence continues at coordinate 5,976,077 of JARFJB010002396.1, forward strand.
CTTCAACCCGATCTAACATATTAGGAGTAATTGTAGCAAAAACATTTCTAATTCGCAATTTCATATTCTCAGCAGTTGTTGGTTCTTCCTCATATACTTCATTCTTCACAAAGCCCCAAAGAAAAAAATCCAATGGAGTTATATCGGGAGATCCAGCTGGCTAAGGTATCGGTCCTTGTCTTCCTATCCAATTTTCGTGAAACGTCGAATTTAACCACTCGGTTACAATTCTGGCATGATGAGGAGGTGCCCCGTCTTGTTGGAAATACATACTTCTTCTTTGAGCCAAAGGTACATTCTCCAATAAATGATATAATTCGTTTTCTAGAAATTGGTGTGGATTTTCATTTGAATAAAAATGAAAATTTTGTCTGTTCACAAATCCATTTCGACGAAACGTACATTCGTCGGTAAATAATATCCCCGATATAAAATTTTCGTTTGCATTTAACTGTTGTTGAACCCACTGGCAAAAATTAATTCGATTTTGAAAATCTTGTTCTTTCAGATCTTGATGTAATTGTACATGATAGGGGTGAAATTTATTTTTCTTTAACATTCGTCTCACGGAAGTTTGACTGATTTATAAATTGTCACTTAATTTCGGAATACTAACGTGGGGTTTTCAACTGTAGCTGCAAGTACACGAAATTCATTTTCTTCATTTGTAACAACTTTAGCTCTTTCGTTTTTAGGATATCCAACACTTCCAATACTTTCAAATCTTTCTAAAAGATTGCGAAACGATTCTTCTCTTGGTTGTCTTCGATCAGGATAACGCTGCCCGTAGATTCTACGGGCCAATAAACAATTTTGTTTGATTCTCCAAGCACAAATATCATGTCAACTAATTCATTTTGCAAAAATTACTCTTATAATTCTTAAATAAACGTATTACGTATAGATGTTCGTAAAGTTAAGCGTCAAACATTCAGACTGCAATAAAGTAATTAACTCAGTTACGTTTGAACATACACGCGAAATGTCAAAACAGATACTATTGCTGAATTTTGTTTCTAATATTCTTTTGTTTTCATAGCTTGATGTGATTTAAACAATTATACATACATATGTAAACCTACGAAAATCGACAAATTCAGTAAAAAGCTGGATTATCAAAAACGGCAAAAATAAATACCAACAATGTTATATCAAAAAAAATGTAATTAAATTTCCTATCTAACAATGTATAACATTTAAAAAATCAATTTATCTATGATTGAAAATCTTAAACTTTGCATTACGATATCTCGAAAATTAAAAAAGATAATATTACTATTTTTACGATTTTATGCAGCACAGTCTATGACTAATCAATCATTAAAATTTTAGTGTTACAGATTTCTCAATACGGTTGTTACAATTTTCTATTCAACCTCTAAATTTTAAAAAATTGAATGCAGCGCCTAAATTGCGCGTTTAAGATACCTCATATAGTGAATAAAGTGCCCTTAAAATTAACCAGGGAATCCAAATTTATAATAATATACGGTATGTTCCATTTAAAAAAATATAACTTTGTGTTGTAATACCCTGTATACGAGTAGTAATTTTGCGAAAATATTTTCTAATTGTAACCCGAAAGATCCCACACCATCCTGTAATAAATAATTTTGAAAACGATATTGTATAAACTCATAAAGCTTCGTCCACGCACTATTGGCGGACCCTGTATATATATATATATATATATATATATATATATATATATATATATATATACTAATACTAAGACTAATGGAATATTAACGACCGCCAAACAGGTGAATGAATTCGAACGACTACGGGGTTATCAGAAGTCTACACACCAGAACATCAAACCACTGGATCCGGACATAGTGAAGAACATTTCCACCCACCAATTCGACGAAGTGACTAAGGCCGTACTAGCGAAAGGACTTAACCACGCAGTAGCTCCAGCAAAGATTCCCACTGAGGACATCATATGCAGCGTAGAGGCGGCAATCGTCAAACTACCAACGGACGCAGCAGAATTAATCTGCCAAGATGTAACGAGGGTACTCAGGTCAGCCAAACCACCCAAACCAAACCTGACACGTGAGGAACAAGGAGCTCTCTTAAACCTGAGACGGAATACCCAGATTATAGTACTCCCGGCCGACAAAGGAAATACAACCGTAGTAATGGACAAAGTAGAATACGATAACAAAATAAGGAGAATACTAGCAGAAGGAACATACGCACCAATAATAACAGATCCAACAACATATCTGGAGAAGACCACAAGGAAAAAGATTATGGACAGCGAGATACCAAAGGACATACAAACACAAATAATACCGAGAGAAAAATCATCGAAATGTCCAAAATTCTACGGACTCCCAAAAATCCACAAGGAAGGCGTGCCACTTCGACCAATTGTGAGCTCCATGGGATCTCCGTTACAACAATTGGCAAGATACTTGGCGAAACAACTACAGCCACACGTCGAGAAAGCCGAATCTAACATCAAGAACACGAACCACTTCATCGAGGTGCTAAAGGAATATGTAGTGGAACCTACGGATCTATTGGTCAATTTTGATGTGGTCTTATTGTTCACAAACGTTCCAGTTAACGAAACATTGGAAATCATCAGGAAAAAGTACCAACCTTCAAATGACATTCTTAATCTAATAGAATACTGTCTGAAGAACACATACTTCACCTATGAAGACCAGCGATACCGACAAACAGAAGGAGCACCGGGGATCACCTCTATCACCAGTGATTGCCAAAGATTTCGAGATCAAAGCACTACAATCAACACCTCACAAACCAAAACTATGGCTGCGTTACGTGGATGACACATTTGTGATTTGGACACATGGAAGGGCAAAACTAATCGCATTCCTGGAAAATCTCAACACCATCCATCACAAGATCGCGTTCACCTTGGAGGTGGAAAAGGATCACAAACTGCCATTCCTAGATGTGCTAGTGTATAAAAGCATAATGGAACATTGGGTCATACTGTATACCGGAAGAGCACACATACCAACCGGTACCTGAATGCCAAATCGCACCATCACCCAGCACAGCAACAATCAGTGGTTAGAACACCGATCACAAGATCGAAACGGCTAACAGATAAGAACAACATGCATCAAGAAACAGTTAACATCAGAACGGAGTTATTACAAAATGGATTCTCCAAGACAAACATAAATAGAGCAGAAAAACCAACACAACGGAAAGATAGCGACACAAACATACCAGTAGTAAATCCTGTCTACCATATGTACAAGGCACGACAGACAGAATCGGAAAAATCCTTCGAAGACATAACATCGAAACCATCTTCACGACCAACAAAAGTTATCGAACATGCTGCAAACCCCGAAAACTAAAATAGCACTCGAAGATCAAGGAGTGTAGTGTACGAGATTCCATGCCGGGATTGTTCACGAACATACATAGGCCAAACAAACAGACGCATTAATGTAAGAAGAGAGGAACATCGTAACGCAGTACAAAAAGATCAGAAAACGTCTTCACTGGCCCAACATGAAAAAAGACCTCACACGCGATAGATTTTGACAACACAAGGATAATAGCAAACATACAGTATCTATCACACCGGATTATCAGAGAAGCTATCGAAATCGAATAACGACCACATAATTTGAATTCACGAGACGACACTCAGAGATTGCCATCCACCTGGAAGCCTATTCTCAGGAAACGCCCATTCACGAACGAAAGCGAAAGGAGAAATCGGTTAGAGAAAGGAGGAGAAAGGAGAAAGTGAAAGTGAAAGTATCATCACAACGACCAATAACCAGGGCATCGACCAAGAAAGTCAGCATACAAATACCGCCGACCATCAGCGAGGATCTCAGTTCAGGTCGAGCTACCAGGAGCAGAACACGAAGACTTGAAAATGGCAGATGAGATTATGCCGAAACGTTGTCATTTCAACATCGAACCATGGAGGAGAATCTAATCGAGACCAACCCCGGAAGAACATAAACTTTATATATATATATATATATATATATATATATATATATATATACAGGGTGTATCTCGACGATAACATGTTAGACGAATAATGAGAACGGAAAAACCGATTCAGCTGAAAACTTGTAACTTTATATAAATGAACATGGTCTACTTACTGAAAATATTTTCATGACGGTGTCACTTCCGGTTATACCAACTTTGTTATTTTAAGTACAATGCCCTAATTTTTATTTTATTTTCGGTTTCCGCATAAAATTTTACGTCTTCTACTACTAGGTTTGGCGTTAGCAACGACAATTTGAATCTACTGAAAAATTAATATTTCATGAAACATAAAATGCAGATAAACGAAACTTGTACAATGGTTAGACATGATATTGGACTATGTTTTCAGTATTAGACATTTTTAATATATTTCCAGGGGAGGTACGGGAGTAACGGTAGAGAAAATTAAAAATGTCAGAGTCATTTTTAAATTGCAACTTAATTTTTTTATATTCTCACTCCATGCAGAATTTAATTACCTAAACTGAATGATTTTCGTGTTAACTGCTTTTTTTTACTTTTCTTGGAGATGATGTAGTAAATATGCCGTAAATTAATAGTGTGTTATGCAATTGAATTGTCAAATTTATAGCAAATGACAGTTATTTAAGTTCTTTTGGGATTTAATAACGAAGATTATTTGAATATTTTGATGGTACACCGCGAATATGAAAGAATTATTCAAAGAACGACTAGAACATAATATTCAGACATATTTACGTCGACCTCGTCCTAATTCTCGAACAGTTAGATCGTTGCTCGAAAGAAGCAAAAGACATGAATCCTTTAGACATGCTCCCCAGAAAAGGAGTGTATCTGCTAATAAGGCATGTTTTTATATAACAACATAACAAAAAACTAAACACTAAAGTATTGGATCCATGCTTTCTAATATCGTCCGCGTTCAAACTACCACGAACTTGAGCTCTTGCTACGGTATTTTCCCTTGTCGTTAAAGGCTCACTGTAAACCATGTTTTTAATAGTTCCCCCAAATGTAGTTGTCAAGAAGGCTTAGATCGGGTGATCGAGGGGCCAGCGGTAAGGGCCGTTATTAACAATCTATTTTCCATGGAGCTGCTCTTCCAATAACCTTCCAACTTCACCAGAATTGTGTGGTGGGGCACCATCTTGCTGGTAGTATGCATTTATTGCTTCTCGTAAGGGTAGTGCTTCAGTAGCGGGAATTACCAGATCTTGTAAATATTCATATACCTCTCACCGTTTAAATTATTATCATAAGACTCTGTTGTCTTTTATCGCACAAAACACATTAAAACTCCAAGATTCTTGAAAGTTTCTTTCCTAATGAGATGTGGATTTTCGTCAGCCCAATAATGGCAATTGTGCCTGTTAAAAACTCGTTTTTTGAAAATTTTGCTTCGACCGTCCAAATTACGTTTTTTTTACAAAATGTTCATTTTCCTGTGACATGAACCACTCACAAAATTGAATGCGTCGTTCAGAATCCCCAGCTGCTAAATGTTGCACCAACGTGTATGAAAATGGGTGCCATTTATGCCTTACTAAGATACGATGTATTGTTTTAAAACATACTCCTAAACTTACAGCAGCCTCTCTCACTGAAGCATTGGGATATGCAGTAAAGTATCCCAAAACGGTGATGTTGAGATCATCGTTTTCGACCATTGGCTTCTTTTTCTGGGGCGTATATCTAAAAGACCCGTGTGTATTGCAATTTTCAAGCAAAGTTGTAATTGTTCGAAAATTAGGGCGATTCCGATTAGGATACCTCTGAATAAAGGTTCTAATCGTTCTTCCAATAATTCCTCCGCATTCGCCGTGTATCAGCAACAAGTTCAAAAAAATCTTCGTTACTAAATGGCAATCGTGGCATTTTAAATTATTTATTAAAACTGAAAACTGATCTCAATAATTGTCATTTACTATAAATTTGACAATTCTGTTGCATAGCAACTGATTGAAGGTATCATACAACAGGCAGCAAAACAGATTGCAAAGCACACTATTAATTTACGGCGTATTTACTACATCATCTCCAAGAAAAGTAGAAAATAAGCAGATAACACGAAAACCATTCAGTTTAGGTATAGGCACATGATACATCAGTAGATAGGTAATTAAATTCTGCATCGAATGAGAATATAAAAAACCCAGTTGCAATTAAAAAAAAATGACTCTTTAACATTTTAAATTTTCTTAACTACTGTTACTCCCGGACCACACCTAGAAATAAATTTCAAAAATGTCTAATACTGAAAACATAGTCCAATATCATGTCTAAACGTTGTACAAGTTTTGCTTATCTGCCATTCATGATTCATGAAATATTAATTTTTCAGTAGATTAAAATTTTCGTTGCTAATGCCTGAAATTATTTTTTTTCGTAATAATGGCAAGAGATAGGTACGCCAAACCTGGTAGTCGAAGACGTAAAATTTTATGCGGAAACCGAAAATAAACTAAACATTACGGCATTGTATTTAAAATAACAAAGCTTGTATCGACTTCCGGTATAACCGCCATGAAAATATTTTCAGTAAGTAGACCATGTTCATTTATGTAAAGTTGCAAGTTTTCAGCTGAATCGGTTTATATATATATATATATATATATATATATATATATATATATATATATATATATATATATATATATATTGACGTTTAGTGTTAAATAGGTAACAACTGACTAGACGGCGGTTGTTTTAAGAATTATTATTTTTAAAGTATCAATAGCGCAAGTATACTTAGTCATAGACAAAGGTAAACACTCTTGTATAAATTACCAAAACAAAAATGAAATAATAGTAATAATAATAATATTTATAGATCGAACGTGGTGGTACACTTACAATGATCAAAATTATATATAGAATAAAAATATAAAATATGTATAAACTATACAAACATGATTTAGTATTGACGAACAGGTTGGAACACAGGAACAAATCATTAACTAGTTAATCTAGATACTTAACGTTAGCGATACACTCGTCAAATGAATTTAACATTAAAAATTCTTTTATTCTCGCTTTAAATTTTAACAGCGTTAGAGATTTTATGCGACCAGAAAGATAATTGTGTAAAGATTAACCTGCACTACGTTAATCTTACATTATCTTTTTGTCTGGTGTCATGGCTGTGTAGTTCACATTGTTTTTTAGCCCGAGAAATGCGCTTATTAGCATAGCGCAGAGCTTCTAGGATGCAGAGACAAGGAAACGTTAATATTTTAAATCACGAAATGACTTTCAACAGTCACCTCTGAGCTGTAAATTGGCAATAATTCGAACAGCTTTGCGTTGAAGTTGAAATATGGCTTTCCAAGGTGAACTATGGCTCCATGCTAAAGTTGAAAAGAAATACTATGGATTAAGGCAACATAAGCTGTTCGTACAACCTCAGGTGACGTATTATTTTGTAATCCTTTTAACAAAAAGACAGATTTGTGTCAAGCGACACTTCTGGGTTAACGTTAGAAATTTTTTAGAGAGATGTCTTGGCTTTATTTAATTTTAATTATCATATCAACTACTGATTTCGTTGACACCCGTTTGTGCATATGCAGGGCAACATTAATACCCTGGTTGACTGCAATTAAAGTTGCATCATCAGCATAAAGAGTACTACCGATGTGTGGTGATACGATAAAGGCAAGTCGTTAATATAAATTGGAAAAAGAATAGGGTTTAGAATTGAGCCCTGAGGAACCCATGCTGTATGAGTAATTTGTTAGAAATGGCATTATTAAAGATTATGCACTGGTAACGTAGGTGGCGGATGGCGAAAATTTTATTATTGTAATAAACGTTTGTCAAATCGCCATTGTTACCGCGATAGAAAAGATAATTAGTGAATTTTTAATATCTTGATAATATGTCGTAATTTGCTAATGTTTTCAAAATATTTTATTTACATATTTTATGTAAGAAATGTGAGAATGTATGTAACTGATATTTGAAAAACACATGTTAGAGTCTAAGGCTTAAAAGAACTGGAATTTCTTACGCGCCGATTCCTAATGTAAAAATGTCACTAGCTTAATAAATAATCGTGTCGGTACAAACTGCGATCAAAAGATATCTTTGTTTGTTACTTGGAAACTCGAGAGCTATGTAGGGCTATGTAGGGTTGCTACGGACGGATGCATATTTTTAAAATTAACATGTCGTGCAATACTTAATATGAAACTGTTCCAACATAAATTAATGTTTCTTGTTTTTATACTTTTAAAAAATGGGGTTTGATTGCGGGAGTAAAGATAGTTAGGATTGAAATCGGCTGAAAGTTAGTTAGAGTGTCAATCGAGCCAAATCTATTTTGGTGTTAATTAAATACCTTCATTGTAAACAGTTTGTCTTTAAAATATTTCGTGCGTGTACATCTTCTTTTGAATTTGCCAACACTAACTTGTCTTTTCTTTCGGAATTTGTTGTAATGTGTTTTTCAAATATTATTCTATAAATAACAGTCGCCCTCTCTGAAGTTAAAACGCGTATGTTAATGATTTGTGTCTGTGATCAATTAAGGGAATATACCGGGTGGTCCGAATTTTATGTTCATAACTTCGAGGGCGTATTCTACTTTAAAAAATAATATAAGTTTTCTATATAAACATATCCAAAAATCCTTCGTTTCCAAGATACAGGGTGTCAAAGTTTTTTAAAATTTTTCGACTTTTTTTAATGGCTTCCACAGTTTTTCAGATATTGATTTGAAATTTGGAAAAGTTATTACCTTATCAAGAAGCATTAATTTGCGTATTTTAAATTTTTTTAAATTCTATAGGGTGGTCCATTTTTGTGTCTATTAATCCCCACAAACTTTTGTGGTACGCCCTTGTGTATTTTGATTGCAGATTTAGATTTCTTATTCAATTTAGAAAAATTTTGTCTCTTGAGTTTTTCGTAAAGTCACGATTTTCGAGATAAATGAGAAAAACTGTTCAAAACATAGAATTTTAAAATTATTATTAATTTTATTAAATACATAAATAAAGTTTACTCAGTATTTGAACCTACGACCTGTACTTTGTAGGTACGCCGTAACCAACTGCGATCAAGATTCAAAATTGATGTAAATTTTGTCTTTATTCGTTCATAATAAGAACTTATAATAATAGGAATTTTAGTTTACCGCTTTTCGCATGTTTCTCAAAAACAATGCGTTTCTCGAACAAATGTAACTTATGAAGAATTGTTTAAATGTAATTGACATACCAAGTTTTTTAAGTCAGTGTCACGAAGAAGTTTGGGGAGAAAGAGGTTTGAAACCCAAAAAATAGGACACCCTGCTAGTAAATCTGCGAAGATAATTAGAGTAGGCTATGATGCATAGCAATCATTTGATATCTGACATTTTTGACAACTTAAAATGTAAATAAAGTTTAATTGCGTTTGCGTTTGCAACTGGATTATAAGATCGGTTGAAAGAGACAACTCATTTTTACGGAAAATATTGTGGACGGATGAATCTACATTTACTCGTCGAGGGGTAGTAAACTACCATAACCTCCATGTTTGGAGCAATCAAAACCCACATCAAATCAGGCCGCGGTCCTTCCAGACCGAATTTAGCTTAAATGTATGGTTGGGAGTCATTGATAATATCTTGCGTGGTATTTTTGAATTTTCTTGAAAATGATTTGCCCATTTGTTTGGAAGATGTTCCGCTAGATTTAAGGCACGAAGCTTGGCTACAAATGGATGGCGCGATATAAATTTTCCGCAAAAGTGGATAGGACGGTTAGGAAGAGATGTAGACCATGTACCAGCAATAGGGCCAGCTGCCTGGCCGCCTAGGTCTCGATTTGACCGTTCTCGACTTTTTGTGTGGGGGTATCTTAAAGACGTAGTGTATGCTACTCCAGTTGATACAGAAGAGCTGCTACATGCGAGGATCGAGGAAGCATGTGAGACCCTGCTCAATAGACCACATCATATATTCGATGCTGTAAACTCAACATATCGTCGTTGCCAAATGTGCATTAATTCAAATGGGTTTCATTTTGAACAAAATAAAATTTTAAATAATGTGTATGTACATATTTATTGTAGTTAATTAAATAATTAGTGTTTGTAATTTCGTTTATTAAACTTAAAAAATCTCGAAAATCGTGCACTTTACGAAAAAAAATCAATAAACACAATTTTTTCTAAATTGAATAAGAAATCTAAATCTGCAATCAAAATATACAAGGGGCGTACCACTAAAAAATTTGTGGGGGATTAAGGTACCGACACCCCCAAAAATGGACCACCCTGTAGAATTTAAAAAAATTTAAAATACTCAAATTAATGCTTCTTGATAAGGTTTACCAAATTTCAAATTAATATCTGAAAAACTGTGGAAGCTATTAAAAAAAATCGAAAAATTTTAAAAAACTTTGACACCCTGTATCTTGGAAACGAAGGATTTTTGGATATATCGAAAACTTATATTATTTTTTAAAGTAGAATACGCCCTCGAAGTTATGAGCATAAAATTCGGACCACCCTGTATACGCAAGTGTAAGTATTTTAATATAAATTAAGGCTGGCTGCAAATGATTCTACAAGCATATATACTCTAGTAAACCTCTAGCATAGCCTTGCAAAGGTATCTTATTCGCACGCTCCTTAAGCTGAAATCTGTGAAATGAAAGATAGTACAGGGCTCCTACACTCTGGTATTGGAATGAATTAGCATTGTTGTTTGTTGTTTATATTTATATTTGTGTAGAGGTGGGCGGATGAACGGGTACATGATACCGCTTTGGTTACTAATTGTAAAAGGCAATTACCAAGTGTGTACACTCCCGAGATCAGATAACCATTAAACACCTCGAATTTTATTTTTATTGTTTTTATTGCTGTATAGATGAATGTGTAATCTGAGAAAGGCGCACTGTATTTTTTTGACGCCTTCAAATTTACATATCAGTCACGTTGTTGTGATCTATTTATAACTTACCCTTGTAAGGCTTTGTTTTAATGAGTTTTGTTTTGTGTCAGTTGTTAGGTAGAATTATTTGTCTGCGAACTGATTTCTCTTTGTATGTGATTTATTGTAAGTTGACATGTATTTTGTGCTTTGGTGGTCACTAAACAATTGGGTCTGTGTAAATTCCTGATCTGTTTATCTTTGGTCCTTGCCTTTACCTTATTATCACATTATCGCCTGTGCAATTTTTTTGTCGTTGTATTTTATATGTACCGTAATTTACTTTATTGTATTATGTGCCTATTTACTTAAAGACCCGCATGATTGGTTTTAAAGGGCCACATGTTTGGGAATACGATTTTGATTATGACTTTTATTGTGATCATTTATGTCCCAATTGTGCGTGTGATTACGTGTTTTTTTTATTATTGTGTTTCTGTGTAACTAAACTGCTTTTTATTTATTTTCTGTTAATGTTATGATTTTCTACGCACTTTAACCTGATTTAATGGTGTTTTGTTATATATTTAACCCTTTCATTGTTTTTTTTGTGTGTTATTTGATTTAATAATGTTCTTGTGCAATTACTTATTTATGAATAAAATGGGCTTTATTGGTGGTTCTTTCCCACAATAGTATATTAACGGGCTGAACTACCATTGCGGAAGCTCGTTGATTTTAATTTGAGTAGTTTCATTTTTTTACTTGCCCCTCCTGATACAACACTTACCTCATCCAGTCTATCTAATTTAGATAGCACAACGTACCTACCACTAGACGACCACTTTGTTTGATCAGATTTGAGGTTTACGAGTAATTAAATATCAGACTTGTTCTAATGTTTTAATTATTGCCAGGAAAGTCAAAGTAAGGCAGGCAATTAATTTGAGTAATAGTAACGTTATTGTCAGTCAAGTCAAGAGAAATCACTTAGCGATTGTTTTATTCTTGAATTTGCATTATTGCAAATAAGTTCAAATTATTCTTTTCAAGATAGGGTACCAGACGCAGACGCAGACGCAGACCCAGACGCAGACGCGGACGCAGACACGGACGCGGATGCGGACGCAGACGGAGTCGTAGACGCAGACGTAGACGCAGACGCAGACGCAGTCGCAGACGCAGTCGCAGACGTCGCAGACGCAGACGCAGACGCAGACGCAGACGCAGACGCAGATGCACAGACGCAGACGCAGACGCAGACGCAGACCCAGATGCAGACGCGTGCGCGTGGGTCCGAGGGTGCGTGCGTGCGTGTGTATGTGTACTACATAACTTTCGAAGGACTTATCATATCGACTTGATATTTGGCACACATATAGATGTCAACCACCCAAAGCAACTGATTGTTTTTGGGGTCAGTGGGGAATGGGGGAAAGGTATAAAATTGGGGGGCAAGTACCCCTTTTGCAAATTTTTATTCTTTTAGATTTTTTCCTTTTATCTGTGATTAGAAATATAATTGTGAGATTTTTTGGTTCTTATAATTTTTCTTTACAACAAACGGTTTACAAGATATTAGCAAAAAACCGTCACTTTAAAAAACTGTCTTTTCTTAAATATCTCCGGAACTACGTAACATATTCAAAAAGTGAAAATACCATTAGATACAAAATAAAATTTCTCACAAAAAGTGTTTTTGCAATTTTTTCGAAAATTTTGTCATTTTCGAAATATTTCCAAAAAACTCGATTTTGGAACCCGTCCACGCGATTTTTTTGAAATTTTGATATATCAAATTTCTGATCGCAAAGCATTCTTGTATTTTTTTTGTGAAGTTAATCGTTTTCGAGTTATTTACAAAAAAAAACGATTTTTTGATCTTACTGATACAATTTGCAGCGGTTTTTTTATTCTTTCTCTACTCTTTTATGGAGCAGGTAGGTTTAAATAAGCATGTAAGTGCTCGCGACTAAATTCGTTGCCGCTGTATGTAATTACGAGATTATCTTTTTGCAAATGTTTCTTAAACAAATTTTGCTGTTTCTTTAGATTTTAGTTTTAGTTTTTATAGATTATAACATAATGTATCGCTAATGACACTGTGTGTGATATTTGTAAAGAGTGTTTAAAGTACGTGAAAGATGAAGGGGTCAATTGCATAACTCTTAAGATCAGTGTGTAATTTCACAAAATCTGCAATCAGTTGCTTTTTCTATTGATGTCAAGTAAACACGTTATACCATGAAAAGCTCCTTAAAAAATGATTCTAAAAATAGGTTTTCACTCGAGGCACCCCCCCCACCCCCCCTCCCACATATAGTCCTTGTGGTTAGTTATAATTTTTTTTTCTACGTCCAACCGAATTTTCAAAGTCTTTAACATTTATTCATAAGTTAAGTCTTAAAAATTACACTGAATAGATTTCGCCAGTAACAAATAAATTACACCCGCGTACCACACAAAATTAGAACACACCGAACACGTTTCAATAGCTAAGATCAACGATCGACTGGGGGCGAACTAAAGAAATTTCTATTATATATACCATATATACCATCTCTAAACTTTCAAACCCATCATGTTCGTACTTATTACTAACACGTTTCATGATTAAAGATACCTTATCTACTACATGATTTTTATCAAACATGTAGGGATACGGCAGACGTATCCCAACGTTTGCATTTCATATAAACTAAATGTTCTTTAAAGCGAATTTTGATAGGTGGTTTAGTTTGCTCTGCTTATATTTGTTCACAATTTTTACAATTCATTTTGTGCGGTATATGTTTTGTTTATTACACAGTTCCAATGTTGCAGATTTTTCAAATCTCGCCAGTTTCGGTTAGTTTAATTTTAAATCTTTCGAGTCTGGATTTCATGTATTTTGCAATAAATAACATTAATCTTAAAAAAAAGTACACTATTCCATTGTGTGATGAAATTAACGTTTAGTTAGGTGTGAAGCTTATGAAGATGAAACACTGTTTTGGTAACTCTGATTAATCCTTTTTAAAAAGTAAATATGTGATACACTAATGTAGTAACTTTACAAGTTTACAAGGTAGTAACTATTACACGAATGTTATTACTGTTTTTCTTTCATTTCATCTATGCAGCAAATTTCATATTTTTATCACAAAAACAAGTTAAGGTATGAAATTTCTGTTATTTCCAGCCGTTGTAATTACCAAGTATATAATTAGGCAAAACTCACATTAAGTGCATTTCTAAGCTTAGTGAAGGATCTTGAAAAATTGAATTGATCAAATCGATACGAAACAACCAAGTACTAGTCTTACAAGTCCTCCGTGGTGGTCTCAAAGAACCCGTTATTGTAATTTTATTGATTTAGTTCCGTTGCCTTTTTGATATTAATTGCAAACGAGGTGTTTAAATTTAAATTTCCTTATCATACGCTTAGAGCTTGTTATGTATAGTTTCTATTAGTTGTAGTAAAAATAGAGTTTAAAAATATAAGTGAAATATGTTGCATTCAATCATTTACCATTTACTCACTATGTGTGCATGCATTAATGGTTTTATGTCTAACTGTTAATTTCTATTCATGAGGAAATTATATATTTTACACATTAATAACAATAAGTTCAGGAAGTGAAAATGCGCTTTTAGTCTAATTTTTTCTATTTTTCTGAATAGGATGGTACAATATAATCTGCGTAAGAACATTTAATTACGTTTCAAAGTGAATGCGTCTTTCACGTAAGGTAAATCCCATTTAATGAAAGGATTATGTGTATAAAATTAGTTTGTATACCATTCAAAACAATATTGTCAACTCAAATTTATCTACTTAAAGAAAAATTTAATTATTTATATTATTAGTCTTATAAGTACGCAAACATAAATTCTAGGTTAAAGCTTTAACTTAACATTGTAGCAATTCAGTATTGTAATTTGCTGTAACTTCTATATTTTATTATTCTTTTCCGTATTTCTATGGAGATGAGTAACTAATATATGCACAAATCTTGCATAGTAATAATGTTAGTGATGCAGAATACGAGAAACAAAAGGGGACATGCATAATTACCACACATTCATTATTGATGTTGATCATGATATTAGGAATGTTCCATTAACCGTAGTCTTTTTTTTTTGTTACTCTAATTTATTACTTAAAATAGAAAGAATATTGGTAATGAAGATTTTGGTAAAATTATAACTCTTTTTTTTTGTTCCAGGTATGTCTTCTGTATGCTGCGCTAATAATCGCTGTTCAAACATGGTGGTAAGTTAATAATTAACTTTTAAACTGAATTTGTGATCTATATAAAAATTTATTTCCCTTAATTATGCATTTAAAAAAAAATGTAAATGACTTCAGACTACCACATGCAATTTTTATTTTTACATCTTTATTGCACATTTATAAAGTTACCTTAATCAATAAAGAAATATACGCGTTGATTGAGGAACTAATCGTATTCTGTCCGATTAATTTAAGAGTTGTTTTTAATTCCTACCAGTTTCAAGAAATTTATGCAAAGTCGTTAATTACACCTAGAGTTGCTAATAGGTTTATAAACATAAGATTATTATTGAAAAAAAGAGATTTAAATTTAAAAAATACTCATTATCTTTGTACAGCGAGTAGTTACTGTAATATAAACAATATTGAACAAGGAACAAGAAAATCTCAAATTAAGGACGCTTTGAAATGCAGTAATTAAGGAAAGACAAAATGGTTGCCTAAATTTGAATTTTAACTGTTGGCATGTCTAGGTTTTTTGTGATTTTTCTTAGACCTCGAAGTAAGTGTTTTGCCAATTAAGTATGTTAAGTTATTACAGCATTGTAATAATTTAACTTATAGTTTTTTTTTAAATTACTACGGATAGGGACCTTCTTCAAATTGCTGTAGCCAATGGTAAAATGGGTCTAACTCGTTTCAAGCGAAAGCAGTATTTATGACTACAGCATTATGATGCAATTTTTATTACACTCCTTGCTTACCTGCATAAACCCAGACCAATAAAGCAAAAGTTCCACAAATTTTTTTCGTATTTCAATATATAAAACGTTTGTTGAATAACGTCAATTTAAAATTACAAACATTCCTTCTACATTTTATTTTAATGATTTACAATTACTACAAATAAATTTTAAAATAAAGTACACCCTCTTCTGAATCGAAACTGCAGTTCGTACTATCGACCTCATCTTCGCTGTCTTGACAATCAGTTACAATTAACGGTGTTGCTTCATCTATAACTTGTTCTGCTTCAAAAGCTTCTTTTATCAACTTATTAATGTGTTGAACACTTTTCTTCCACATTTCCTGAGTTACGTGATGTAATGAAAGGTTCCATGTAGTTAACACTTCATCCTCCTTTTCCGACGTTTTAGCGATATTCTTATCATAGACAGTTTTCGAAATAGACCATATCATTTCTATAAGGTTAAAGTGGCAATGGTATGGCGGAAGGCGAAGTACTTCATGTCCATAGGATGCAATTAGTTCATCGACAGCATATTTTTTCCTTTTTTGTTTTGCCTTGCCAAATTCAATCAATCAATTTTTAATAACCATTCTTCAAAATCAATTGCTTTGTTCTTCAACCATTGAACAATGTCTTCCTTTTTCCAGGTCGAACAAGGATGTTTGTCAAGCGTTCTGCTGTGGTATGGGGCATTATCCATAACAATTATCCATGGTTGCTCTAATTGCTTTAAAATTTTGTCCTCCAACCAAGCTCCGCATTCATACAATCATGACATGGGAATGTGGGAAACGGTAGGAGTTAGGTCAGGTCTATGATGTATCACAAATAGTCACTTCTAACAGTGTAAATGTAAAAAAAAACTCAATATGTATGTATTTACTAAATTGGCAATTTTTATAATTTCTTTGGATATAAGAAATTTAAAAACAAACATACATTTTTTGTGTTACCTGTACAGTCAAAATTAAAGAGGATCTATTATTACATTAGATACTTTTTTATTTAGGTTATTTATTCTGTCCTCATCCTCAGTGGGTTTTATAAAATGAAACCCATGTTACTCAAAATTATTTGGAAACACGTTAAAAATATACTGTTGTACATACCTCATTTTTCTTCAATTAGAACAAAAATTGAACGCCAATAACGGCCATATTTAGTTTCTTTCTCATTAACATCACTTATTGCAGAGTTGTCCAGGTAGGCGCTGAAAGAACAATTTAAACCAATCGACGTAAACAAAATGCCAATAAAAATATTTGTTGACGTTTTTTTAACTCGTTTAATAGTATTTTCTCGTATTTGTTATTTATTGTTTAATATTATTAGTTTTGAATATTAAGTGTTGTTTAGAATTTAGTTTTATAGTAATATAGTGTGGCATAGTCCTTTTTTAAATATTTTCGTAATGAAATGAGGGTCTTTTTCAAGAGAGGAAAAGCTGGACATGGTGGCGTGTTATATTTGATGTCAAAGAAATTGTATTGCTGCTGCAAACATGTATGAAAATATGTATCCTGAGAGAAACCAGCCTGCCCATTCTATATTCAGAACACTCCTTCATAATTTTAAGGAATACGGTGTATTTAAATAACCTTTAACAATCCGAAATAAGACATTAAACGAGGAAAAGCAACTAACCGTACTTCAGTCAGTTGTTGAAAATCCTGCCAAGTCAACACGAAAAATCCAAAGGAATATAGGAGTAGCAAGGTCAACTGCTCATTTTGTTTTAAAGAAAACCAAGTATACGCCATTTAAATTTTGAGTTTGTCAAGGTCTCAGACCAGGGAATGGTAACCGTCGCCTGACATTCTGTGTATGGTATACTAAGTAATGTCAAGATGATATTAACTTTCCCTTTAAGGTATTATGATCGGATCAAGGCATGGTGACGAATAATGGAATTTTTAATCGCAGTAATACCCATTATTGGTCGCAAGAAAACCCGAGAAATATCCAGATATCAACATGGATTAAATATTTGCCTAGGCATTTTGGGTACACGTTTACCATTTACCATTTATTGAATAGGAACTTCTAGCTTTAGTGAATGAGGCTATTAATAGGATAATCCTGATATGCTTGTGAACGTAATGAACTCAACAGTTAGACGAGCCTATTTGTGTATGGAAAATAGTGGGCAAATGCTTTTTTTTTGTAATTTAATTTTTAGTGTCGTAGCTCCAAAATACTTTCTTGTAAGACGAGGCTTTGATGAAACAGGTGACGACGGCTGAGAGCAAATGACAAGTGGATGGTTGAACGGTTGGTTAAAGCGTTTAGTTCTTGCTATTTTTTGATATGAACCCTAATGTTTTTGATAGTGTTCCATGGTCTACGACACAGTATTAAATTTTCATAAAAATTGATTGTTTTGCATTTAATTTTTATTTAAATATTATGTGTGATATATAAAAATACAGGGTGTAGTTTTTTTTTCGGTCCATATAAGAAATAAAAGTTGATGGTATCTCAGTGACGAAACGTCGGATTTAAAATGTTTATGCATTATCTTGTAGAGCCTCAAAAGTGACAATGAAAAAGTGCTTTTGATTTTTTAATATCTCTTAAAATAAAGTAAAAATTTCGGTCCTTTCCGAAAATCTCCGGAAGAATTCGAAATTTTTAAATTTTTAAAATTGCATTTAATCAAGTACCAAATTGCGCAACTTTCCTTTAAATTAACCGACCTCGTATCTCCTATCGCTTCCGATATCCACATGCTTTTCATTCTTATCTTGGATACTGTATTTATGGTATTTTATTTATGCTTGTTTTGTTGGTCATTATTTACACCAACGAATTAAAGCCGACTAATCCTAAATTCATGTTGAGAATTTAATTGTATTTATTTCACTACTTTGAGGAATTTCTTTAAGTTTTCTAATAATAAATTCACATACCTGACAGTTAGCCACTTGAAATTGTTATACGAGTATATTTGTAAGATGTTATGTTAACGCACATACTTGGATCTCTCAGGAAATACTGTATTGTGTGATTCGAATCTATTTCGAATGTTTAAATTTGCCTTTTTAAGCCAAATCTGGATGCTTAACGACTAAAGTAAAGGTGTTTTCATTTACGTATTGTTTTGAATTTGAATAATTTACGAACTGGTAGCGCATATGGTCTTTTTTCTTGCTATGTTTATACAGCATCCAGTGTGCCTTGGTGGGGTGGCTAATTAGCTTTTTACGAAGAGTTCTTTGAGAGGCACATCGTGTTTAGAGTGCTAATATGTTAACTATACTTTTGGAGTTTGTCACCAAAATTTATCCGTTCTCAATGGTAAGTGCTTTGGTTTAGTTATTAATTTTGGTTGTATTTATTATTATTGCAGAAACTTCGTATGCGAACACAATTAGTTAGATTATTTTTGGGGTTTTGTTTACCTATATAAATTATTCGTGAAACAAGTGTAAGTTGTTTCGTTGTAGCTGTGCCTTATCTAATGTTAGTTGTTGTTTATTTACTTATAATTCTGTTTTATTATAAATTTTTTTTTAATTGGCAAGCGTTTTTCGCAGAGTGTTAACTACTGGGAGACAACTGAGCTACCAGCGATCTCTTTGGGTGCACATAACACATAATAATAATCTCTATCAATGTTCTCAGTAAATTTAAGAAATCAACTTGCTTATTGATTAACTGTTTCATGTAGGTACAAGTTTATATTTATAAACTTCAAAAGTGTCTCAAGCAACTTAATGTTCTGATATTCTGGATTTGATCGTGTATCTTTATTTGCGTTTTTTTACAAATTAAAATGTTTCTATTACAGATTCAGTTATCGTCCTCCGTACCATAAAGTGGCGCGACTTTGATCAATTTCAAAATGTATTTTTGATCTATGCAGAAACGACGCAGAGATCAGACGTAAAAAAAACATGTTGCTCAGCACAGTTACGTCACGATTTAGGTAAAAACCTTATCACAGAAGGAATCGTAGCATCTAAATTAAGGAAACAAATAGCAGGAAAAACTGAAACATTGTTCATGAAACAATTACCAATAGTTCAAGAAATGAAACGCTTAGACAAATAAAATATGAATTTAAGTGTAAAAGTCGCTCGCACAGAGATGTAATTGCAGCCCTTCAAGGAATTGCGTAGCCTTATAATAGATTCATGAAATCGGAGTTTTTAAACTTTATATTCATTACTGGAGTCCCGAACAATTAAGAGTTTACTATGAAATTTGTAGAAAAGAAAGTCATATAACAATTTGTGTAGATGCTACCCATGGTGTCTTCAATAAAATTAAGAGAATCAACAATGAAATGTCTGGTTACATTTTGCTACATTCTATCTTTATAAAAATCCCTGGAGAAAGTAAAGGTCAAATTTCAGTTTGCCAAATGCCATCAGAACGGCATAATGCGCCTCATTATTGGTTTGCGGAATGGTTGCGACTTGGAGCATCAAGACCCCTAGAATTTTGCTCAGATTATTCTGCTGCTATTTTAATCGCTACTTCCAAGGCATTTTCTGGTTGCGAAAACATGCATGAATACATAGACGAGTGTTTTGAAGCATTGATTTTAGACAGACACCTTTCAAAATACTTTTTGCGCACATTTTATAATGTCGGTTGGCACGTGGAAGCAATTAAATTCTGTTAAAGTACCTAAAAAGGTAAAGCAATTCTGTGTTAGAGTGTTGGTCAATTAATACTCTGCAGCACGTTATCAGAGATGAAGTTATTATTAAAATCATTGGCGGTAACCGCTCTAAGTGAAACTGAAGGATATTCTGTAAAGTACCGACTCTTTGTGAAATAGATAAATTACTGAAAAGATATTCATTTGGATTAGAACATAGACTTTCAAATGAATTGTTAGATAATCTAATAGACACGCATGTTAACGAACCAGTTGAGTAATTGCCAATTGAAGAAACGCAATTTAAATCATACATCGATGAAATATTTCAAGAAACTGCATACGCCAAAAATGATGAAGGCAACCGGGATAACTTAATGTATTTACCAGAAACTATTTAACCACTAAAAAGAATTTCTTGCCAGTAAGTACATTTATATATATTTAAAATATTAGGATAACTATCTATATAATGTGAAAATTGACCATGGAATACATCGGAATACACAACTTTTCTTACCACCATTTTTTTTCTTACTTTTTTACCTTCCAACCTACAAATCCGTATGTAGGTATAGAAGGTTATGAAATCGACTGCTAAACCGGCTGACTAGCTCATTTTACAACTTCTGGGCAAGATCGGCAGTGATGTCTGTGCGTGTGCGTGTGCGTGCGCGTGTGCGTGTGCTTGTGCGTGTGCTTGTAATCATGCGCGTGTGCGTGCGCGTGTGCGTGTGCGTGAGCGTGTGTATGTTTAAATTCGATTTTGAGACCATACAACTCTTTCGGGGTGCATTTTGGGATATAATTTCAAGAGGGGCAAATGTCCAAATTTGATCCTGTAGAACGCTGCCAGTGATTTTCCAAGACACCGTGTGTATTTTATTTGCTAATAACTTTTAGCATACTTTTATGGTCTGGCATAACGCAAACTAAGTATGGTTTTGGAAATCTAACAGCAACATCCTCAACGGTGGAAAGTCATTTTCATGATATTAAAACATGGCTTTTACGTGATCTGCCTCTTTCTGTGTTTGGCTTTGTAGTACAACATACTACGGTTTTACAAGGTGATTATAAGCATTTTAATTAAAAACAGCAATATGTATGATTTTTTTCTGATAAAATTTACTTCTGTATGGTTTTATTTCAGATACTATGCAATTAGCATCGGGACTAAATTATTTTCACCCCCGTAGTTCTAACATAAACCTGGACCAACCTAAATTTGAATATCTTGAGATCCTAAAAGATCCATCTATGCAAATAGACGATAAAACAAAGGTAGTACTTACTTTTTCTATTTCACGTTGGCAATAGACATTTAAGCATCGAAAACTGCGATAAAAAGGCTCTTTGAGCACTGTTTTTAGTATTTAGTATTTTTGAGATTGGTATTTAAAATAATTCTTTGGCATACATAATACAAAGTAAAAATTACCGATAGAGTATACTAATGTATAGATATATGTTGCAAATTCCAAATTTTATAGGACTCGCACAACATCTATCAGTTTCCAGCTTTTGTTCACAAATGAGTGCGTATAAGCAACAAATCACAACTATGTTGCATGTACTTCAGAGTTGGACAGTATCAATGACATATGTATCAATAATACTTTTGTATCGTGTATGTATGATACTCCAGGTGAAAATATCTGGTATCAAAGATACTGAAATTGAATTATAATATACCTTGTGTCAAAGATACAGGTTAAGAACATCTTGCATATACAGTATGTACAGTTCGTATGTTTTTCAGGATATAAAAGTTGAGAATAAAGAGAAAGCTCAAAAAGGCGATGCCACGGACAATTCCACGCACAATGCCATCGACAACGCTACGGACAGTGTCTCGGACAATGATTTTACTCATTTAAATACTTTTGAGAATTGGAAAGGAAAATACGATATTTTAAGTAAACCCATTAAAAAATGCAAAAGCTTTTATGTAAACCCGCAATCCGAATGGATTTCTTCTGAAATCACAAAGCGAACTTTAGAGAAACCGGTTAAAATATGTTTATTACAAAATGGGGGTACCATAAAAATGAAGACACGGCGAAATCGAGAAGGCGATATCACATTAACGAACACCTGTGCATTTGACTCGATCACCCAAGCACTCGCGTCAAGTTTTTGCGATAGTAAAACATATATATCCTGGAAGCAGGATTACATAAACTATTTTTAACAGCATAAAAACTTTCTTCAAAAAATAATTGACATGCAGTTTATAATGAGAGATTGGCCATATTTAATGAATGCTTTCCCAGAAAACCGCTCATTGGAGGTCTAGTTCAAATCGACTGAACTACAACAATAATTAATATGCTAAGCGCACTTAATATAAAAACCTTAATCGAACAAAGTAATAATTGTGTATGCGGTCATGAATACTGCCAATCTTTTAATGTTATATCTACACATTTTCACATTTTAGCAAATAACGTTTTACAGCATCTTGAATATTCCATCAACGAAGCCCTCATTAAGAATTATATGTAGGCAGTATGAGACCGATTGTCAATTCGACAGAATATTCGAAGAAGTACTATTTATCGATATCAGTACTATTAAGCAAGATTCTCAGTATGAAGAGCCTATGTTTGTTATGTTAAGCAATGTTCCAAAGGCCATTCATTTAACTTCCAAAACTCCTTATTTTCTGCGTCCAGTAATTGGGTAAGGCAAATCATCCAACGTAGGTGGCAAAGGTCATTTTATAGCAAACTGTTCGTAGTGACAATAGTTGGGAAGTATACAATGATTTGCTTCAAAAAAATAGTCACATTTCTAGCAGTTCAATTGGTCCTGTTCTTTTGATTGTATATTCCAATTAACTGAATTATTCAATACTTATTTACTAAAATATGTGTGTACGTGTTTAATACAATAAATCTTAATTGCCTGAATTTTTTATAATTTATTTCTGCCGCTTGTAATCTTTTTCCAGTTACCATTTGAATGACTTTTCTTATCATTTTAAGGATTATTTGTATATGACTATGTAGTCGTCCATACAAATAAAGTTTTGTTATTATTGATATCGGAAGTTTTATCAGCACAAACAACAAAAGTTGACACAGCCTGAACTCAAAATTATTTCCTAACTCCCATCTCAAAATGCTGAAGGGTTATAATTATGCAAGGAATAATTATGCTTAGTATTTTTGTTTTTTGAATAACCCAAAAAGTATCTACATGAGCACAAAATTTGGAAAGTACACCAATCGAGAGCACAAAATTAACGTAAAACAATGGCATAACTCACGCATCAAATTTCTCAATATTTACAAAATCGTCAAGTTAGCATCTCATTTTATTTTGGAATATCTCCGTAATTTGATTTAAAATATGCTGCACAAAATTATAGCGTAAGTCAAATACCAAAATTTCACATCTGATATGCAGGCCAAATATCGTCAAGTTAGCATCTCATTTTTGTTTTTTTAATAACTCAAAAAGTATATTAGCACAAAATTTGATAATAGCAGCACAAATTAGCACAGAATTAGCACAACATTATGATGTCAAAAAAAGTATGTTTCCGATATATGATATGCTAACTTAACACTACAGTAGTGGTAGATACGCCATAGAATGAAAGTTTTTCTAATAGAATATAGTGTCGAACAGATTCGAACGCTGTACTTAAATCGCAAAACGTGGCCACCACAGTTTCACCGTTTTCGAACCCGTTTGAAACATATTCAAGTACAATATAGCAGCGATAGTGGATTTATTACGCCTAAAACCATATTGAACATTGGACAAAATTTCATTGTCTTCCAAATAGTTGTACAGTTCGGTTTTTATTGCGATTTCAAATATCTTATAAAATACAGGAACCAAAGATATTGGACGATAATTCCATGCAATATCACTTTGTAGACTTTTAAACAATATGGAAAGGTGCAACACCTAATACATTCGTTTACTAGCTTAGTAAAAGGAATAATTATTAAATCTTTAATATATTTAATGATTTGATAACTTAATCCGTAGATATCTGTGCTAGAATCATTCTTTATAAATGTCTCTCATTTTTATATAACGTATTTCATTAATATTAAGGTTGTTATGGAAAACTTTGTTTTTTAAGTAAAGCCTGTAACAGACTTAGAGACATATCTCAAGATACGGTATCGCGATACGGTCTCTTGATACATATCCCACCGTATGGAGTAGTGTCGCATATGGTCTCATGCTGCCTAGATACAGATCTCGGTATCCCATCGATTACGGGAGACGAGATACCGAAACGGAGACATGTCGCAACTTGTCTCTGAGTGCGTACTGTGATCCCGCAACATATCCCTTATATTTGCGAAGAAAACGTAATATGGCCGAGGGTAATATAGATCGTGCGTTTTGGGAAGATTTTTTAGAATGCTACAAACAATTCCCTTGTTTGTGGAATTCAAAAAGTTATTCTTATAGTGATAAAAATGTGAAAGGAAATGCCTATGAACAATTGATAGAATTCTGTAAACCTAGGTATCCAGAAGCAAACAAGGATTTTGTAACGAAGAAAATTCATAATTTTCGTTGTGCATATAGAAAAGAATTAAATAAAGTCTGTAAATCCAAAAGAACTGGCTCGGGAACAGATGATTTATATATGAAAATGTAAACTTTCACCATTAACACTCATAATAAAATACTTATCTTTTTTGGGATTTTTTAATGGTGTACTTTAAATTATACAATCTAAACGTTTCGATAACACTTACAGTTATCTTCGTCAGTAGTAATGTTAGTTAAAAATTGTTAAAGATGTAGTAAACAATTTTGTCAAATTTGAAAAATTCAAACATAAACATAAGCCTGCTATTAATATAACAGTTTGAGAAACGTATAAGCCAACTATAAAATTGTAGTAAAGAATAACTAGGTCATTAAAATTAAATATTGTTAAACTGCCTCAAAGATGACAAACCAGAACACTCTCTACGACGAAAGCTAACAATGAAATTTGCCAGCCAAAAACACATTTAACAAAATTTAATCGAGTTATGATGTAAGTGTAAAGTTGTGAAAAACTTCAATTTTAAAATGATAGAAGCATTCACAAATCCAAACATTACATCAAAAATAACCCAGTTAAATCTAACAAAGAGATATCTTTATCAATAATTGGAAGTGTTATTAACAATGAAAAGCACAATGCAGAACGTTCTTTGTAATTTTAATTTCAATTTAATTTCAACTACTTATGTTAAATTATAGTGCTGTGGAAATTTAACATATAATTGATAAAGCATTTGCTTCAAGGTCTAGGAAAAACACAGCAAAAACCTAGACATACCAAAAGTTGAAAACAAATTAAAATCAAGGCGTATCATTATGCTCTTTTTAATTATAAGATGCCAAAACCTATTTAAACGGAGATTTTCTTCTTGTCTATTAAAATTATTCGGGTGTTTATATATTTCAATAGCTTCACGTTGCAAACGAACATAATAATGGGTTTGTCTTGACAATATTTTCATATTGTCAAATTGAATGTCATGATTTAAATTATTCAGGGCATGGTCAGCCACAGCAGACCTCTCTGGTTGACCCAATCTACAAAATCTCATATGTTCTTTGCGTCTTGTATCAAAGCTACGTTTTGTGGTCCCGATGTATACTTTTCCACATGAACAAGATAACTTATACACTCCGGAAGATGATAAAGGGTTTGACACATCTTTAGGTGATCTTAAATGTTCTTTAATTTTTCTTGTAGGTTTAAAAATAGTCCTAATGCCATGTTTGATTAGGATTTTTTCAATTCTATTTGTAACATTAGCTATAAAAGGAAGAAAAGCAGTACCAACATTAAGAACTGGTTTTTCTTTAAGGTTACGCCTAGAAGGTGTAATAACATTATTAATATCTGTAAGTGAATATCCATTATCTTGTAAGTATTTTCTTAAATATTTATATTCATCATTCAAAAATTCAGGGTCACAAATTCGTTTTGCTCGATCTATAACGTTTAAATCTATGGAAATAAATTTTGACATCTCATGTCAACGTCAAAAAAAAAAAAAAAAATTTAATAAATTATACAAACAACAAAATAATAGACCATCTATTGATTGTAGAAAAACAGTTATAAACCTTTCTGATAATGTTGTTTCAGATTATGCTATTGAAGCGCTTTCTAAAGGAGTAAATTTTGCGATAACACCAAGAGTAATACCTTTTGAAGATATAATTTCCAACATCGAAAACTCCATTAGATTATTACCTTTTGATGCTGCTAATGAAGTTAGATATAACACCGTTAACATATTACGTAAAACAAAACCTCCAAAGAGCAACTTATCCTTTCGTCAACGACATGCTTTACTTGATCTTAAACGCAATGAAAATATTATAATATTAAAATCAGATAAAGGTAATGCAACTGTTATATTAAATATGAACGATTATAACACTAAGATAGAACAATTGTTGGGACCAGAAACTTATCATGAAATACCAAAGATCCAACAAAAAGTTTCTTTTAAAAACTAAAGAGCTGATTAAATTATCATCTATTCCTGAAGAAATAAAGAAGAAACTATCTAACTCTGAAGCTATTTCACCAAAACTATATGGTTTACCAAAAATTCATAAACCTAATATTCCTTTAAGGCCTATTGTTAGTGCAATTGGTTCTCCTACATATCACCTTGCAAAACATCTTACATTGTTATTACAACCTCATATAGGAAAAACACCCATTACATTAAAAATTCTGCCGACTTTGTTGAAAAAATGCATAGTTTCAAAATTGAAGAGGGTGATATAATGGTTAGTTTTGATGTTATTTCACTTTTTACAAAAGTACCTCTAAAAGAAACTATTGAATACATAGATCATCTTTTTCCAAAGGACATAACCATTCTTTTTCAGCACTGTCTTACTACAACTTATTTTCAGTGGAATAATAAATTTTATGAACAGATTGAAGGTGTAGCAATGGGTAGTCCCTTAGTCCTGTTATAGCTAATTTTTATATGGAAAAATTTGAAACATTAACGTTACAAAATACACCTAAAAAACCTTCAGTTTGGTATAGATATGTAGATGACACATTTGTTATTTGGAGACATGGAGAAGAAGCACTGCATGAGTTTTTGGTTTTATAAATGGTATACATCCTAGTATTCAGTTTACCATGGAAAAGAAACTAATGGAAGTTTACCATTTCTTGACATATTAATATCTAAAAATAATAATTCACTATCTTTTAAGGTTTACAGAAAGCCGACACACACTGATAGATACCTTCATAAATTATCCAACCACCATCCACGTCAAAAAATTAGTGTAATTAAATCTTTAGTAGATCGAGCAAAACGAATTTGTGACCCTGAATTTTTGAATGATGAATATAAATATTTAAGAAAATCCTTACAAGATAATGGATATTCACTTACAGATATTAATAATGTTATTACACCTTCTAGGCGTAACCTTAAAGAAAAACCAGTTCTTAATGTTGGTACTGCTTTTCTTCCTTTTATAGCTAATGTTACAAATAGAATTGAAAAATCCTAATCAAACATGGCATTAGGACTATTTTTAAACCTACAAGAAAAATTAAAGAACATTTAAGATCACCTAAAGATGTGTCAAACCCTTTATCATCTTCCGGAGTGTATAAGTTATCTTGTTCATGTGGAAAAGTATACATCGGGACCACAAAACGTAGCTTTGATACAAGACGCAAAGAACATATGAGATTTTGTAGATTGGGTCAACCAGAGAGGTCTGCTGTGGCTGACCATGCCCTGAATAATTTAAATCATGACATTCAATTTGACAATATGAAAATATTGTCAAGACAAACCCATTATTATGTTCGTTTGCAACGTGAAGCTATTGAAATATATAAACACCCGAATAATTTTAATAGACAAGAAGAAAATCTCCGTTTAAATAGGTTTTGGCATCTTATAATTAAAAAGAGCATAATGATACGCCTTGATTTTAATTTGTTTTCAACTTTTGGTATGTCTAGGTTTTTGCTGTGTTTTCCTAGACCTTGAAGCAAATGCTTTATCAATTATATGTTAAATTTCCACAGCACTATAATTTAACATAAGTAGTTGAAATTAAATTGAAATTAAAATTACAAAGAACGTTCTGCATTGTGCTTTTCATTGTTAATAACACTTCCAATTATTGATAAAGATATCTCTTTGTTAGATTTAACTGGGTTATTTTTGATGTAATGTTTGGATTTGTGAATGCTTCTATCATTTTAAAATTGAAGTTTTTCACAACTTTACACTTACATCATAACTCGATTAAATTTTGTTAAATGTGTTTTTGGCTGGCAAATTTCATTGTTAGCTTTCGTCGTAGAGAGTGTTCTGGTTTGTCATCTTTGAGGCAGTTTAACAATATTTAATTTTAATGACCTAGTTATTCTTTACTACAATTTTATAGTTGGCTTATACGTTTCTCAAACTGTTATATTAATAGCAGGCTTATGTTTATGTTTGAATTTTTCAAATTTGACAAAATTGTTTACTACATCTTTAACAATTTTTAACTAACATTACTACTGACGAAGATAACTGTAAGTGTTATCGAAACGTTTAGATTGTATAATTTAAAGTACACCATTAAAAAATCCCAAAAAAGATAAGTATTTTATTAAGATGATTTATATGTTTCCACTTTATGGTATTTTAAAATTTTAAGGTTTCTGTATGACGATGAGACTCCAAGACCTGGAATTTCAAATTGGGATGAAGAGACTGGTAATGTAAGTAGTACACCAGTTAGTTACTTCTGTTATTCTACATTGTAATATTTCTGGATCAACATTATTTTATTTTACGACCACATCGAAATATTTTTTTGTTTTAATTATTTGTTCTATAAAATCCTAAAAAGGCACTCTTCTCTTACTTCTCAATGTTGCACCTTTGGGAGTTTTTGTAAAGGAATAAATGCTTCAGTTTCTTGACGCCATTCTCCTGGGCGAAAATGGTTAGCAAGTGTATCTTCCAAATCGACAGAAGAAGGTGATAAGTAGGTATTAGGAGAATTACATATTAAATAATTATGTAAAACCCAACTAACAAAAACAAAAGGATCACAATTTTTTACACTCAGGGCAATTTCAGTTCGAAAAACTCTTAAGCGGGGTGCCATGATGCCAAAGGCATTCTCCATTATCCTTCGTGCACGCGATAGTCGATAATTGAAATTTTTTTCTTCTCTATCTGCGTATGGTTTCATTAAATTTACTATCAATGTAAATGCCTCGTCGCCAATAAATGTAAATGGTAAAGAATAGCCACATCCTTCAGGGGCAGTTTGTTATGGCAAATTTAAACTGCTATATTCAAGTTTACCATAGAATCCAATTGAATTAAGAATTCCTCCATCTGACACCTATCCGTTGGTACCGGTGTGCACCATGATAAATTCATAATTGGCATTTGCAATTGCAAATAAAATGACACTAAATATAGTTGTAATAATGTGACCCACTGTTTGGTGGCTTTACTATATTTATGTGCTTCCGGTGTATTGCACCGCAACATCTATAAAACTGCCACTTCTCAAAGTCGTTTGCTCTTATCTGCCATTCTTGTTCACTTTTTGGAAACTGAAACAAAATAAAAGAGCATAACAATTTATCATAAAGTCAAGCTTTCAATGACCCTTAAAAAGTTATTCTTTTTAGGAGGATAGCAACTATGCTACTTAAACCCCTGACGACCCCTCTGAATCGATCCTTTCACCTGCTTTACCACGAAATGAAAGTGAATCACGCCCAGAATCACATTACACCCATTTACATCTGCTCCTAGGATACCACGAAAAAAAGCGATCGTTGGAAGCGAGTCAAAAGGAGCTAATAGCGTTAGCAAATGAAACTTTACAGAGATTGGCCACGCTGCTGATTTAAAGCAAATGTCTGATATGCAAAGAATGCTAGCAGACAAAATTATAAATGATGTGTATTTTTATGGAAAAGCGGGACGTTTACAAATGGGACATTCGTTCACCTTTCACCAACCACCGTTTTTCCAATCAAATCCTTACGCATCTGCATCCACAGCAGGTCCTGATGTAAGAAATCGACAGATTCAAGTATACAACTAAGTTTCCTACAACTGACACTACACTTCCGCAATCCCAGCCATGTTATTCATTCAATGTACTCCCAGAAAGTCAATCATCTCTACAACCTAACGCAAATGTTCCTGAGAATACCAACCAGCTGCATAACAATAAGCAGTCTTCACTTTTAATCTTTTTTAAATTTAAACCATTAGAATAGATTTAACTACGCTGTTTTTTAATACATGTGAATATTGTTTTATTTTATAATTCTCTAATAAAGTTAATACTTACCTTTAGATATTGACCTGTTGCCAAATATCTTAAGGTTACTGCAAGTCTTTCTTCGGCACTGATTGCTTTTC
Source organism: Vesta saturnalis (assembly GCA_036346205.1). NCBI lineage: Eukaryota > Metazoa > Arthropoda > Insecta > Coleoptera > Lampyridae > Vesta > Vesta saturnalis. Next base: position 6,006,938 of record JARFJB010002396.1, read on the forward strand.
TTAACCTGGTATCTTGTTTTTCAATATCTAGTCGAATAACTTCAAGCAAGGGATAAAATGTATCTGTATTCATTCGCAAATAATTCAAGAAGTCATCAGGGGAAGAAACTTGTAATTCCTTTATTAAAGATATATGTGAAAATTTATCCTTTCTCATTAGCACCAAATCTTTCTCCTTTTCTTCTTCTTGATTAAAGAAATACTACTACTACTCATTGTAAGAATTTTTTACGCGAAGGAGCCATCGTGTTGCTCCAAGAAGTTAGTACGTCACAATGTTCATGATACATACCGCAGAGTATGTATGGATGCAAGGACTTGAGACATACCTCCCGATACGGTATCATGAGACCGTCTCTTGAGATATGTATCTAAGTCTGTAGCAGGCTTTAGTGTTATCTTTGGGCCTGTTAATAAAAAAATCAAGAAACTCATCTGCTGTAATGTTGGTTGTGTGATTTGTATGTTTTGTTGAGAATTGCACCTTTATAAGGTTCCAAGTTTTTCGCGGGTTAAAATCGTTTTTCTGCAAATAATCTATATGAGCATCTTTCTTTACTTGTTTGAGTTTGTTTTTATACAGTAATCTTATTTTATTAAACTGATTAGATCTATCGGAATTTGGGTTTATTTGGCTGAGATGACGCCAAAAACACACTTATTCTCTAAGTTCGTCATTAAACCACCTAATATTGGGTTTTGATAAGTTTCTACGGAAAGATTTGGTTGGAAAAGAATTATGCAGAGCAGTAACGATAGTTTCGATAAATAAATCGAATTTGTTATTCACGCCAATGTTTTTATCATTCCTCATCTGATGGTAATTTATGCATCTTATGTAACCCTGCTTGATTTATTGGCCGAGTAGTGAATCTTTTGTTATTATTGGAATATTTGTGGCGCATTAAATTAAAAGAAACTGTAATAGACTTGTGGTCTGATAAACCTATATCACTGACTGCAAAGTTACATTCGTATAAATTTACATTTGTAACAATATTATCTACACAGTTTGTTAAACCGTGTATTTTCTTGAATTACGTACGTTAAATTAAGAGAATTACATAAATCACAAAATTGTTGTTTAATTTTACATTTGTTATTATTAAATTTTATATTATAATCGCATCCTACAAATATCTCCTTTCGTAAGTCAATGACTGTGAATAAATCATTTAATTTATCGGAGTAGTTGTTTATGTTCCCTAATAGTGATCGATATACATTAACGACTGTCACATCAAATTTCTTTAGTCTCTAATAGCACACGTCTTACAATCCACTTCGATCGATAATGCATCGATTACAGTCAATATCTTTTTTAACCATGTTTACGTTTTTTCCTGCAGAAGTAAGTCGCCACTACAAACTTTTATAAAATGAGGCATTGAAAAAAATTTGAATTTTGCCAATGTTCACTGATGCATATTACATCGTAATGAGTATTTACGCTAAGATAATGTTCTAATTCGTCAACTTTATTTGTTATAGCCTGAATATTTAAGTAAGTAATAAATAATGTTTGGTCATGTGATGGTGAGTCGGAGAGCTGTAGTTTTTTAATATTATTATGATTACCTTTCGGACACCGAAAAAGACATAATCTTTTACTACCACGCGTACAGGCCATTTTTGGGGATCATAGAGGCGTTCCTTAGATTCGTGTTTTAACACTTACTTTAAAACTACTATTTTTACCTTTTACTGGTATGCACTTCTATACCAGGGGCTCTTTTAGATAATCTTTAAAGATGTTCTAGTCAACTTCTCCCCGAACTTTAAATATAAGCTAACTTTTGACGCACCCTGTATGTAGGATGTTATAATGATGTGTATTACGTGTTTTGAGTGTGAGTGTATTGAGTTTGAACGAAAAAAAAAATTTTTTTTGTGTGTATGCATAATATATGTGGGTGTATGATACGCCACTGGAAATGTAGGAGAAATATAATTCTGTATGTAGATACGTGTATTTGAATATTAGAGAGACTTTAGTGTTGGAATAATTAGATTTTGATGAATGTAAATGTGAAGAGAAATTTGTGTATGGGACGATAATGCTTCCCACTGTATCGCTACTGTTTTGCTGCTGTAAGGATCGGAATGTTGGAAGATAGAGGAGTTATTTTGGTCAGAAAATGTGAATAATAAGTGTAGAATGTTTTAGAAAATATGTAGAGAAAGATTTGGTGTGTTTAAGTGTTAATTATAGAAAGTTTTCGTAATGTTGTGCAATTGTTTTGAGAATACGTGTATGTATATGGAATTTGAGACCTTAGACGGTGCTTATTTTTGCAAATGTTGCGGAACGAGATTGAGCGCAGGTTGAAGATAACTGTTAAAAGTTGCGTAATGGCCCAGAGTGGCTACTGAATGAATGTGGTGACGAAAAATGATTTCTTCATGAAGTAATTGTAAAATTTGTAAGTAAGAACAAATATGGCGATGTATTGTAATTACACGCGTGCTTGTATAGAGGGAAGCATCTGTCAGAACTATGAAATTTTGAGTAAATACTATTGGAGAATATAACGCGGAAGGACGACATGTTTAAAGATGGATGACTGAAGGTATAAATAGGAAAGTCAGAGATTGACGAGTTAGTTGGAGTTAAGCTTTTTCGTTTTTGGCTGTTGGTGAGAAACGCGCGTGCGGAGGTAGTGTGATAGAATGTGATGATGTTGGAGTATATTTGTGAATTTTAATGAGGCAGTAATTGTTTAAACAACTGCGTAACCCGAACCGGGGATAAATCGTAAAAGACATTCATAAATAGAACAATAATTAAATTGAAGTTGAAGATAAAAATTAGTTTGTTTATTTTCAAGAAAATAATAGTGCGTAAGCAGATTTGAATAAAGATAACAGTTGTTATGTTAAAGTGTTAAGGGCAGCGCGTGTTCTTGTAACGAGAATCAGGTAAAAGTATTTATGAGACCACCTGTTAAGTGAACGAAGCGTTCGTTGTATATTAAGCCAATGTTTAAGTAACGTTATATGACATTGAAAGTTTATTCATATAAGGGACTAAATTGGTGTAAAGGTTGCTAGAAATTTTAAGAGGCAACCAAAGGTTTACCGTTATTACATGTTTGTGGGAGTAATAACCTTGCATAGTGAACTAATCGCGAGTGCACAGAGGAATAAGTTTTGTTGAGCCTTTGTAATGTGCGTTCATGCAATTTAAGGGATTACCAATGGACTACACATAATTGGTTTACGGAAGAAAGATGAAAGAAAATCCAAGGATTTATGGACAAATTTGTTAAGTAAGAAATTAGATTTAAGGAATTTTTATGAACTCATTTAAGCCCGATTATCTTTTTGTTAGTTTGCTTGCGTATAGTTGTTGAAATTATTAAATAGTTTTGAAAGGAAGAGATAATCGTTCTTGAGTTTTATTGTATGGTTCGTTTTAGTAGTAAGAAGGCAACGTGGTAGTTGGTGGTTTAACTTCAACCACGCTGATGTAATTTATGTAGATATTTGTGTTTTTGTTTATTATTTTATACAGGACAATATATGCATTTACCGTTGATTGTTATTTTGTTGTTTATTTAATCAGGTATGAAACACAGTTGTAACATTTACTTAATTGGTGATCTTGTTTGGACAATTTTAAAAGTAAGCTTTGCATATTTTAATTTTTCAGATTTAAGGAACAACCTGAAAGTTCATATTTGCCAGGTTGATTGCAAAATTTTTCATGTTTGTTTCATTAGCGCAATGCACTATTAATAGATCAGCTGTTGTCTTAAAAATGTCATTAAGTATAACAAAAAGTTGGAGTTTTGAAACCTTAAATGTTTACGAATGTCAAATACGATTCAAAAGTAAAGTAAATTTAAAAGATATCGTTCATGTTAAGAATTTTAAAAATTAATTACCGTTCATTGAATGATCAATTTTATTTTGGAAGTTTTGGTATACGAGGTGTATTCAAAAAGTTTTTAATAACCTGGGTAGTACTAAATTTATTTGAGTTTGAGTTGAATTGTTTTGGACGAGTGTTTGTTTTAGAACCTTCGTATATGAGTTTACCGAGTAAGCACAATCCTACTTTCCACAATCAGGTAGGGTTAATTAACATCCAGCTTAAGACAATTATTTTAGCAAAGTTTCGATTGTGGTGGCGCCTAGAGACATATTTTACCGGACTGAGCTGTTTGAATGTAGGTGTAAGGTGTTTGAGCATATTAATCATACATTTTACTTATTATTTCGACCACGCCCATCTCCCTGTTAGCTGGCTTGGCAACCCGCTTACATTAGTGAGCATGCACGACGCCTAGTGCGGTTTGGACGTGTAACACGATACTAGACGAAGGAGGTTCATTCTTGATCCTGCTTTTCTCAGGGTCAACAAGGTGTGCATTCTGTGCTGATTTTTTATCACTATCAATGTTTAAATGTTTGTTTATTTGATTTACCTGTGCAGATATTATGCTGCTGGTTTTAACGTTAAGTTTTGAAGTTGTAGATGTCTCCACTGGTACGGTCGACGTTTTTATCCTCAATATTTCTTTTTGATCACTATTTCTCATTTCTAAATGGAAATTTAGTTTATTTAAGGCCTATTGAACACATTTTCACTATGTTTTCTGACACATTGTAGATTTTCACAATTTAAGCACGATCAATTTCTTCCATGGCTGTCGTTTGGCATTTTTTGCAAACGTATTTTTTAAGAACTGATTTAACACCACGTTTGAATTTAAAGATGTTGGTATTTTTTCATGCACTAATATGTCAATAAGGTCACTTTTTTTTAATTTGTTCAGCTCAGCTACTATTAAGTATTCATGTTAAATATTATTTTCATTTCATTTCCTATTAATCAGATGTTTCTTAAAATCTATTTCGTGTCGTATTTTAAATATTTGTTTTTCTTTAGCCTTAATTATGATAGAGTACTAGAACTACTGTATGTGTAATTTATCTTTTTCAAATACTCAATTATAAATTGATTTCATTTGTACATTTCATTCCCTTGTGTATATTTATGCAAATAGAATGACAGCCGTGTTGGTCCACGTTCATTTATTTCACAGCTGCCGGCTCTTTTGGATAACACTTAATGAATATTGTTTATAAACATACTATTTTAACATACAAACCGTAGTTTTTTTCCCATATACTAAATAAGATTAATCACACTTTAAGCTCTAATCTTTTCATCTTAATTATATCCTACTATCTACTTTTGAATAAAATTTAATTATTCCCATCTAAATTAAATAAAAAGTATGTTATTAAAACACCTCGATGATATGGTTATTTTATAAATAATACTTACTGTAATTTACGTTGATTCGGCCAAATATATTTTACTATTATTGATATTTAAAGCAGTTATCTATATCGTTCGTCTCATGTGAAACTGTTAGCTTAATCAAACGTGATAAAACCAACACCGTATTACATTTCACTCATTAAAATGTAATTATTTGTAATGAGATTTTATCAAAAGAACTGTGTTTTTTAACCGTTTAGAATATTAGTATATGAGTTTGTGTTTAATTAATTTCAACTGGAATTGAATATTTAGTCTATTCAATTATAAGGTTAATCGTTTGGTTATATATATATATATATATATATATATATATATATATATATATATATATATATATATACATATATCTATCTATCTAAATATATAAGGTGTCACCGTTGACGCTATGTTCGATTATGGCTAACGTTAAAGATTATAACAATTTTGTGTATTCATTTATACGTAGTTTAATAAAGGATATATTTAAAATTATTATCAAATATATAGGATGTCCCAAAAAGTGGGGGGTATCAAAGTTATGTTTTTATGGAATGCCCTGCATTTGCATTTTTAGATTGTGGGTAAAAAAACTTTTTTAAGCATTTAGTATACCTAAACATGAGATATTTTGATTTTTCGGAAATTGAAAGGTCATGAAAAAATTAATAACTGCGAAACCAATCAATTTTGATTATAAATATTACTTGAGTTGACCGGCCTTTTTCCACAGTTTCTGATTTTACAGCACAACGTTTAGGAAACGGGCCCTGTTTGCGTCATCAGTCCTGAGAAGGACTGTTTTGCACTTGAGTCGAATTCATATGTTATGATTTTTTCCAATCACTTGACTACTCTCAGATTCGACGTATGGTACCTTTTACTTACAATTCTGACACCTTCACTGCCAATATATATTTTTTAGAACTTGTATATGTATATTAAACATTTTCGTGGCTGCACAGTAGTTTATTGCGCGTGTTGCGCTGTAACCTATTGCGCAGGTGTATGGCGCTTAAGCTCTTCGCGCATTATTGGAGTCCGTATGGGTTTCATTTCTTCACTAGCTTGGCTTATTGGATTTTCTGCTAGTGCGATATGTAGCTTCTTTGTTTCCGGCGATTTGTATTCTCGTCCTTTGCCTTTATCTGTGTGTTATCCGATTGGATGCGATGGTCTTCATTCCAGGCTCTTGATCTTTCTGTTTCGTCTTTGTGGAGGTTGTTCTTATGGTCCTGAGTTCTTACTTTAGTGGTCTAGTACCTCTCCTATGTATGCTCTGGCGCGTTCGCATGGCAGGTTGTATACATAATTCTTGGAATTCTGATCTTCATTGTGTGGTTTGCTTTTGGTTAGTATCCCCCTGAGCGTTCTTGTCGATTTGAAGGCAGTGCGTATTTGGTATTTGCTGCCTATCCTTCCAATTTGGCGAAGGTACCTTGTATATATGGTATTATACGCTGTATGTTTAGGTTCTTCTTTTTCTTCGGTAACCCTTACCCTGTTTAAGTTAAGTGTTAGATTGGGGTAGCCATTTTCTAAACGTTTTGGCGATATTTTCTTTTCCTTTTTTCAGATCCTCTTGTTTTGAGCATATTGTTTTTGCTTTATCGTACAAGCATCTTGCCACACCTAACTTATCGCTTTTGTGTTGACTGCAGTTGTAGTGTAGGTATCTTCCCGTGTGGGTAGGGTTCCTGTATACACTTGTGAAAATGTTGTCATTCTTATGTAAAAGTACATCTAGGAATGGCAGTTTTTGTTCCGACTCCAATTCCTTTGTGAATTTTATGAAGGATGTGCGGCAATTTAGATGATCTAGGAATTGATCCAGCTTATACTTGTCGTGTTGCCAAATCACGAAGGTATCGTCCACGTGTCTAAGCTAAATCCTTGGTTTTTCCAGTAAACACAACAATGGAACTTTAGACAATATGCATTAGAACTACATATTTCGAAGTAGAAGACAAATTCTACCAACAAGAGTTTGAAGAGCAAGTGATATACGAATTCACGGTAAAACCAAGGATGTGGACGACACCTTCGAGGTTTCCCAACACGGCAAGCGTAAGCTGGATGAATTCCTAAATCGTCTAAATAGCCGCGTACCCTCCATAAAATTCACAACGGGATTGGAGCCGGAAAAAAATCTGCCATTCCTGGACGTACTTGTATACAAGAATGACAACACTTTCACAAGTATATACAAGAAACCTACCCACACGGGAGGTATCTACACTAACTCAATCACCACAAAAGCGAGAAGTTAGGTGTAGCAAGATGCTTGTACGATAGAGCGAAAACAATATGATCAAAACAAGAGGACCCGAGAAAAGAAAAAGAAAATATCGCTAAAATGGCTACTCCGATCTAACACTTAACCTAAACAGGGAAAGGGTAACCTAACAAGAAGAACCTAAATACACAACGATAATACCATATATACAAGGTACCGCAGACAAAATACGAAGGATAAGCAGCAAATACAAGATACGCACTGTCTTCAAATCGACAAGAACATTTAGGGGAATACTAACCAAAATCAAACCACACAATGAAGACCAGAATTCCAACAATTGTGTATACAACCTACCATGCGAATGCGCCACAGCATACATGGGAGAGAGCAGCAGGCCTCCTAAAGTGAGAACTCAGTAACATAAGAACAACATCCGTAAAAGTAAACCAGAAGCTTCAAGAATCGCCGAACATGTATGGAACCAAGACCACCGTATCCAATGGGATAATATACTGATAGTGGCAAAAGACGAGAATACAACTCGCTGGAAACTCAAAGAACCCATATTTATCGCACTAGCAGAAAATCCAATAAGCCAAGGTGGTGTAGAAATGACACTCATGTGGATCCCAATAATGCGCGAAGAGCATAAGCGCAATACACGTGCGCAATAAATTATAGCGCAACGTAAACTATTGTGCAACCACGAAGAGCGTTTTAAAAAATATGTATGGATTACTCAGTGGTAAAGGTGCCAGACTCGAATCTGACAGTAGACAAGTGCTTGGGAAAAAATAATAACATATGAATTCGATTCAAGTGAGAAAAAAGTCTATCTCAGGACTAAGCTTGTTAACAAAAGCAGAGCCCGCATCCGAAACATTGCGCTGTAAACGCAAAAACTGTGGAAATAGGCCAATCAACTCAATTAACATGAAACCATGGTTACAAAACACTCATAATACAATATAAATATTAGAATAATAATAGCAGGCATTGATGGGTTTTGAGTTATCTACAATTCTTTCACACGGCGTGCACAGTGAGGCACTTATTGAATGACATGTTCAAACTCCAAGGCCGTGCTTATGTTAAACAGAACACCCTGTATTTCATTCTTTTATCACGTAGTAAATTGGTTTACCTTGTAAAAGGACTATCATACCTAAATTTTGTAGCTAATATTAGTATATTCTACGTGTTTAAGTTTTAACATTATTACTATAAACACTAATGCACTAATTTTCTCTGAAAGTTTTTATATTGTCCCCAATGTCAAAGTAGGCTGCTGTCAGTTAATAACAATAATTAATTTTTTGTTTTTAGGATAAATATGTCCTCGTAACAGAAAAATTAAATATGCGGTGAAGAACGAATGGATATGATTTTGACAATCTGAGAAGGTTTTGAAAATTGTTTGTTGGCGGAAAGAATGTACGTGGCGACATGTTGATAATAAAGCTTTGAAAACCTGCTTGAAACTTTTGGAACTACAGGTAGTGTTAAATATCCTAAAACTGAAACTTTAAAACCAATTATTATTTATGATTATTTGTTTTTATGGTACTGGGATCTGTTGTTGGAAATCCTAACACTAGCAGTCTAGTTTTCGCCCGGGATACTGGTTAAAATCAATCTAGTGCGACCAGAATTTTAAGAAAACATTGCTACCACCCTTTTCATATTGAGATGCATCAATACCACCCTTTTCATATTGAGATGCATCAATATTTGTATGGAACAGATTTACAGAGATGGTTATATTTTTGTTTATGTGAAATGGAAAAAGTTAGTGGCGAGGATTGTCTATAATATATTGTTTACGGACGAATCCTCTTTTCATAATATTATTTCATGATATTAGTTAACCGTTATTATTTTCACTATTATAATGCAAAAAACTATCATGTGTGCCACACAACAGATCATCGAAATCGGTGGAGTGTTAGTTTTTATGGAGGAATTATAGGCACTGCAATTGTTGGACGTTTAAATGGGTGTAAAGTTTTACGATTTTTAAAACGAGATTTCTGGGATGAAGTTAAATGATGCTCTTGCACACTTTTCAGTTAATGTGAGAATTTATTTAAGTAGACAGTTTTCCCTACAGATGGATCCGGAGAGAAGGACAAAATATCTTTCCACCTCGATCCCCCGACCTGACTGCTATGGATTTCTTTTTATGGGGCCATTTAAAAAATGTAGTTTATAGAACCCCTCCTACAACACTAGAAAACATGAAAAAAAAGAGTTAGGAACGCATTTTAGCTACAGACATGAAAAAGGACCGATTATATATATATATATATATATATATATATATGGATGAAGCTTACATCCACAGTTCTCATACCGTCGCTATTTGATGGAAGAATTAGCGAGGCCTGTATCAAAAGGTCAAAGACTAATTATTGTTCATGTTGGCTGCGAGACGGGCATCATTCCGAATGTTAAATTTATTTTTACGAGTAAGTCTAATACCACAACGGGAGTTTACCATCACGAGATGAATTATGTAATTACAAAAAATAGTTGTTAGAGAAATTAATTCCTAACTTACCTCCAAAGACAATAACATATTCAAGCCCGATTTACATAATATTATTAAACTTCATAAGCCAACATTTAAAACATTCGAGATGTTAACACAACGTAGCCATAGTATTTTGCGATTACCGCCATACCACCCAGATTTAAATCCGATTGAGTTAGTATGGGCATCTCTTAAACAAGAAATATTTATCATTCACTATTAGAGACGCTCAACAGTTATGTGATAACTTATTTGATGAATTTAGTGCTGCTGAATGGAAAAAATGTTGTGACCACGCGATGAAGTGGGAACAAAAGTTTTTGGAAGCGGAACTTGTCATAGACGAACTTACAGACCAGTTTATTATTAATTTGGGTGGAGATTCTGAATCGGAGAGTGAAGAGGAAGTCAGTGATAGTGATTGTGAATAACTTTTTTGTTCATCTCCTGATGACGTTGACAAGTTTAACGAAACGCGTATATGTGTATTTGTTTATTAAAAATCTGTAATGGATTGGATTTTTCTTTTTATACCTACGAAATATTCAAATAAATTTAATGGCAAATTTACATTTAAGATTACATTTGGAATGGCATTAGTATACGAACATTCAACTGTTAGAATTTAATGACCTCTTAATGAACCTAATTATTTTCTGTATTGTCGAGATATCTTTTGTACATATAGAAAGATTACAATGTGATTATGATGAGAAAGAGATTAGCATAAACATTATTTGCCTATAATTCAGTGAGATTATTCAAATTAGTGTCTTAATATGATGATTTACATTTGTACCTAATAATCATAATGTGTTTTTTCTGAATTTACCCCTTAGCACGTCTCAATGCACGACTCGCACAAAAAGAGTTTGCGTTTTATTTTTCCGAATACCTTCTCTGTCTAACACTGACTCTGACTTGATGCAGGTACAAGTTCTCCCACCGCCCATATGAAAATCCGTCTGCCGTACATAATTATCATTTCAGATACGGAGCATTACCGTTTCTAGGTACATATTTTAAATTAGTATGTATTTATTATAAATATAAAGGTACCCGTGGACGTGGACTGCTATGTAGACGTGGACGTGGTAAGTGGCGTTGACATTGACGTGGTTTTGAACGTGAACGTAAACTTAAATAAAAGAAAAAAACAAAGTAAATATGAATATGTAGATGAGCATGAATATAAATATCAATGAATGTGAACAATGTGAATACGTACACGAATGTAAATACGAATATCAATACGAATGCGATTGCATATACAGTTGCGAATGCAAATTAGTAGGAGGATGCGAAGATGTAGGCGAAGGCGCATGCGATTCCGGTGACGATGACGAATACGAATTAAGTTAATAACTGTATGGTATCATCGGAAAGCATTTTTAAAGGTTTTTAAATAATGTATCACACTTATATGATTGTCATTTGAGATGTTAAGGGTTAGAGAGAGAGTTGTAATTGTTCTTCTCTCACGATATCATTGGAAAGGTTCGTAACGTTTTTATTTTAAATTGGGATGTATTTATTATAGATGTAAACGTATACTCGATGTAGCCGTGGACCTAGAAATGAACGTGAATATGAACATGAACGTAAACGTGAACTTAAATAAAACAAAACAAAATAAGTGCAAATATGCACATCAGCAATGAATATAATATAAATATGTATGTAAATAATGCGAATACGAATGCAAATACGAATGCACATCAACTTACTTGCACAAACTAAAGTTGTACGATTTATCGCTGCGTTAGTGCTGACAAGTCGGCAGATTTATTAAATTTATACAGACAATTGTTGGGCTTTAATGAAATTAAACCTGGTAGATATTTTCCTACGTGCACAGACTTGTCTAGAGATAAGTTGTAATGTGTGGCTGTTTTTGCAACTTATTAGTTCAATCTTGTCTTGCAAAATGCAGAAAATTGTTCGTTCAGAGATTATCCTTGTGTAGGTTTCACATATTTCAAAAAAAAAATTACAAAAGTTTATTTAATTGGTAAATTTAAGTATTTCGGATCAACAGTTTATATCTAGAGACTTTCTCACAGACTTCTTTAATTTACATAAAGAAAATCCATGTCTTTGGAAGATAAAATCCAAAGAATATTCGGACAAACAAAAAAAAATGCGGCTTATGAGTTACTCATAGAAAAATTAAAAGAGATGGATCCCTAAGCCAATAAATATGCGGTAATAAAAAGAATCAATTAATTGCGTAATTGTTTCCGGAAAGAGTTAAAGAACACTAGAAGTTCGCGTTCGGGTATGGGTGCAGAGATTTTTATAAGCCCAATCTATGGTATTTTGATTTATTGCTGTTTTTGACTGATCAGGAGACACCACGACGGTGTAAGTAAAATTTATTTAATTAATTTATTGAAAGCAACAAATTTATTACGCTTCATATCAATATATATATATATATATATATATATATATATATATATATATATTATGGAAGACTTTGAAGACCAAAATATATCCGAATTCACAGAAAAACCAAGGATGTGGCTTAGATACGTGGACGATACCTTTGTAGTTTGGCAACACGGCAAGCATAGGCTAGATGAATTCCTAGATCATCTAAATAGCCGCGCAGCCTCCATCAAATTCACAATGGAATTGGAGTCGGAACAAAACTGCCATTCCTGGATGTACTTGTACACAGGAATGACAACACTTTCACGACAAGTGTATATAGGAAACCTACCCACACGGGAGGTACCTACACTACAACTCAATCACCACAAAAACGTGAAGTTAGGCGTCGAAAATGCTTGTACGATTGAGCAAAACAATATGCTCAAAACAAGAGGACCTGAACAAAGAAAAAGAAAATATCGCTAGAACACTCAAAGAAAATGGCTACCCCGATCTAACTCCAAATATTCTAAACAGGAAAGGGTAACAGAAAAGAAGAACATAAATATACAGCGATAATACCATAGGTACCTCAGACAAACTAGTAAGGATAGGCAGCAAATACAAGATACGCACTGCCTTCAAATCGACCAGAACGCTCAGGGGAATACTAACCAAAACCAAACCATACAATGAAGATCATAATTCTAAGAATTGTGTATACAACCCATCATGAGAATGCGGCAGAGCATACATAGGAGAGAGCAGTAGACCACTCAAAGTGAGAACTCAGGAACATAAGAACAACGTCCGTAAGGGAGAAACAGAAAGATCAAGAATCGCCGAACATGTCTGGAACGAAGACCACTGCATCCAATGGGATAAGATACAGATAGTGGCAGGACGAGAACACAACTCGTTGGAAACTCAAAGAAGCCACATACATCGCACTAGCTGAAAATCCAATAAGCCAAGCTAGTGTAGAAATGAAACCCATATGGATTCCAATAATGCGCGAACAGCTTAAGCGCAATACACGTGTACAATAGATTATGTCGCAAGTTCTAATATATATATACATATATATATATATATATATATATATATATATATATATATATATATTGGATTACTCAGTGGCTCAGCGGTAAAGGTGTCAGACTAGTAAGTGAAAGGTACCAAGTTCGAATGTGAGAGTAGTCAAGTGCTTGGGGAGAAAAGTATATATAACATATGAATTCGACTCAAGTGCGTAAACAGTCCTTCTCAGGACTAAGCCTGATGACGGAAGCAGAGTCCGCTTCCGAAACGTCGCGCTCAAAAAGCATAAACTGTGGAAATAGGTCGATAAACTCCACTAACGTAGTGTTGCACTGAGCTTCTCATGTGGTGAAATTGCTTTTCTCATAAATTCTACTTGCGCCGTTAATTCATTCGTAAATAATTGAACCAATCCTCAGGTTCTAATCGAAGCTCATTCATTAAATTAGTTTGTGCAAGTAAGTTGATGTGCAAGATGGAGCGTCTATCTCGGCCTTAAGGCTAGAGGAAGAGTGATACGAATAAAGATACGAATATGGATACGAATATGGATACAAATTCGAACGCAAACTTGCATAAGAATAGGTACTGACCACATGCAATTTCTTCGCTAAGGTATTTCTAGGTTCTTAGCTTATTTTAAACTCTTCAACTACTAAGTATTAAACACAACCATTACTATAATTAGTTATTTACTTATTACCATTTTAATCTATTATACATTGCCATAAATCATTTAAGATAAAGCATGTTCCGATCTTTGTCTTCAGCAATTAATACATTTTTAATTGTGTTTAAAATAATGTAAACATTAAAAAAGGATATAATTCTAGTAACATGGACGACTTTATTCCCTCTATGAATGTAAAACAATTATCGTAATTGTAACAAAGCTTAAAATACGGAACTCGTCATGCATACATTAAAAAGTATTTAAAAGGTAAAATTCACCCCTTCTGAGAAAACGATCCATTGGAGTTAAATTAATATTAAGTTAATAATTTAATTAATTTAAACGATCACATATTTGCTTGTTTATAAACCACAAAATAGCTTTTAATTGTTTTATGTATTACTTAGGATTTCTTTCAGTTAATAAATTACGGCTATTGTCTGAAGCAATGTGTGAAGTACTTAATCTAATTTACAGTGTACCTCTGGACAAGTGATTTTAATTGTGTAATAATAGTTTGCGTGTTATTCGTTTGTTATGTTGACTGGGAAATCCTCTTTATTTAGTCAACGTTGTTTAATTAATGCGCGTTTAAATTGGGCATTGTTTGCATATTTATAATTCACTCTGCGAAAATTGTTTAATACACTCATACATGTCGTGTTTTGTATGTTACGATAAAAGCTTATTGTTAATTTTACGATTCTTTGTTATTCACAAACCTAATTTAGTATTATAATTAGGATTATAATGAAATGCTTAACGTTTCTTTTTTTTTTTGCTTTGGATTTTTTGATTTTATAAATTCTGTTGAATTCATGATTACTACATCATTTGTTTCATCAGATGTTTAACTGTACTTAATTGCTGTTTTTATTTGCCGCGAATTGAGATTGATACGAGGTTATTTTTAATGTCCCAGTTGGTCAAAATTGTATATTTATGGTAAGCTGTTTACAAATTTGAATCATTATCTTGTTGATGATTAATGTGATTGCAATAAGTTTATAGTGCAGTTTTTGAATAATTATTTATTGATTCTTTTGATAATTTGCAGTAGGTATGAACTAAATGTAGTTGTTAGGTAATTAACTATATTTTTGCAATCATTCATTAATAATGTTCATAAGCAACGATTTATTATTAGAATTAAATGTTAGTTTTCCTTTTTTCAGTCAGATTATTGCACTTTATTACGTAGTTGCCTACGTATTTCACAACACTGTACCTATTCCTTATCAGCCAACTTACGAACTTGAATCTAATGAACCCAATGAAACCAACGAGTTGTTAAAAAAGGAGAAAGCATTCTATACGACCATTCAGGTATAATTATTAATAATAGATTCGAACCAATAGCAAGTCAAACCAATGAAGAATCACGACAAATGCAAGTCGACAACAATGATAGCACTGAGAAGATACCAAAACCACCTCCAAATATATATATATATATATATATATATATATATATATATATATATATATATATAGAAAAAAGTGCCATGCATGGTGCCGCACGATAGAGGACACTAAAATAAGAAAAAAAATTCCTAAGAACTTAGGTCCGCAACGCCTTCGTTTAAAAGATATAGGGTGTTGAAGTTTAATTATTTTTGTTTTTTTATATCTTTTACAATGATGTAATAAGCGGACGAAATTTTGTATACAGGGCTTTTATCACGCAGAATTCAAATTTGACCTTAGTCCTTTTATTACTGATCGAGGCGCCACATACAGGTTTCCATCTTGTTTGAATCGGTCCTAACTTTTTGTCTTACACTGTATGTCATTTTCGACTCGAAAATTTATTTTCCCATCTTTTCTGCTTCAGAATGGTATACCTTATTGAAGTCGCTAGGAGCAACAGTTTACGAAACCTGCATCCGATGTACGCCCATATCATTTCCATAAGGTTCATTAACTGTTAGAACATGACTTTATCTTCCTCGTGTACAATTTTGCGAATGGTTGCAAAATCAAAGACACGATATTTTTCTTTAATTTTGTTTACTGATGAAGCTGGTTTTAGTCGTAATGGTGTTCTAACCTACATAATATGCACCATTGGAGTGATGAAAATACTCACCAAACCGTAATTAGAAGTCACCAATATGGGATTTCTATTAATGTGTGGCAGGTATAATTGACAATTACTTAATTGGCCCATTTCAATTGCCCAATCGATTGACAGGTGATCTGTATCGAGGTTTCTTGTAGAATGAACTAAATACGTTATTAGAGGATGTTCCATTGGCTATTATTGGTAGAATGCGTTACATGCATGATGGCGCGCCAGCTCACTTTTTCGTTTGGAAAGGAATTTTTGGGTAGGAGATTTGGAAATACGTGGATTGGTCGTGGGGACCTGTACCCTGGCCAGTTCGCAGTCCCGACCTTAATCCCTCGATTTTTCATTTTGTGGATTCATGAAAAATGATGTTTATTCTGTAGAAATACATAATGAAGAGCAACTATGGATAAGAATTATGGAATCCCAGATAGATTCCGTAATAACCCAGGAATATTTCAAAGATGCCGTCAATCCTTAGGAAGAAGAATTGAAAAATGTATTCAAGTACAAGAACAACAATTTGAACATCTAAAAATTTGTTTTTTTTTAATCACTGCCCTCCATTGTTGCTATTAAAATTTAATTGTTGAAGTGTTATGTCATTGTTTTTGCAAATAAGTTACATTGACGCTTTTGGATAATTTGTATGCATCGGAAGCATTTTTCTCGTAAATCGTTGGTCCTAGCGACTTCAATAAGGTATACCTTTCTGAAGCAGAAAAGATGGGGAAATAAATTTTTCTAGTCGAAAATGACATACAGTGTAAGGCAAAAAAGTTAGGACCGATTCAAACAAGATGGAAACCTGTATGTGGCGCCCTCTATCAGTAATAAAAGAACTAAGGTCATATTTGAATTCTGCGTGATAAAAAGCCGTCCGTTTATTACATTATTGTAAAAATATATTAAAAAAAAAACCAAAAAATAATTAAACTTCAACACCCTATATCTTTTAAACGAAAGCGTTGCGGTCCTAAGTTCATAGGTACTTTTTCTTATTTTAGTATCCTCTATCGCGTGGCACTATGCATGACACTTTTTCTGTCACCCTGTTTATATATATATATATATATATATATATATATATATATATATATATATATATATATATATATATATATATAAAAAGGATAATGCTGGGATTTCCTAGTTCCAGTAGGCATACAGGTAAAATGCCAAAATGTGATAATATTTATTACTATTTTATATATTT
The DNA here is from genome assembly GCA_036346205.1 of Vesta saturnalis. Classification (NCBI taxonomy): domain Eukaryota; kingdom Metazoa; phylum Arthropoda; class Insecta; order Coleoptera; family Lampyridae; genus Vesta; species Vesta saturnalis. Next base: position 6,024,359 of record JARFJB010002396.1, read on the forward strand.
CGGTTAAAATTTTAACCTCCATCAGAAAAACGTAATTAAATGGAAAATTACTGGTGAACAAATTAATTGATTGACGTGAGTGACATAATTGTGAATGGGATGATTCCTACTGGAACTAGGAAATCCCAGCATTATCCTTTTAAAATATAACTATACCTAGTTATTAAGAATTCATTATTATATATATATATATATATATATATATATATATATATATATATATAATATAAGTAGTGCGAACGTCCAGACTTAGGGTAGACAAACTAATGGATAATGGTGCGAGAATAAAATACGCAGATGCTTTGAGTAAAGGGTGCGGAACGAATAAATAAATGACACCGACGTTGAAAGTGCATGGGTAAGTTTGAAAAACTGTGTTGTCAATTGTGCCGTGCGGATATGTGGAAGAGCGACTGTAGGTAGACAGTAAAAATGTGCTTGGTGGAATGAGTGGGTAAAAAAGGCAGTATGTAAGAAAAAAGATGCGTACATGGCAATGATTGCTGCAAAAAATGAGACTGAGAAAAAGCGATTGTATGAGGTGTACAGATTAAGAAACAAAGAAGCGAAGGAGGCAGTGAGAATAAGTAAAGAGGAAATGATGGCTGTGGAAGGAGAGAAAATGCAGAATTATTTTGAAGGAAACAAAAAACTGTTCTGGAAATGGGTCAAAAATACAAAACGTGGCCCAAAACAGAACGCTGCAGGAGAGATGAATGAGCAACGAAATAGAATGGGACGATTGTGAAGTGAGGACATGCTGTAAAGAATATTTCGGAAAGCTGTACAATAGTGAGGAAAGTAAGACAAGGGTTAAATAAGGAGAATGTAAAAGGAATGATGAATGAAACTGAGAAGGATATTGGGATAAATGAGGTAGAGAAAACGGTAGGAAGGTTGAAAAACGGCAAGGGAGCAGGCGCAGATGAATTCACTGGTGAAATGCAAACGTATGGAGGTGCAAAGGTTATACGAAGATTGTGTGAATTATTTAATGTATGCCTTATGAGTGGAAAAGTTCCCAGGGATTGGAAGAGCGCGTTCATTGTACCACTGTATAAGGGCAAGGGGAACAAGAGTGATTGTAAGAACAACAGAGGAATAAGTTTGCTCAGCGTGCCGGGAGAAAGTATCTGAAGAATACTGATTGATAGAGTACGAGAAACTACACAAACTAAGATTTGGGACGTGCAGAGTAGCTTCATGCCAGGGAGAGAATGTGTTGATCAGATGGTTACTCTCGAGCAGGTGATCGAAAAGTGTTTAAGGGTAAAAGTGTTTAAGGGTAAAAAGGAAGCTGTACTGTGCGTTTGTAAATCTGGAGAAAGCAGAGTGATTAGGGAGAAGCTGCGGGAAATATTAAATGAATATGGCGTAAATAAATGAAATAAGGACAGTATACAACGGTAGTCGGGCATATGTTAGGGTGAGGGGAGGTGTGAGTGAATACTTTGATATTGAGCAAGGAGTGCGACAAGGCTGTGTGATTTCACCGTGGTTGTTCAATGTATACATGGATAAATGTGTTAGACAGGCATGTATCGATACAAATGGTGTAATGGTTGGAGACGTAAATGTACGACTTCTGGTGTATGCAGGTGACAGTCTTATTAAATGACAGTGCGGATGAGCAACAAACCGCTCTGAGGAGGTTTGATACTGTCTGTGAGAGCATGGACCTAAAAGTAAACGTGAACAAAACTAAGATTGTGGTGTTCAATCGGGGAGGTGGAGAAGAGAGTAGAGTATTTACTCTGAAAGATGAAATTGTGGAGCAAGTGGACGAGCTGGTATATCTCGGTAGAATGTTTACTGCAGATGGTACAATGGAGGGCGAGATTGGACGAAGGGTCAATGCTGGAAGGAAAATAATTGGAAGTATGTGGACGATAATGAGAAACGAAAGCATGCAAAACGAGAAATCTATAATGGCGTGTTTGTCCCGTCAATACTGTATGGAAGTGAGATATGGGTATGTCAAAAAAAGCACCAAAGAAAATTAAATGCCGTGGGTATGAGATTCCTGAGAAGCGCATGTGGTAAAACGAGAAGGGACAAGATAAAGAATAAATGCATAATGACGGAGTGTGGCGAGGAAAAGACCATGATGGATAGATATAAGAGTAGTACATTATGTTGGTTTGGTCACATTGAGAGAATGAACAACGCAAGATTAACGATGCAAATATATGTGGGTGAGGTAAGCGGAAAGGCTGGGCCTGGTAGGCCTCGTAAAACTTCGCTGAATGTAGTAGTATGTATGATAAAGGAAAGAAAGATAAGGATTTTTAAAATTAAAAGCGCATGTCAGAGACAATGTATGAATGTTGCGGAAGCTACGGCGGTATGCGAAGGTAGGAAAGCATGGAGAAAGATTGTGAACGAAAGATAAGTAAGAGGCAGGGATTGTTTTGCGTACCCCGCAATGGAATGGCGTGAAAGTTAAGTTAAGTTATATATATATATATATATATATATATATATATATATATATATATATATATATATATTCTAGAGTCTATATTATATGTCAAATATTACCTAAACATGCAACACGGTTGCAAACAGGAACAACGTTGCTCAATTTAATAGAATAGAAAAATCAAGAGATTTCTCTAATTATTGTGAAATTAAGTTGTTCATTGTTTTACCCACGACAATCAGGCAATTGGACGGTAAATGCCTAAAAGTAAACTAAAAAAATTTTTAGTTTATAAATCATTTATTTATTTTATTAACCAGCATCTTATATATCCTATAAGGTAGATGAAACTAACATAGACACACGTATTGATTGGAAAACCCAAATATTTTTAAAGTTGGTTGAAAAATACATATTATACTGCACTGTTTTATATTTCCTTTTTCTCAATTTTGAAATGTAACTAGTTTTTCATCTTTGACTTGGCAATTTTTTAGTAACAGTTTGTGCTTTGACGCTTTTGCTTTATTTTACGTTTAGATAAATAGATGATGAATTAAAAAAAAATCCTTCCTAAATTTGCTTTAGAGCAGCAAAAATATTGACCGTAAATACTATTTAGTAATTGAACTGAAACTTTACAATAATTAACACTGAGAAAAATGAGAACTTAAGTACACGCTCATTACTTAAGTATTCGAACGGTAATTACAATAACCATAAGTAAACTAAAATAAAAATGTTTCAAATTTGATTTATGCAGTTATAATTTCTTCGCATAAACATAAAGCAAGAAATTTATGGGTATACCACATTAGATGGTGTTTGCTTTAAAGTATTACGAATATCACTTAACGTCAAGAAGAGTAAATATTACAAATGAAAATGTTGAAAAAATGTTTTAGTTGTATAAGTTAGTAACGAACTTAAAATATGTACGTTCATTATTCTGACAGTCAGTGTTCATAAACCTGACGTGAAACAAATTACGTACCATTATAATATATAATATATTAAGAAATAATTTCTTATAAATTTACATGTAAGCGAAATTGTTCTATATACAACGTAATATATATCTATCGAATATATCAAATAAAGATAGTTTAAATATAATACAAAATCATATTATGGTTAAATGCTGTATTACATTTTGTACCTTTTTTATAACGAATTTGAGATGATAATGTTATTAAAATGGCAAGCAAATATACCGGGTGTAAAATTAGTGCGTAATTCTTATGTTGCCCCGTAACTATTTTAGATACAGCAAATGTTTAAATATGAAAGTTGTGTATTAGCTTCTTCAGGGTGTTGCATTTTCGGATACCAGTATCCAACTTAAATATTTTAGATTGAAAACGCTGTATATTTTTTAATATTCTTATTCTGTCATCAATTGCTTATCTGGTAGTGTCTTGTTTTTTAATTAGGATCAGCTGTTACAGAGTTATTCAACTTTTTAGAAAAAATATGACGTATGCAAACACAAGGAATAAAATCTGCACCGGCCACGTTGTGACAGATTAATTAAAAATATTATGGTACAATAACTTAATATTTCGATTGGCCATAACTCAATTTTTTTAATGGAACACCCTGTATTTTGTACGTGATTCAGAATAATAAAATTTCTTTCGATTTTATATTGGGTTTCCTATACCTAAAGTCGGCACTTTTTAAATTATAACAGGACCGTTTTATGCGAATTGTAATTTTTTGGAGGGCTGCAACTGCAAAAAACAAACAATTATCTGTCATATTAATTCAATAAATTAGCATATATATATATATATATATATATATATATATATATAATATATATATATATATATATAAATACTAGTTTGTTGAGGGCAGTCAATTTATGTAGGTTTAATTAGGCCAGGGTTAAGCAGACTCTTTGATATGTGTCGAGCTTTCGAGAAGGTTTATTCTCATTTTCAAGACCACTGAAAATTGTTACATAGGAACATGTCAGTAATACTAAAATTTTAAGGAACTTAACATGTCGTGAGACTAATAAATAAAGCAACATTAAAATTTTTCTTCTACACAGAGATCAGCAACTAAAAGTTTTTTATATTAAAATATACTAAGATTAAACAACCATAAAACAATCAAATTAAAGTAGATGTAAGTGAACCAATGTACAACTTTCAAATACAATTCCATTACTACAACAATTTCACAATTAAAACATTAATAAAACTAAAATCACTTATTACAATGACTTGTCGTTAATTTAAAACTACACCAAATCTAATATACGGTTAATGTAAAATGAGAGCTATATGTATAATACAAACATTTAACAATTTGTTTACAAAACTAATCATGCTAAGATATGAACAGATAGTATGTGAACAATCCCAAAACAGGAAAATAATCAAACTTTAACAATAACCCAACTATATATAACAAACCAGCCTATACTACAATTTTATTTTTGCTCCTATACAGACCACAAATAAACATAAAAACGTAAAGAGTTGACTACTAAATATATTATTTATTATCAAACGTAAGAATGTGACTGTAAATATTACTCAACTTTTTATGTCTGATTTTTATTGACAGTCTGATTCTGGTTTATATGTACCATTTCTAAAAAATACGTTTCTGATAATTTGCCTCAGTGTCTAGAATTATAACGTTATTATAATCAAAGAATGATGTTCATTTATGGAATGTTCGGCTAAGGCACAGGACAAAACCTTACGCTTGACATCACTTTTATGTGAGGTGATCCTACCGACAGACATCTCGATGTTTGGCCTATGTATATATTATTACAGCTCGAGCACGGTACCGAATATATCACGTTGGATTTTCCAGAATTTTAAGTGGAGTTTTAGTTTTAGTGTACAACAGTGATACAGTTTTAATGTTTCTGGTGGCTATTTTTATGTCTTTAGGTTTTGGAAAATATGTACTAATTTTGGAGTTAAGCATGGAATATAAGGTAACGTGACATATTGAGTTTTAGTCCCTCTGTAGTATTAATATCTTGGCCTGAATTCCCTATATTCAGGTTTGACTTTGATCTTGGTTGATGTACCTAGGGCAGTGTACAAAATTTATTAATAAAAGCCCTAGGAAAAGAGCTTTCCTCTAAAATATTCCTTAATAACGTCAGTCCCCTGTTAATGTAGTCCGGATGTGAAAGCTTGATCACACGATTCTTAAGTGCTAAAATTAAATTTGTTTTCATTCTCAAAGGATGCTGTGAGTGATAACTAATGAACCTGTTGCTGCACATAGGTTTTCTGTACCATTCTGTTTTAAGGATGTTATTTTTTCCCTGTGAACTACCATGTCTAAGAATGGAATGCATTGATTTTCTTCTTTCTCGCATGTAAATTGTATGTGTTCATTATAGTTGTTAAATATATTCAAAACAAGTTTACTTTGTACTTATTAGCTGACATTGAATACGCTATTAATAAATTACCTGATAATGACAAAGATATAGTGAGATCTAAATGTACAAATGCTATTCCAACTATCTACATAGAAATACCAACACTTACCATTCGCTAGATAGAGTTTTTCAGAGGTAAAATTTTCTAAAGACCACCCAGAAATATATATCGTGAGAAGTGACAAAGGCAACGTGACTGTGGCCATGTACAAAGATGACTATATTAAAAATAGTACTACTTTACTTGAAGATGATAAATATTATGTCAAACTGCAAAAAAATCCCACCTGTACTTTGCAACAAAATCGAATAAATTAGTGTCGAAACTCAGAGAGGAGAATAAAATTCCTACCGAGGTCGCTAAGGCTCTTACGATATATAATTCAGTGGCTCCTAGTTTTACACGTTACCTAAAATCCATAAAAATACATTAACTATGAGACCTATAGTATCCTCGATAAACGCCCTAATAGAACTTGGGCTAAATATTGTACTGAACTATTAACTAAAACCTATAATAACAAAATAATTTTTATATTAAAGATTCTTTTGACTTCAGCGACTATATCAATAATATTAAAATTCCAGAAGGCTATATTCTAGTTAGCTTCGATGTAGTCTCTTTATTCACTAACTTACCTTGTGATGTTGTTTTCAAAAGCATTGACAAACATTGGAAAGATATTACACTACATTGCAACCTCAACTTGGAAGACTTCCATACTGTATTATGATTTATCTTTGAATCTAACATCTTAGTGTTTAATAATGATTATTATAAACAAATATTAGGCACGCCGATGGGATCATCAATATCACTTATTCTATACAACTATGTACTCGACGGTCTTATAGATTGTTCCACTAAAATTCCGTTCAGGGTCCCTTTTATCAAACGTTACGTAGATGATTTTCTACTTGCTTTACCGGAGGACAAAGTAGAACTTGTTTTGAGTATATTTAACAACTATAATGAACACATACAATTTACATGTGAGAAGAAGAAAATCAATGCATTCCATTCTTGGACATGGTAGTTCACAGGAAAAAAATAACATCCTTAAAACAGAATGGTACAGAAAACCTATGTGCAGCAACAGGTTCATTGGTTATCACTCACAGCATCCTTTGAGAATGAAAACAAATTTAATTTTGGCACTTAAGAATCGTGTGATCAAGCTTTCGCATCCGGACTACATTTACAGGGGACTGACGTTATTAAGGAATATTTTGAGGAAAACTCTTTTCCTAGGGCTTTTATTAATAAATTTTGTACACTACCCTAGGTACATCAACCAAGATCACAAGTCAAACCTGAATATAGAATTCAGGCCAAGATATTAATACTACAGAGGACTAAAACTCAATATGTCACGTTACCTTATATTCCATGTAACTCCAAAATTAGTACATATTTTCCAAAACCTTAAAGACATAAAAATAGCCACCAGAAACATTAAAACTGTATCACTGTTGTACACTAAAACTGAAACTCCACTTAAAATTCTGGAAAAATCCAACGTGATATATTCGGTACCGTGCTCGAGCTGTAATAATATACATAGGCCAAACATTGAGATGTCTGTCGTAGGATCACCTCACATAAAAGTGATGTCAAGCGTAAGGTTTTGTCCTGTGCCTTAGCCGAACATTCCATAAATGAACATCATTCTTTTGATTATAATAACGTTATAATTCTAGAAACTGAGGCAAATTATCAGAAACGTATCTTTTAGAAATGGTACATATAAACCAGAATCAGACTGTCAATAAAAATCAGACACAAAAATTTGAGTAATATTTACAGTCACATTCTTACGTTTGATAATAAATAATATTTAGTAGTCAACTCTTTACGTTTTTTATGTTTATTTGTGGTCTGTATAAGCAAAAATAAAATTGTAGTATAGGCTGGTTTGTTATGTATAGTTGGGTTATTGTTAAAGTTTGATTATTTTCCTGTTTTGGGATTGTTCACATACTATCTGTTCATATCTTAGCATGATTAGTTTTGTAGACAAATTGTTAAATGTTTGTATTATACTTTAATTTGGTTGTTTTATGGTTGTTTAATCTTAGTATATTTTAATATAAAAACTTTTAATTGCTGATCTCTCTGTGTAAGAAAAATTTAATGCTGCTTTATTAGTATCACGACATGTAAGTCCTTAAAATGTTTAGTATTACTGACATGTTCCTATGTAACAATTTTCAGTTGTCTTGAAAATGAGAATAAACCTTCTCGAAAGCTCGACACATATCAAAGTCTGCTTAACCCTGGCCTAATTAAACCTACATAAATTGACTGCCTCCTCAACAAACTAGTATTATTAATTACTATCAGTCAATAGTACCTTCTCTTTGGTATATATATATATATATATATATATATATATATATATATATATATATTATATATGGTAAAATATTTCGGGGATAGGGTTCAAATAATTTTTTGTTATATTTATTATGCACCGAACTAGCTCATAAATCTCAATCGTGGATAGAGTTCAAATATTCAATTTGTTGGCAAATATAAATAAATGTAATTTACACTTTAATATGTATTTAATTTTTTTTTTTATATATGAATTTAATTGCATTCAGAAGTACAAATGGAATTATGAAATGGTTCTTTATTATGTAAATTCCACGTTATATTAGATAGCTTGTATGTGAAATAAAACTTATTAAAATTTGCACAATAACGCATGCGTAGCGTCTTAACTGAAATCAAATAGCAAACTGTCAAAATTGTTAAATGGTAAATTCCTAAAAATGTGATCTTAATAATTTTGTGATTGAAATTAAAATGTTGAAAGAAGACTAAAATTTTAATTGTTTTACAGATGTTTACACCGCCATTGCATAAACATTTACACCTATACATAAAATATAAATGCAGAAAATCACACAAATAATGAATACAAATTGAAGGGTTAATATAAAAATTGACTCACATATGTATCGGCATATTGTCAAAAAGATGTATTCATTCGGCTGGTTCCATTTACAAACTTCGTAGGCTCCTTCCCGAATCTGATCGATGTTATTGATCCGTTATTCCAATTGCTGCTGCATGTACTTCCAACTTCTATCAACGTACCTCGGATAAATGGTTGCTTTTCTTGTGGTAATCGTACTTAAATTTTCTTATATGTCTTCACTCAAGCACTGAGTTATTTATTATAATATTTATTTAACTGTTGTTTTAAAATGTTTCAATAATTTTCGGTTTAAATATTATTTAAGCGTGTAAATTTTTTTTATTTGAATTCACTTTTGTTTTCAGCGCCCGATATGGAATATCATTTATTATTATGTCGCACCAGGAGAATAAACATCAATTCAGAAAAATTGAATAATTTTTATTTACGACAACATACCCAAAACAAAATAGAACAACCGAATTTTAACAACGTTAAACTTAAATCGTAACAAACTTTACTATTATGGAAATTTATCGGTAACCTAACTTTGTTTAACATTGTAGGTTAAGAACAATTGTTTCTGAACTCTCGGGTCTTCACTAAACTCGCGTATCAAAATTTCCGAAAATAAACGTTGTTTTAAACTTACGTGTTAACACAAAACACAACACTGTGACCTTTGTCATAAAAATTTAAACTTAGAGAAACAAATGGAAGAGAGAGAGCTGTTCAGGAACAATTCCTTATATACTATCCTGTTAGCTACAAAAATTTCAATTTTTTTCTATGAATACAAAGTAACCAAGTCTGTGATTGGTTTAAATAATTTTGAAAACCTATCTAAAATATAAATTATGCTATAACTTTCTTAATATGCTTCTGATTTAAATTTTAAAAACAGAAATGAAATCTGTGCATGATTCCCCATAAAATGATACCTCACTTGACATATATCTGTTAAAAAATGTACGATTTGACTTATCCTAATCTAAATTTCTTTATATCTAAAAAAATTTTACTTTCTACACTTAAACTAAATACATATTCGTGATCTGCACGAAAATTTGAGTTAGAAAACATTTATTTCAACTCTAATATCTTAAATTTAAAGGAAAATCCTTTTTCACATAGGAAATTTGTGTAGTTAACCCCATTTTCATAAATTTATGTTTAAATGACTTGTACAGGTTGTCCCATTTTGGTTGTCCTCGCAGGGTATCTCAGTTATTAGCAAAGATACAGAGATGCGGTTTTCGCGAACGTTGGCTACTTTTTGTGAAACGAAAGATGACACAAACATAATTACTCTAGCTCTTCTCATTTTTGAGATACAGGGCGTTTTGAAAAAGTTGCATTTTGAGACAGCCCCGTATCTCAGCTATACGATAACTTATACAAAAAGTGAAAAGTGTTCTTTATATAATTTTTTCCGTAGAATGCAGTGCTGTTTTCAGAATGAGTATACGGGGTCAGGTCAAAAAGTTATCGGGATCAACTTCATTTTTTAAATGGGACACCCTGTCTATTTTCTCATAATTAAATTTTCCTTGTTCTAAGCATTTCAAATATGTATAGCATTCATCATTTTTTATACAAATAGCGAGTATTTCAAATTATTAACTGGATTTGTTAGTGGCCTTTGGTACTGCAATTGTTTTACCATGGCAACTTCATTTTTTGACATTTGTCAATATTTGCAAATTGTTGATTGTTGAGATCCTTATTGTTAGTAAAGTTTTCAATATTCTTTTCGTTATTTTGAATTTTTACAAAGTTTCAAACCATGGCGAATAATTTAGGTACGAGAACTATGAGAAATTAGATATGATTGGGGTTTATTACCAAACAAATTTTAATGCAGAGCAAGCGAAGGAAATATATTTTGAAAGGTATTTATATTTACTGGAATGTTAGTCATCATTTGAGTTAAATAAAATGTGAATATTATAGATTTCCGGAAAGAAGGCAACCGTGTAAAAAACATTCATTAGGTTAAAACAAAATTTGGAAAATCACGGATCGTTTGAAAGGCCACGCGCCAAAACATATAGAAAAGAAAACGAAGAAAATAATGAAATAAATGTCCTTGCAGAGGTCACTGTTAACGAAAATTATACGTCTTGCAGAAAAATAGAAGAATCGGTGGGCATTTCAAAACGAAAGTATCAAAAATATTTAAAAATACCATTATAAACCATATATACCTCAAGTCATCCACCACTTGCATCCGGGTGATGCTCAATTGCGTATCGATTTCTGTAGATGGTATATTCAGAAAAGTGAAGAAAATGGTAATTTTGGTCGTTTAGTTATATGGTCGGATGAAAGCCATATAAGCTCCGCCGGAATTTACAATCGTGCAACGAATCGTTTCTGGTCTAACGAAAATCGGCATGTTACCGTGATCCGTCAGCAGCAAGGCAGGTTTGGGTTCAATGTGTCATGTTTCATTTTAGTAGGCAGATTAACATTTTACATGTTTGAAGGCAATTTGAACCATCAACGATATTTGGAAATTTTGGACATTTGCCTTCCAGAATTGATTGATGATATTCCGTTAGCCCAGCTAAGAGGTTTATTTTCAGCAAGACGGGGCACCTTGCCACAATGCAAGACTAGTAAGAGATTACCTCAATACAATGTTTCAAAACCATTGGATTGGTAACAATGGACCAGTTAATTGGCCAGCAAGGTCCCCAGACCTATCAATTTTAGATTTTTTTTGTGGGGCTACCTTAAAAATAAAATTCATCAAAGACAGTATGAAACTCAAGAAGCTTTGATGAATGCTACAAGAAACCTTTGAAGAACTACGTTTAAGACCCTATTTTTATTAAGGTCCATTCAAGAAATTCTTCGGAGATGTAGGATTTGTCTTGACCATAATGGTCAAGCAAATTGAGCAATATTTATAAAATTTTAATTCTTCTTATTTTCGTTTGTCTCTAAATTTATAAATAAATACATCCAATATTTATATGAGTTTCAAATCAACAATTCTGGAAATAAAATAAATTATTTTGCCGAAATTTGTATCTTCTTCAATGACATATAATTACATAATGATGGTTTTCTATATTAGGCACAAAAAAAACAATAGAAGATTACGAATTCAAAGCCTACTAAGAAATTCAGTTAATAATACAAAATACCACGCTATTTATCAAAATAAGTGATAATTGTTATATATATTTGAAGTGCTTAGAACAAGAGAAATTTAATTATGAGAAAATAGACAGGGTGTCCCATTTAAAAAAATTAAGTTGATCCCGATAACTTTTGACCTGACCCCGTATACTCATTCTGAAAACAGCACTGCATTCTACAGAAAAAATTATATAAAGAACACTTTTCACTTTTCTATAAGTTATCGTATAGCTGAGATACGGGGCTGTCTCAAAATGCAACTTTTTCAAAAACGCCCTGTATCTCAAAAATGAGAAGAGCTAGAGTAATTATGTTTGTGTCATCTTTCGTTTCTCTGTATCTTTGCTAATAACTGAGATACCCTGCGAGGACAACCAAAATGGGACAACCTGTACAAAGTAAATTACTACATGGAAATGAGAAACCTCCTATTAATTACACTAATAATTTATTCTAAGCTCAACTTATTCTATAAAACTATGAATTTGCAAAAAAACTTAAATTTAAAACTTAACCTAACTTTATTTAAATGTTCATATAATTTGCGTATCTAACGTTCAAATTCCTCAAAATGTTACTCTCACAATTTATAAAATCTGTCTTTAACATTCCCAATGTTCACTTTTATTGTAACGTTTAAATTTTTGTCACTTCAACAATCCATATTGTAAAACACATTTCTTTAAAAATCTTACACAAAATGTATATACATGTAAATATCCATATGTTAAATTGTTGTTTATATCGTGCTTAATGTTTACTATGCACTACTTTTTCTGTTGCACTTTAATATACACAAATACTGTGAGTATCAACTAAATCATGTCCGTACCGTAACCCTTTCTTAAATTTTTACATCTTTCCTCCTGCATTTTACGTGACTTAAAACATGTTCTAAATATAATCATAACTCTAAACTGTGTGCTAAACATCTGTAAAATACCCAAATGCTAAAATACTTTATGTGAACTGTAAATTTAATGAAATATTTTCTATTAACTTAAGCGTACTTACAAATATAACTTCATTTAACCTTTCTGATATGTTTCTTACATAGCACAATGCTTTTTATGAATGAACCAATTTGTGCAAATCTTATTAAACCTGTTTCATCAAAACAAATCACTTTCTTTCAATCGTTTACTAAAATACTTCAAATAAATGCAGTGTAAATATACTGTAATTGATCTCAAATTGTTCAATATAAGAATTACAAGCTTATACTCTCAAATCCCTGTCTTAATCTTATATCTAACCATCTCAATATATATATATATATATATATATATATATATATATATACATATACAGGGAATTTTTCTTAATTGTATACATATGGGCTATGTATACTTTAAAAAAAACGTGTCAATGCTTTAGGAATGTAGATGTTATAGGCAACCAACATTACACATGACGTATTTTTATAACTCCTCGCTTCAAGCTTATTCACTTTCTTACAGTTAGAATGTACGATTAAAACTTGACTAAACACTTAATTTTGTTCATAAAGAAACTATTAAGTATTAATTATGATGAATGACAAAACTGTGTAATAAAAAAAATTGTGAAGATATACAAATAGTTCTATAGATCAAGTTATGAAAAGGTAGACGAAAATGTCTATCGTTTTCTAGATAAGAATTTTCAATATTTGTGAACATTTCTTAAAACGTAGTATATGTGTGAGGATTAAAAGTGTGCAAATCATTCATTTAATTTGAAAATGTAAACTTTCACCTTTGTCACACATAATAAAATACTTATTTTTTTGGGTTTTTAATGGTGTATTTTAAATTATACAATCTAAATATTTCGATGACGCTTACAGTTATCTTCCTCAGTAGTAATATCTATTAAAATTATTAAATCAAAGTTGAAAAATTATAAAATAAACATCAGCCTGCTATTAATATTGCAGTTTAAGAAAACGTATATAGCCAACTATAGAATTAAACTTTAGTAAAGAAAATAATTAATTGTGCTGTGTGCGCGTGAGCGTTGCGTGCGATTGCGTGCGTGCGTGTGTGCGTGTGTGCGTGGTGCGTGTGTGCGTGTGCGTGTGCGTGTGTGCGTGTGTGCGTGTGCGTGTGTGCTGTGTGCGTGTGTGCGTGTGTGCGTGTGTGCGTGTGCGTGTGCGCGTGTGCGTTGCGTGTGCGTGTGTGCGTGTGCGTGCGTCGTGGCGTGTGCGTGTGTGCGCGTGTGCGCGTGTGCGCGTGTGCTGCGTGTGCTGCGTGTGCGCGTGTGCGCGTGTGCGCGTGTGCGCGTGTGCGCGTGTGCGCGTGTGCGCGTGTGCGCGTGTGCGCGTGTGCGCGTGTGCGCGTGTGCGCGTGTGCGGTGTGCGTTGTGCTGTGTGCGTGTGCGTGTCGTGCGTGTGTGCGTGTGTGCGTGTGTGCGTGTGTGCGTGGTGCGTGCGTGTGGCGTTGTGCGTGTGGCGTGTGGCGTGTGCGTGGTGTGCGTGTGCGCGTGTGCGTCGTGTGGCGTGTGCGCGTGTGCGTGTGCGCGTGTGTGCGTGTGCGCGTGTGCGTGCGTGTGCGTGTGTGCGTGTGGCGTCGTGTGCGTGTGTGCGTGTGTGCGTGTGTCGTGTGTGCGTGTGTGCGTGTGTGCGTGTGTGCGTGTGGCGTGTGTGCGTGTGTGCGTGTGCGTGTGTGCGTGTGGCGTGTGGCGTGTGTGCGTGTGCGTGTCGTGCGCGTGTGGCGTGGTGCTGTGGCGTGTGCGCGTGTGCGCGTGTGCGCGTGTGCGCGTGTGCGCGTGCGTGCGCGTGTGCGCGTGTGCGCTGTGCGGTGGCGTGTGCGCGTGTGCGTGTGCGCGTGTGCGCGTGTGTGTGTGGGTGTGGGTGTGGGTGTGCGTGTGCGTTGGGTGCGTGGCGGGTGCGCGTGCGGTGGCGTGTGCGGTGTGCGTGTGCGTGTGCGTGTGCGTGTGGGTGTGCTGTGCGTGTGTGGTGTGTGTGGCGTGTGCGTGGCGTGTGGCGTGTGCGTCGTGTGCGCGTGTGCGTGTGCGTGTGGCGTGTGGCGGTCGCGTGTGGCGTGTGGCGTGTGCGTGTGCGTGTGGCGTGTGGCGTGTGGCGTGTGCGTGTGCGTGTGGCGTGTGCGGTGGCGGTGTGCGCGTGTGGCGTGTGCGTGTGCGGTGCGGTGTGCGTGGTGCGTGCGTTGGCGTGTGCGTGTGCGTGTGCGTGTGCGTGTGCGTGTGTGCGTGGTGCGTGTGCGTGTGTGCTGTGCGTGCGTGCGTGTGCGTGTGTCGTGTGTGCGTGTGTGCGTGTGTGCTGTGGTGTGCTGTGTGCGTGTGCGTGTGTGCGTGTGGCGTGTGCGCGTGTGGCGTCGTGTGCGCGTGTGCTGCGTGTGGCGGTGCGGTGTGGTGCGTGCGCGTGCGTGTCGTGGTGCGTGTGTGCGGTGTGCGTCGTGGTGTGCGGTGTGCGGTGTGCGTGTGCGCGTGTGCGTGCGCGGTGCGCGTGCGCGTGTCGCGTGCGCGTGTGCGCGTGTGCGCGTGTGCGCGTGTGCGCGTGGTGCGCGTGTGCGCGTGTGCGGTGTGCGTGTGTGCGTGTGCGTTGCGTGTGTGCGTGTGGCGGTGTGCGTGTGTGCGTGTGTGCGTGTGTGCGTGTGGCGTGTGGCGTGTGCGTGTGCGGTGTGCGTGTGTGCGTGTGTGCGTGTGTGCGTGGGTGTGCGTGTGTGCGTGTGTGCGTGTGCGTGTGTGTGTGTGTGCGTGTGTGCGTGTGTGGCGTGTGTGCGTGTGTGCGTGTGCGGTGTGCGTGTGTGCGTGTGCGTGGTGCGTGTGGCGGTGTGGGCGTGTGTGCGTGTGTGCGTGCGTGCTGCTGTGGCGTGTGGCGTGTGCGTGGCGGTGCGCGTGTGCGCGTGGCGCGTGTGCGCGTGTGCGCGTGTGCGTGTGCGCGTGCGTGTGCGTGTGCGCGTGTGCGGTGTGCGCGTGCGCGCGGTGCGCGCTGTGCGGTGTGCGTGGGCGCGTGGTGCGTGTGTGCGGTGTGGGTGTGCGTGTGCGTGTGGGTGGGTGCGTGTGGCGTGTGCGTGTGGCGTGTGCGGTGTGCGTGTGTGGGTGTGCGGTGTGCGTGGTGCGTGTGTGCGTGTGCGTGTGTCGTGTGTGCGGTGTGCGTGGTGGTGTGCGGTGTGCGTGGCGTGGGGGGGGGGCGGGGTGGGGGGGTGCTGCGCGTGTGCGCGTGGCGCGTGCGCGTGCGCGTGCGCGTGTGCGTGCGCGTGCGCGTGTGCGCGTGTGGCGTGTGCGCGTGTGGCGTGGCGTGTGCGCGTGTGCGGTGTGCGGTGTGCGTGTGGCGTGTGTGCGTGTGGCGTGGGTGCGTGGTGCGTGGTGCGTGGTGCGTGGTGCGTGCGTGCGTGGTGCGTGCGTGTGGTGCGTGGTGCGTGTGTGCGTGGCGCGTGGCGCGTGTGCGCGTGTGCGCGTGTGTGCGCGTGTGGCGTGTGCGCGTGTGCGGGCGTGTGCGTGTGGCGTGTGCGTGTGCGCGTGTGCGCGTGTGGCGTGTGCGCGTGTGGCGTGTGGCGTGTGCGTGTGGCGTGTGGTTGCGTGTGTGCGTTGGTGTGGCGTGTGTGCGTGTGTGCGTTGTGCGTGTGTGGTGTGTGCGTGTGTGCGTGTGTGTGTGTGCGTGTGTGCGTGTGTGCGTGTGGCGTGTGCGTGGCGTGTGTGCGGTGTGCGTGTGTGCGTGTGCGTGTGTGCGGTGCGTGGTGTGGCGTGTGTGCGTGGGGGGGGGGGGGGGTGGGGCGGTGCGGGGGGGGGGGGGGGGGGGGGTGGTGGGTGGTGGTGTGTGTGTGGTGTGTGGTGGTGGTGTGTGTGTGGTGTGTGCGTGTGTGCGGTGGGTGGCGTTGGCGGTGGCGGTGGGTGTGCGCGGTGGGTGGCGGTCGTGCGTGGGCGTGCGTGGGCGTGGTGCGGTGGTGGTGGGGTGGGTGGGTGTGCGTGTGGTGTGCGGGTGCGGTGTGCGGTGTGCGCGTGTCGCGTGTGCGCGTGTGCGCGTGGCGCGTGGGTGCCGTGTGCGGTGGTTGGGTGTGGGGTGGGGTGTGGGTGCGTGTGCGGTGTGCGTTGGCGGTGTGTGTGTGGGTGTGCGTGTGTGCGTGTGCGTGTGCGTGTGTGTGGTGCGTGTGTGCTGGGGTGCGTGTGTGGTCGTGGTGCGGTGGTGGGGCGTGTGGGGTGCGTTGGGTGTGGGTGTGTGCGGGTGTGTGTGGTGTGTGTGGTGTGTGGCGTGTCGTGCGGTGGCGTGTGGCGTGGGCGTGTGCGCGTGTGCGTGGCGGTGGGTGGGGTGTGGGTGGTGTGCGTGTGGTGGTGTGTGTGGGTGTGTGGTGTGGTGTGTGCGGTGTGGTGTGGTGTGTTGGGTGTGTGGTGTGTGGTGTGTGGTGTGGTGTGTGTGGTGTGGCGTGTGTGTGTGGGCGGTGTGTGTGGTGGGGGTGTGGGGGTGGGGTGGGTGTGGCGGCGCGGCGTGGGTGGCGGCGGGGGTGGGCGGGGGGTGGGTGGGGGCGTGGTGCTGGTGTGCTTCGGTTCGTGTGCTGGCGTTGGGTCGCGCGGGGTGGGTTCGGTGTGGTTGTGTGCGCGTGTTCGCGGTGCTGCGTGTGTTGCTTGTGCGCGTTGCGCTTGGGTGTGGTGTGTTCTGTGCGGTTTGTGTTCTCGTTTTGTGCGTTGTTTGTGTGTGGTGTGGTGTCGTTTGTGCGGTTGGATTGTTGCTTGTTGCTGCGTTGCGGTGCGTGGCGTGCGCGTGTGCGTCGTGTGGCGTGTGCGTGGTGCGTGGCGTTGCGCGTGCTGCGTGTGCGCGTGTGCGCGTGTGGCGTGTCGCGGCGTGTGGCGTGTGCGCTGTGCGCGTGTGGCGTGTGTGCGCGTGTGTGCGTGTCGTGTGCGCGTGTGCGTTGTGCGTGTGGGTGTGCGTGTGCGCGTGTGCGTGTGCGCTGTGCGTGCTGTGCGTGCGTGTCGGTCGTGTGGTGTGTGCGTGTGTGCGTGTGTGCGGTGTGTGCTGTGTGCGTGTGTGCGTGTGCGTGTGTGCGTGTGTGTGTGTGCGGTGCGTGTGTGCGTGTGTGCGTGTGTGCGTGTGGCGTGTGCGGTGTGCGGTGTGCGTGTGGTGGTCGTGTGGTGCGTGTGCGCGGTGGCGGTGGCGCGTGCGCGGTGCGCGGTGCGCGGTGCGCGTGTGCGCGTGTGCGCGTGGCGTGGCGCGTGCGTGCGCGTGGCGCGTGCGCGTGTGCGCGCGTGCGCGTGTGCGCGTGTGCGCGTGTCGCGTGTGCGCGTGTGCGCGTGTGTCGGTGTGCGTGTGCGGTGTCGGTGTGCGGTGGCGTGTGTGCGTGTGTGCGTGTGGCGTGTGTGCGTGGTGTGCGTGTGTGCGTGTGGTTGGTGCGTGCGTGGTGCGTGGTGCTGTGTGCGTGTGTGGTGGTGGTGTGGTGTGTGCGTGTGGCGTGTGTGCGTTGGTGTGCTGTGTGTGTGCGTGTGTCGTGTGTGCGTTGTGCGTGTGCGTGTGTGCGTGTGTGCGTGTGCGTGGTGCGTGTGTGCGTGGCGTGCGTGCGTGCGTCGTCGTGGCGTGCGGTGTGTGCGTGTGTGCGTGTGTGCGTGTGTGCGTGTGTGCGTGTGTGCGTGTGTGCGTGTGGCGTGTGCGCGTGTGCGCGTGTGCGCGTGTGCGCGTGTGCGCGTGTGCGCGTGTGCGCGTGTCGCGTTGCGCGTGTGCGGTGTCGTGTGCGCGGTGCGCGTGCGCGGTGGCGCG
Organism: Vesta saturnalis; assembly: GCA_036346205.1. Taxonomy (NCBI): domain Eukaryota; kingdom Metazoa; phylum Arthropoda; class Insecta; order Coleoptera; family Lampyridae; genus Vesta; species Vesta saturnalis. Next base: position 6,042,967 of record JARFJB010002396.1, read on the forward strand.
CGTGTGCGCGTTGCGCGTGCGCGCGTGTGCGCGTGGTGCGCGGTGCGCGTGTGCGCGTGTGCGCGGCGGCGTGCGCGCGGTGCGTGCGCGGTGCGCGTGTGCGGTGGCGTTGTGCGTGTGCGTGTGCGCGTGTGCGCGGTGCGTGTGTGCGTTGTGCGTGGTGCGTGCGTGCGTGTGGCGTGCGTGCGTGCGTGCGTGCGTGCGTGCGTGCGTGTGGCGTGTGTGCGCGTGTGCGCGTGTGCGCGTGTGCGGTGTGCGCGTGTGCGCGTGTGCGCGTGTGCGCTGTGCGCGTGTGCGCGTGTGCGCGTGCGCGTGTGCGCGTGTGCGCGTGTGCGCGTGTGCGGTGTGCGCGTGTGCGCGTGTGCGCGTGTGCGCGTGTGCGCGTGTGCGGTGTGCGGTGTGCGTGTGTGCGTTGCGTGGTCGTGTGTGCGTGTGTGCGTGCGTGCGTGCGTGGTGCGTGTCGTGGTTGCGTGTGCGTGTGTGCGTGTGTGCGTGTGTGCGTGGGGCGTGTGTGCGTGTGTGCGTGTGTGCGTGTGTGCGTGTGTGCGTGTGTGCGTGTGTGCGTGTGTGCGTGTGCGTGTGTGCGTGTGTGCGTGTGTGCGTGTGTGCGTGTGCGCGTGTGCGCGTGTGCGCGTGTGCGCGTGTGCGCGTGTGCGCGTGTGCGCGTGCGCGTGTGCGCGTGCGCGCGTGCGCGCGTGGCGGTGCGCGTGTGCGCGTGCGCGCGTGTGCGCGTGTGCGCGTGTGCGCGTGTGCGCGTGTCGCGCGTGTGCGTGTGTGCGCGTGTGCGTGTGCGTGTGCGTGTGTGCGTGCGTGCGTGCGTGCGTGCGTGTGCGTGTGCGCGTGTGCGCGTGTGCGCGTGTGCGCGTGTGCGCGTGTGCGAGTGTGCGTGTGTGCGTGTGTGCGTGAGAGTGTGTGTGCGTGTGCGCGTGCGTGCGTGCGTGCATGCGTGAGTGCGCGTGTGCGTGTGCGCGTGTGCGCGTGTGCGTGCGTGCGTTTGTGCGTGTGCGTGTGTGCGTCGTGCGTGTGTGCGTGCGTGCGTGTGTGCGTGTGTTCGTGTGTGCGTGTGAGCGTGTGTGCGTGCGCGTGTGTGCGCGTGTCCGCGTGTCCCCGTGTGTGCGTGTACGTGTGTGCGTGTGAGCGTGTGTGCGTGTGTGCGTGTGTGCGTGTGCGCGAGTGCGCGTGTGCGCGTGTGCGTGTGCGTGCGTGTGCGCGTGGCGCTGTGCGCGTGTGCGCGTGGCGCGTGCGCGCGCGGCGTGCGTGCGCGTGTGCGCGTGTGCGCGTGTGCGCGTGTGCGCGTGTGCGCGTGTGCGCGTGTGCGCGTGTGCGCGTGTGCGCGGTGTGCGCGCGTGTGCGCGCGTGTGCGCGTGGGCGGTGTGCGCGTGTGTGCGCGTGTGCGCGTGTGCGCGCGTGTGCGCGCGTGTGCGCGCGCGTGCGCGCGTGTGCGCGTGCGCGTGTGTGCGCGCGTGTGCGCGCGTGTGCGCGTGGTGTGCGCGTGTGCGCGTGTGGCGCTGTGCGGTGTGCGCGTGTGGCGTGTGTGGGTGTGGGTGTGGTGTGGGTGTGGGTGTGGGTGTGGGTGTGGGTGTGGGTGTGGGTGTGGTGTGTGGGTGTGGGTGTGGGTGTGGGGTGTGGGTGTGGGTGTGGTGTGGGTGTGTGTGGGTGTGTGTGGGTGTGTGTGGGTGTGTGTGGGTGGTGTGGGTGTGTGTGTGGTGTGTGTGTGTGGTGTGTGTGTGTGGCGCGTGTGCTGTGTGCGGCGTGTGCGCGCGTGTGCGCTCGTGTGCGCGCGTGTGCGCGCGTAGCTGTGTCGCGTGTGCGCGCGTGTGCTCCGTGTGCGCGCGTGTGCGCGCTGTGCGCGTGTGCGCGTGTGTGCGGTGTGTGCGCGTGTGTGCTCGTGTGTGTGCGTGTGTGCGTGTTGTGGTGTGTCAGTGTGTGTGAGTGTGTGTGTGTGGTGTGTGCGTGTGTGTGTCAGTGTGTGTGAGTGTGTGTGTGTGTGGTGTGTGTGGTGTGTGGTATGTGAGTGTGTGTGAGTGTGTGAGTGTGGGTGGGTTAGTTGGTTCGGCGGGCGAGCGGGCGGGCGGGTGGGTGCGTGGAAGCGAGCGCAAGCGCGTGCGCGTTTGCGTGTGCGTGTGCGTGTGCGTGTGTGTGTGTGTGTCTCTGTCTGTGTGTATGGATGCATGTTAGTATCCACGATAACTTCAAAACGAAAATACCTACGTACTTAAACTGTTGTATCTAAGCTTGTTTTCATATAACTTAGAGCTGATTAGATTTTGGAAGAAATCCAGCGGCGGGGATGGGGATTTATTCGAGTCAGTTATTGGTTTTTATTATATATATGTAAAACAACTGCATATTTCAAAGATATACAAATACCAAGATATAGACCTTAAGCATATCGATTGATTATGTTCTATACAATTTTTTGATACGACGCGTAATTTAGCGGCAAAAAAATTCCCAAGGTAGAATTTGAGTGTTAGTTAATTTTTTCATTATCTGAATAACGTTTAATTTTATAAAAAAATTTTCCTTATAACGTTTTTTAATGAAAGAGAAATAAATGTAAAAATTATATAAATGTGATTGACAATGTTGAAGATGTAATATCGATATTTTTTATAGAAGGGGGCGGATTTGGAATTTTTTTTACATTACATGCATTTATGTCTATGAATCTCTAACTGACATAAAGTTTTAAACGTCATTCTGACTTAGATTATTGTTTTTGCTTTAACAATGTTGCCTGTTTTCGTTATGAGCGTATAAAAATAGCGTTGCATAGGTATTTAAAAAAATTAAAATTAAAATTATTTCGTTTCTGTTCATTTCCATTTTGTAGGTTGGAAGGTCGTGTGGTGTTCCACACCAGATATTTTGTTTTGTATTCTAACCTATTAGTTTCCGACCTGCCTGTTAAGTGTTTCTGGTATATCCTATTGTTCACTTCTATTAAATTCTTTATTTCCTCTGTTATATAGTAATTTTATGTCTTTTGGTTACTCTCCCAGGCATTCAAATGCTACCTTGTGTAGCATCTTATTTGTTTGTTCATATTCTTCCTCTAGGTCCTGTAATGGTTCAGCAAGATTGAATTCATTCTGTAGCCTTCTTTATTATAGCCTAATGTTGAAATAAGTACATTTTATATCTTTTAGTTGTTATCTCTGTTTGGTTTCCGTCTATTTGGTTTGTTCCCAATCTTTTTGTGTGCTTATGTGAGAAGGGGTATACTATTTTAGCAATCCTTGGAATGAAATTTTTTAGGGAAGAGTGTGTTGATATGTTCTATGTATTAGGAGAATGCAATCGAAACTGACTTCTTGCATCCCGAAGCTATGCTCAGAAGTATCCTGACAGAAGACACCCACCTTAAGTTAGCTTCGAGCGATTCAAGGGGAGGTTTGAAACACCAGGTAGCGTTAATGATACAAAACATAGGCGTGCAAGACATATAAGTATGGAGTTGTTGAAAATTCTCACCAGTCCTCACGAAAAATTTGTTGATGCAAGTCATACATCATTACTTTTAAAAAGTACCATGTCCAAAAACACAAGAAACTTTTTTGCGAAAGATTAGAAAGTCGGAGGCAATTTTGTGAGTGGATTAATGATAATATGAATGCCGAACCAGATTTTCTGAATTGTGAGGCGACTTTTAGCAACAGAGCCTCCCCAGTCATCGAAATTTCCATTATTACGTTACCGATAAGCCCGAATTCCTGAGAGCAGTTGATCATCAACATCAGTGGTCAATAAACGTGTGGGGTGGAATTGTGAGGACACAAGTTGTTGAACCTGAATTGAACGATTTAGTGCAACATGTCGCTGAAAATGTTGTCCTTAGATTGTGCTACCAACATGATGGTGCACCTCCTCATTCGACGCACAGAACTGGTCTGCTAGGTCTCCAGACCTAGAGATAAAAATCTAGTACAACTACATTTTTCCCTTTGCAGCTGTATAAGGACATTGTGTACCAAACCCGTCCAACTACTAGCAAAGATATGAAAGAGATAATTCGTGATGCTTTTCGCCAAGTGACCCATGACTTGCTAATTGATGTTCAACGTTCACTTACGGAACGAATTCAACTGTGCCTCAAACAAAATGGCGTTGAATCTGAACACTTATTGTAAATTGCTGTGGTACTTTTTCTATTAATTTCATTATGTAGGTATTAACACTGTGTAATAAAAATCGTCGTTGCTTTGTGTCGATGATTTGATCAACTTGTTGTTTTTTTTTATGATAATCTTGCAATATGCAGAAATTACACGTTTTACACATCTAATCTGAAAATATACGCTGGAAAATAACCTTGGACCTTACAAAGTAGTGACGTAAAACGTATGACTGCTCATATTTTGAATACAAGGAGAAACATCATGACAGACAATTAGGTTACATCTGTACCTTTAGCGAAATATTTATTGCAACAACGAACTACAATTGTTGGAACACTGCGTATAAACAAAATAGAAATTCCACCATTATTCCTGAATTCGAAAATTTGGCCTCCTCGAAGCAGCATGCCCGGGTTTTCAGAAGAAGGTGTATTGGTTTCGTATATACCCAAGAAAAACAAGACTGTTTTGATTCTCTCCACTCTACATTTTGATGATAGATGATGAGACGCACGAGGTAATGAAACTAGAAGCTGTAACTTGTTATAACTTAACCTAGGTAGGAGTAGATGTAGTGAATGAACTCAACACTCTGCATTCTGTATCAAGTATAAGCTGCAGATGGCCTTTGACAATCTTTTTTTCCGTTTTGAATATCACAGGCATAAATAGCCAGATAATATTTAGAGAAAATAATAACAAAACATTGGCTAGACGGATATATCTGAAAACTCTGGCTTTGGGCATAATGAGACCTTATTCGATGAAACGATCAAGAATACCAAAATCTGTCAATGAATTCATGAAACACAACAGCAAAAATAGCTGGAATAGGGTGCCAAACAATCAGAGTTCTCAAGAAGTAGAAGGGCTGTGTTACGTGTGCCATAGTGGAAAACATAGAAAAACAAAGAAACGTTGTATGAACTGTGAGAGGTCAATCTGTACAGAACATACCAAATACATGTGCAATAACTGTAGTGTAAATAACGATGATGAACAATTTGTTTAATTTTTGTTTTGTTTGTTGTTTTTTAACTGAATAAATAAATTAAAGGATAATAAATCTAATTCACGAAAATTTATTATTTTTGATTATAATAAGAGAATAACTTCATATTTAATTAAAATGAAGGTAAGTTTATAAAACTAGAGATAAAAGGAACATGAAACATTATGAAAAATAATTAGAATTCTGTATGTGAGGGAAATGTTCTAAGTGGGACCACTGGCCTTACACTTTTCTTAGCGACCACTCACAGGTTAACAGCGACCTAAGGCCACCAGTTACAATGACGAATGTGTTCGAGTCTGTTGCACTTCCATATCTTAGATAGTTGGTAAATCCCACTTTCTAATGGCCTGCTCGGTCGCCAGATTTGTCACTCATTGAGCATGTTTGGGATATCATAGAAACAAATATTTACTTAGGAGGTACAAGTTTTGTCAGTAGTTTCATAACAAACGGAAGTCCAAAATTTTAGTGATTATTTGGGGAGATGAAAGTAAAAGGAAAAGACCATGTATTTCATTCCCTTCCCAAGGGGAAGTATTTCATTCCCTTCCCAAGGGGAAGGGCGGACTATTTGAGGCCCCCGAAAAAAACTCATGCAGGGTAGACGGTAACGAGAATCGAACCCACTGCCTCCCGAACGCTACGCAGGTCGTTTTACCACTACCCTACTAGCTCGGGAAGATGTAACACACATCTCAACTATTTAGACAAAATACCCACATCTAAACATAGCTAATTAAATTTTAGTGTGTGGTGTCACCCAAAATAATACCGTTTAATACACTATATTTTTAGAGATACTCTTACTTTTGAAAGATATATCAAAATATTAGAACAGGATTTGAAATATTATCTTGATAGTATTTCTCTAGAAGAAACACCAACGGAAAGATTGTGACCTGGCTTATAATGCACTGGGGGCTCGAAATTATTTAAAACGCGTTCTTCCTAGTAACCGAGATGAGTACGCACGGACCCATAAAATGGCCTGCTCGTTCTTCTGATTACTATCGATTTGATTTTCTTTGTGGGGCGATTTGAAAAACATAAAATTTATAAGTATCCCTCAACAATTGCGGAGGACTTACGAGAAAATGTAGTAGAGCTCTTGAAGTAAATAGCTACTACAAATTTTAAATGCAACACGATCTTTGGTATGGAGATACAATAGGTGTATCTCCCATAATAGGGAACTTTTCTTCTCGGTGGATTCATTGTGTTATTTCATTTTTGTTACAAAGTTTGATTAAGCGTGTAATTCGAGAAAAGCTGTAACGGCCGATCCTAATTAAAAATTAATTGATGACAGAATAAGAATATCTAAAAATATACAGGGTGTTCAATTTAAAATGTTTAAGTTGAATACTGGTATACGAAAATGCAACACCCTGTAGAATTGTAGATATTGTTGGGTTACGGAGAAGAAGCTAATATACAACTTTCATATTTAAAGATTTTCTGTATCTAAAATAGTTACGAAGCAACATAAGAATCACGTACTAATTTAACACCCTGTATAACGATTAAGTACAATACCTTTTTGTTATTTATTCACACATTTTAGAAATGTAAATCTAAAGAAAAAGTTTAAAATAGGGTAATGTAGTAAAACAAGATATTTAAATTCATCAATAACGCAATGGAAGAAAATCTGATTATTCATAAGGTAAAAAATGGAAATACAAATTTTGTAGTACCCTGTTCCTTCCTAAACCTTGATTTAAAAAAAAAAGAAGGTGACGAATGAGGTAGTGCTTTGTGCTGTATGTAATAAAATAATGCGGTAAACGAGCGTATGCAGTGTGATAAATGTGTGTTAGTTCTTTCACAATAGCTGTGTGAACAAAATTAAGAATAAAATAATAATTAGTGAAACGGAAATCGTTTGTTGTAAAGAAGTTGATGTTAAAATTAATAATGAAAAAAGTCTTGAAGAACAGGATGCGAAATCTTTAGAAACCTATTAAGAACCAAAGACTGTAAATACTGAATCAAGCGTTAATACACAAATACATGATAATCATCTTTTCAATACGCAAGCTATCCGAAGGCGACAAAAATGGTTTATCTTGTGATAAATGCACAGAAGTATCCAGAATATTACTCATCATTTAAGGTAATTTCAAATACTGGTAGTTAATGGTGGCTGAAGCTACCATCAGGAACGTGAGGAATCAGGTTTTTCGCAGAAGTCGCCTAACTGTAGAACCAAGTAGTACCAAGTTCATAGATTGCATTGCAGAACTCAGGTTCGCTTAAGGTATAGCATATAAATATTCAATGGATAATCAATTGAGTGTACTTTACCTAACGGAACATCACCTTTTTGGCTAAGAATAAACAGTTTAACTTTGGGAAAATATAAAGTTGTAACCTATTTTCATGATGTTATGCAAAAAAGATTACGAAGTAGGTACTTTGTATTATATAATTGTAGAACTAAACTGTGAAACATTCTGTGTTGAGTTAATTGATTTTAATACTGTAATTGTTTTGGATCTCCTAAGGCAGCGTTTATGTTGAAGCTTTGATGAATGATAAGAGCAGTGCTGAGAACCGGAACAAAAGCAGCCAAAATTAATTTCTATACTCTGTTCCATCTTATTTTCCATTGGAGCAGGAAATGATGTTTTTTTTTTGTAGTAGTATTCCCATTTGTTGAAGTGACAAGAAGTCAATTTGACGCTATCCTGTCAAAAATAATCGTTGTGTTACCTACTTAAGTAATGCATATAATGATCAAGTCTCGAATCAATAATAATTTGTAGCAACAAGTTATTTGGTATATTACCTTTCGGAAAGATCTACAACGATTAATTTGGCAACTTAATTCAGAAAATGATTACTTACCATGGAGAAATTATATCACGTAAAAATTTTATACGCGGGGTGTTGTAGTTTAGGGTTTTTGGAAAGCTGCTACTATTTACTCGATTCGGGGAACGAGAAACGGGATTATGATAAAACTATGAATGGGGGCCGGTTTCAAAATTGGGTTATGAAATAGCATTCCTGCGCTGTCCACACTACCCTGAAATTGTGTGCTGGTTATGGATAACGCGTCGTATCACTCGCTGCACATAAATAAGCCACCCTCATTTTCCTGTAAGAAAGATTAGCTACAGATGGGGTTGTTACGCACGCGATCGCAAAATAAGACCCTACTGTTTGCATCAAAATTTTAGTAAAAATACAATTAAATATTTGGTTTTCGGTAGGTTTTAACCGTGGATACGAAAGCAGCAATCTTCTGGTCAGTTCCATTTTACTACGCCTTAAGTAGGTTCTGGTTATTTACTTTTATGTGTACGTAACAGTCAAGAAAAGAATGACGCAGCAAATTTACAAATCTACATCAGGTTATGGTCAGGAAAAGAAAGGGAAATTTGCAGTCGGTAAATTTTATCACGAAAGCAAGTCTTCTCATTGGATTATTTATAAAATTGCTCTCTAGATTTCCTATTTATGCCCTGTTTTTTTTTTCGGAAAAGCTAAAAAAGGAGATGGCATTCTTATTAGTTTTTACGTAGAGTTGGTTAACAAAACTGCTGATTGTATTAGATAAGACACGATGTTGTCATTTGTGACCAATGTAAATAATGTACAATCTCCGTTTTATGTAGGTAATAGACGTTCAAGGTTTAAAAATATAACCTATAGCTACGGCAGTAACTTTTAGTTCTTTTAACAGTGGTACCACACTCTCCCTCTCCAAGGTCTGCTCTAATGCAAAATAAGATGCAACAAATTATCTGATATGCAGTTTATAAGGGAGCTTTGTGGTAGCGACGATCTGCGATTTAGGTGACATTTTAATGTTAGATCAAACCAGTTAATGTTTATTGCACTGAGGGGACCGCTGCATGTAGAGTCATAATTAGGGTTCCAAGTGTTTCTAATCGCATGAGTGTATTCGTGTGGATTGGCGAATTCCTGATATCAAAAATTCAAATAATTATATTTATTTTCATTCTTTTTGTTGTTCTAAAAACTGCAGTTTTTGTTTTTCTACCTATAGTGAAGCCTGACCTGTACCTTTTTTGCTAAATGCTTTTAGGATAGCAGAATTTTTGAAGACTCGTCTAAAATATATTCATCTTTTTTGGGGTACATTGATTTCTTGGAACAAAAGTACTTCCATTCTCCTGTATGTTCATTTATTTGGGAACCTCCAGATTTTGATTTAGGAAAGCACGCCAAGGTATTTCGAAATTTGTCTCATAAACTTTTACATTTATTTCGTACTGCTGTCCCTAAAATAGGAACTATAATTACAGGTATTTATTAACTGGCCAATCGTTTAGAAGTTTGACGTTTACTTTCTGGATGAGCGTGGAAACAGTTTCAAAAATTGTTATAGAAATGCTTAAAATGAAAACAAGGTAAAATACGAAATTTTAGGTATATACGTGTTGTCGTTCAGGAGTTATCCTGGATACGAAGGCACGCATAAACGCACGCACTCACTCAGTTATTCACGCACGCAAGCATGCACGCACGCGAGCATTTATTTTAAGCGTGTGATTCTGTTGTTTTTATCAAACGTTTTAGTTTGTTATTCAATGTATTGCAAGCTTCTTGTACATCTTATGGGAGAGACTTGAAAGATACAACTACTTGTCAGCATATTATATATATATATATATATATATATATATATATATATATATATATATATATAAAATATTGGACAGTAATATGTTTCAGGACATTCTCTACACGATGGTGATAGATTTTCAATTGGATGAATTATTTAAAAATGAAGACTTTCAACTTCTTTTTTTAAATGGAATGCAATATTTTTTTTAATTATTGAGATCCTAGAAAAATTCTTTTTGCGATAGTATTTTCCTTAAAAATTCATTTCTTTCCCTGTCAAAAGCAAACTAACATTTTAATCTAGTAGCGCATGAATGATTTACACTCGATGTTATTTTTGTCCAAATATCAAGTAGCGGTAGACACAAAAGAAACCGTTAAACTTTATTTTGTAATAAACATCTACTTTTGAAACTCAAAATTAAACATTTACATCAAATAAAATTAGGTATTTACAAAATAGTTCGAAATGTTTTCTTCCTTTTTCAATACATAAATCGAAACGTCGTCAAATGGAGCCAATAGATCGAAGGATGATTTACGGAGAAATTTCGTTTAGGCAAATACGAATTCTCTTGTATATTTTCAATAGTTGTTGGTTCAACGATGTACACCTGGGATTTTACATACCCCAGAGAAAAAAGTCTAGTGGTGATGTATCAGGTGACCTAGGTGGCCAACCATCTGGTCCTCCACGACCAATCGAGTGGTTCTCGTATCGGAAGGGCATAATGTGCTGGAGCGCCATCTTGTTGCCACCACAAATTATTTCTGATATTTTGTGGGAGTTCAATTAGATGATATTGAATTTCATTTTCTAATAAATTGAGGTAATTCTCTCCAGTTAGTCTATTATTAAATATTTGCCCAACAATGTGCTGTCCTATAATTCCACATTACACGTTTAAACTCCATGGATGTTGACAACGTCGCTCACGGGTCCAGTGTGGATTTATATTATCGTAATAATGCATGTTGTCTTACAACAACAGTATCATTTCGAAAACTTGCTTCGTCCGAAAATAAAACGTTGTTAAAAAGTTTCTATTTTGTCGCTTTTTCAAAGCCCATTGTGCAAAATTAATTCTTAACAGAAAATCATTTTCGGTCAATTGTTGGTGAAGAATCTTTTGAATGGGTGAACTCTTATTTTTTTATTATCCTCCATACCTAACTATGCGATATTCCAACCAAAGTTGCAATCTTCTTAGTACTGACATAGGGATTTTCAACAATATGTAGCATTACCTGGTTTCGTTGTCGTCATTGCATGGTGGTGCGTTTTATGTATCGGTTTCTTATAATCCACAGTTCCCGTTTCACGCGTTCTCTCCAATAGTTTAGTAAATGTTTGATGTTCAGGGTGCCTTCTGTTTGCATATTTATTTCTGTACAATCTGCTGCTTCATAAGGATCTTCATCTGCTTTTCCAAATATTAGGAGCATACCAATTAACTCGTTTTCGTATAACTCAACCCCATTTTAAAACGTATCAATAATTTTAAATTAACAATTATAATCTTCAATAATAAATTGTTCTTAACAAGCACTGACAACTAAATTGCATTGATTGACCTTTGCCTACTAGATTAAAAGTTTATTGTTTCTTTTGTGTCTGCTGCTACTTGATATTTGGACAAAATAACATCGAATATAAAACATTCATGCCGCTACTAAATTAAAATGTTAATTTGCTTTTTGATAGGGAAAGAAATGAATTTTTGAGAAAACGAAATACTATCGTAAAAGAATGTTTTAGGATCTCAATAATAAAACAAAATTATTGCATTCCATTAAAAAAAGTTGAAAGTCGCCATTTTGAAATAATTCGTCCAACTGAAAATCTGATATCACCATCGTGTAGGGAATGTCCTGAAACATATTACTGCCAAATATATTGAAAGTAGTACCCATAGTGTGGCTAAAACATGAGGCGCTTACTCTGAAACAGGCTGTATATATACAGGGTGTCCCAATTGTACGTATTCGGTCGATAGCTCCTTAGCCATTAAACTTAGAAGATAAGTTTAAATACGAAAGTTGTCTATTTTATAAGCTGCATAATCTAAAAATAGTTTGGTTTCTACAGGGTGTAATATAAAAGCGGTACAATATAGAACTTTTGATTTTTAAATAGAACACCCTATATATTATTTTATTTTCGATTCTCCTTATAATTTTATATCTTTCTTATAAGGATTACTTACAAGCTAAATCTTAGAGTTTTTGAGATATTTGCAAAGTTAACTAAAACTGACATTTTTATGTAGTAATTCAAGTAGGCGTATCTCAGTTATTTTTAAAGATAAAAATAATCTTTGGTATAGAATTTATTCATACATGAGCTTACTTTAATCTATTGTCAAAATTGATTTCAATATACACGGTGATCACAAAATTAATTCAATAACATAAATTTGAAAATGCTATATCTTCATTTTTTAAATGGCACATCCTATATTTTTTAAACCCTTGTCTTCGTCTATTAATCGGCTTTCATTTCTATTAAATATGTTCTATACCTATCTCTAATAGTTTCGGAGATATTTAAGTTTGTTCAATTTTTCGTTGATAACACTGAAGAAGAGTAACATTAGTTGGTCAAAGCAAGCTATGAGTACATAAGAAACTAAAAACATATTAACTGAAAACTTAAAATTATAATAAATCTTCAATGTGACCACCATTTTGTTGCTGGCAAACATGAAGTCTTTGAATACATTTGGATACATTTATATTTTGAATGACGTCTCTAAGTCTTGCCTTCATATCATCTACAGTCGTTGGAGGAGTTTGATAGACTTTTCTTTAATTCAACCTCAAAGAAAAAGTCCAGCTTTGTCAAGTCAAGCGATCTTGCAGGCCAGGAGATCGGCCCTCTTCTTCCAATCTATTTGTTTTGAAACTGGATATTTAAATAATTTCTAACGTTTCTGCTAAAATGCGGAGGAGCGCTATCTAATTGCAGCCACATTTCTCTAAGGGTTCGTAAAGGTAAATCTTCAATAAAAGTTTCAAATTCGTTGCGCAAGAAGTTTAAAATGAATCTCCATTGATCGTGTTTTCAAAAAATATGGTCCTATAATTCTTTCCCCAATAATTCCGGCCCAAACATTACGTGACCAGCGGTGTTGATGATCAACAAGAATTATAAATCTGGGATTCTCAGTATCGTAATAATGGAAATTATGTCTATTAACATATCAATTTTTGTGGAAAGTAGCTTCATCAGTAAATAAGGTCGTGCTAAAATAGTTGGGATTTTCTAAATTTTTATTTATGGCCCAATTGCAAAAGTTTAATTTATTAACGAGGTCATCCTCGTCTAATTCTTGTGCAAGTTGGACATGGTATGGATAATATTTATATTTTTTTATAATTCTATTAACTGATGTTGTTGAAACTCCAACTTCTAATTCCAATTGTGAGCAAGAAACGTGAGGATTTTCAATCACGCATTGAAGAACTAGATGTTCATTACCTTCGTTTATTGCGGTTCTTTCTCGTTCTAAATTGTGTTCGTGATGAATACTGCCTGTTTGCTCGAAACGCTCTTTAATCTTGCAAATGCTGAAACTTGCGGGTGTCGTGCATTTGGAAATTTTTGTTTATAAATTCGAGGAGCTAAAGACAATTTTTATCGCTTTCACCAAGGACGTAAATCATATTAACAAGTTCATCTTTCGAAAAATTCATTTTGTAATTTAGGAAGTAAGTATACAATACTAAACAAATATTAGCACTGTTTGACAAGTTTGATTTCTTCATTTGTTCTTTTGTTTTACGCTCTTTTGATTAAATTGTTTAATTTTACGATGAATCGTTTAAAACATCTCAAATATGGTGCTTTCATACAATATTTATTATAATTACAATTTATGTATTTCAGTTAATATTTTTAGTTTCATATGTATCCACAGCTTCCTTTGACCGACTAATGTTACTCTTCATCAGTGTTATCAACGAAAAAATTGAACAAACTTAAATATCTCCGAAATTATTAGAGATAGGTATAGAACATATTTAATAAAAATTAAAGTCGACCAATAGACGAAGACAAGGCGTTAAAAATATAGGGTGAGTTATTTAAAAATGAAGATATAGCATTTTCAAATTTACGTTGTTGAATTAATTTTGTGATCACCCGTTTATTCAAAGACTTCATGTTTACCAGCAACAAAATGGTGGTCATCTTGATCATCTATTATCATTTTAAGTATTTGTATTTCAGTTAATATGTTTTTAGTTTCTTATTTATTCATAGCTTGCTTTGACCGACTAATTTTACTCTTCTTCTGTGTTATCAACGAAATAAATTGAACAAACTTAAATATCTCCGAAACTATTAGAGATAGGTATACAACATATTTAATAGAAATGAAAGTCGATTAATAGACGAAGACAAGACATTAAAAAATATAGGGTGTGCCATTTAAAAAATGAAGATATAGCATTTTCAAATTTATGTTATTGAATTAATTTTGTGATCACTCTGTATATTGAAATCCAATTTTGACAATAGATTAAAGTAAGCTCATGTATGAATAAATTCTTTACAACAGATTATTTTTTATCTTTAAAATAACTGAGATACGCCTACTTGAATTATAAGGAGAATCGAAACATAAAATAATGTATAGGGTGTTCTATTTAAAAATCAAAAGTTCTATATTGTACCGCTTTTATATTACACCCTGTAGAAACCAAACTATTTTTAGATTATGCAGCTTATAAAATAGACAACTTTCGTATTTAAACTTATCTCCTAAGTTTAATGGCTAAGGAGCTATCGACCGAATACGCACTATACATATATATATATATATATATATATATATATATATATATATATATATATATATATATATATATATATATAACAGGGTGACCTAAACTCAATGGCCAAAACGAAAACAGCTGATTCCTCTGGCCAAAAGGAACAAAAATTGTTAATACAGGGTGTGTCTATTGTTGATGGTTTCAAGATGTTAACTTTTTTAATTTTTCTATTTCGTGGATTTATTTTTAAATCACGCTGTATCTTCCAAACTAGAAGAGTTACAAGAAAACACATTAGGAGAAATTTGTAGAAGATGAAATTGCCTTAAAGAATATTGAATTCATTCGAGACAAACTCATCATTCAACATTTTTAATGACATAATGAATTCAGAAATGATTTTTTCAAATCCAAGAGGAATATGTTTCCAATAGAGATGGATTTGATACATGGCCGATAAAGGAAAAACTTCCTTTTTTCATAAGCTTCACAACGATATGAAAAAACTTATGGTTGACGTACTAATTACTGAATTGTTACAGGAATACACCTCAGGAAAAACTTTTAGAGCATAAAATTACCTTCAAAAATATGGTAGAGTAGATGAGAATTGACGATTTGTCCCTCACTTTTCAATCAATCTGTACATTTACGGCAAGAAATACGTCTCCGTTACTGATATCTTTTCATCACCATAGCAACGACTTGACATTAGTAAGTTAGTTGTCAAAATTTGTTTGCTATTACAGTTTTGCTGATTTCAATACGAGTTCTTTCTGTTGTAGTGATATTGTAATTTAGTTTTGAGTCGTTCTTGTTCTTGTTATTATTATTCAATATTCTTTAAGGCAATTTCATCTTCTACAAATTTCTCCTAATGTGTTTTCTTGTAGCTCTTCTAGTTTGGAAGATACAGCGTGATTTAAAAATAAGTCCACGAAATAGAAAAATAAAAAAGTTAACACCTTGAAACCATCAACAATAGACACACCCTGTATTAACAATTTTTGTTCCTTTTGGCCAGAGGAATCAGCTGTTTTCGTTTTATCGAGTTTACCCTATGTATATTATATATATATATATATATATATATATATATATATATATATATATATATATATATATATATATACAGGGTGGCCACCACCAACGCGTGTCTCTAGCACCCAAACGACTGAATTTTTCAAAATCTGTTTGGACGAGAATATGTAAGCCTTCTAGGACTACAATCTAAAATTAGTTTGATTTATACAGGGTGATCGACAAACTTGTTACTTATCAAAGTTATATTATTTTAAATGGAATACACTCCTTTTAATTTTTTTTAAATAAGGTGTAAAAATAAGGTAGACTTTCATTAGAGTTCCCTATACCTAAACCTTACAGTTTCCGAAATATTTAACATTTTTTGAAAATGTTGGGTTGTCAAAAAATTTCGTAATAAGGATATTTGGAAGTACGTATTCTGTTGTTTATTGTTTCAAATCATAATTTATAAAATACAAAGAATAACGCGTAAAGTGAACAAACTTCAAAGTTAAATATCTTTGTTATTTTAAATACAACGCCCAAGAAATTTTTATCGGAATGGAATAGTCTTTTGACAATAGTTCGAACTGTATTAGGGTTCCTTTCCTAACTTCAATACTTTTCGAGAAATTAGTGTATTTGTTAGATTTTTAGAAATTACGCCATTAACTCATGTCGATCAGTTAGAATTCTGTGATTTACAAAGGTTACAAATGTGTTAAACGGTTTTGGTTTATTAAGGTTATCAAGGTTATACGGTTACTGGTCTTGAAAAGACCGTTTTACATTATGCACCGAGAGCCTACTGCTGGATTTGTCACTACAGTAAATGTTCAAACTGATGACCGTCTTCTTGAATGCATAGTCTAATTCTTTCTTCAAAATTTTATCCACCGCATTTCTAATTCTTTCTTTCATATTGTCTGCAGTAGTAGCAGGAATATTGTAAACAATATTTCTTAATTGAACGTCTATGATCCAAGCAAAATTGTTGAACTTGACTTGAGTAATTTTTCAATCTGAAAGAAAAACAGAAATTCATAATGTGCGTAATGAACGGTAGTAATATGACAAACATGGCTTAATCATGTAGATATTAAATCCATTATTACCTGCAGATTTAGTGTTTATATACTCAATTATTTTTAATACGTCAATAAAATCAAATAGAACAGTATAATTTTGTTTTTGTCCACATCGAACTTTTGGGACTGATTCAATGAAATGGTTATTAACCGGTTCAACCTCTTCTAAACGACTTGATTGATATGTCCTTATCGAAATTTTTTCAATTCTTTCTCACATTGGGCTACTTCTTTGGGAGCGAAAAAGATTGTTAAAATATTTTTTTCTTTTCTTGTCTACAGAGCTCAGTTACTTTATTATGTAGACGATTATACTGACTTACTCAAATTCCTGTTTATTTTTTTGTAAATTTGAAAAGCTAAGTTTCGATGGGAATTGAGAATTTACAGCACTTTAGGCCAAAACGCCTGTGGCCTCTTGTTTTTTCTCTCCATGCCTTTCTATCTTCAACCGTATTTTCCTAGTTTCTAGTCTGGAAAGCCTCCACTTTCTCCCACCATGTTTTCCTTGGTCTTCCCTTTTTCTACCTTCCTTCTGGTTCGCTTGTCATTATTGTGTGTGTTAATTCGTTTTTATTTTTCCTTTTCACGTGTCCCATCCATCTCAGTCTACTTTGCTGTATTCTTTATTTGTTCTTCGTTTCCATATATCATTTTCTTTGATGCCTCCATATATCCCTCTTAGTATCTTCCTTTCCCATGCTTCGATCTTCTTCTCCATTTCTGTTGTCAGAACTCATGCCTCACTTCCATAGATTATCTGACACCCAGTGTAGGTTCGTTTTCGCCCTATACCAAGAATTGTGTCGATTTAATGTGCCGTTTAGCATAAAGGTCGCTTCATCAGAGATCAAAATCATCTTCATTAAGCTCATGTATTTTTTCTTTTTTTTAAATTCTAAGCACGGAAGTATGGCTGCTCTCTAAATTTTCTGCTGCTGCTCTCGTTCAAACTTGTGGCGGTTCTTCAACTGCCAACAGAAAGCTTGTTCCTCACTCGTTGTCGATTTTGGTCTGCCAGTTCTTTTCACGTCTTCAACGCTACCAGTCTCTCGAAATTTTTTACTTAGTTGAGAGATTGTTCCTTGAGATACATGGGAGTCTGGGTAAATTCCGTTAAATACATGTCTTCAAAATTAATAATTTGCAAGAATGTTAAACAAGAACTTTGCTTTAAACTAACATTGATTATTTATCATTTGTATAAATTTAATTGTCATGATTTTTTCCGTAGCATCCTTGATTATTATAGGTGACGACTGAGAAGTAGTAAATATATTTGGCTTATTTTTTTTTAAAAAATTGCAACATTTTATGACTGAATACATAAAAATATGGTTGTTTCAAAATGAGAAAGAAAAGTATTTCTGTCATTTAAAAAAAACGTTGGGTGCCATAGCAACAAAAACAAAAGAAAATAATAACAAACTAAAAAAACTCAAAATTGCATGGTAATCAACCAAACAACTTTTATAGCGACCATACCTTCTGTAACTTTGCAAATAACAAAGTTAAAGCCATTATTTGATACCTCTGTTCCACCCTTTACACTATATACCTGGGACAGGGGTACCTAATATTTGAACGAAAGTTAGAAAACTTAAAATGTTAACTCAAAAAATTAGAAAATGTAGTGAAGCAACGTAAAATTTCCATTCAACTAAACTAAATTTGATAAGAATCATGATCTAACCTATTTATGATCGTTATGACCTGAAATCAACTTGTGTTGATTAAACATTGTTAAAATATATTTATTGTGTAAATTAGGTGTTAATACCAGCATTAAGATATGCTGACCTTTATGAGAACAGTGTGAATAAGATGAACTGAGAACATACATAAATTAAATCATTTTAATGGTCATGGTATGTGTTAATGGTTGCCTTAATAAGTTTTCTTGCATTCTATGTGGTTTACTAGAAGAAATATATAGTCGTTAATATTCTTTCATTGAAAAGACAGAAGTACGCAAATGGTGTATAAATTTAATCTTAGAGGTAGTACATATACCGTTAAATTTATACAAATCGAATTACAAAACCTGTGTAGTACTGACAAGTAGAACATTCAAACAAGAGTACATTGGAAAACAATGAATAATTGAAATTTTCAACATTCTAACTTCCACAACGTTACCATCAACTATCAGTACTTATTTAAAAGCAAGTAACATCTGTACTTAATATCTAGACTAACATAGTTTAACGATGTGTTAAGGTAGATAAATGTGCGGGATTATGAATAGACGTTTGTATATTGTAGTTTTGCAATCTCACGATGCATAAACTTACATAAAACCATGTAAGATGCTTCGCAATATAGTAAATCGTAAGTCCACTCCGTTATCTACAGAAAGTTAAAGTCATAGGCTGTCCTAGTTAAGGTCACCTATGACCTGGTCATCGTTATAAAGTACTTACAAAGACAGGAACTTTGAAATCTCTCCAGATATAACATTTTAACAACGTAACTTGGAATGGTATCATTAAGTGAAAACGGAACTTGCTCACAATTTAAGTTGTGCAACTCTTAGAAATTTTACCGCAAACTCCTACTGTTTCCTGAAATGAAACATTCTTACTCTTGTAATCTTTCGGTAAATAATTCATTTGTGGAATACAACATTTGGTCCGTGCTCATAAACAGATTATCTAAAGTGTTTTATCAGGAAATGTACAACGTTTGAATGACAATTGCAAATCCCTAGAAATGTAATTATATAAATTGATTTTTATATAATCTTATTTATTTCCTTTAGAAGACGTCGGATTGTGTACTTTTTTAATAAAATTAATGTACTTGTCCCAATTTTCTTATACGTTTATTAATTTTTCTTTAATTCTATTTTTTGAAAAGCTTCATAAAAAATCTCATTAGTATCCTTTTGTTTTACAATTATATTGATAAGTAGAAAGAAAGTAATTTTGTATCTGTCTTTATAATATAGATTTAATGTCTTATCTTTCATTGCCATTTTTCCCTGTCTTATTGCTTTATAAATAACATAAATAAATAATATAGATGCTTTGCATAAATCGGACAGTTGTAGAATTTAAATTTTTATAAATATATTGTAAGACTTTACAACTTACCTAATTTAAATTAAAATGATGTTAGTTAAATTTTGACGTCTACAATAAATTAACTTGACATTGAATAATTGTTTATTTCTAACGCAATAAACATTTCATATGTATTTTTAATTAATACTTAAAGATCACGCATTAAGTTTAATTTGCAAATGCAGTATTAAATGCTCCAGATGGGGATTATGATCAAAAGAAAAACGTGTCACTGTTTGTTTAAATTATCATTTTATTCTTTTAGCTTCTATTGTGGTGTACTGAAAAATAATTAAAATTTTATCTTTTGTAACGTATCGATTTACATTTAAAATCAAAAGTGAAGGTAAAATAAAATATTATATTCTTTCAGTTCCGCAATAATCAATCACCAAGTAGTTAATTGTTGGTTGTTCGTTTAAGTTTTGTCTTTTTTTTTAATTATTTATAAAGGTTTATTGTAAAAATGAAAAAAGAAATTCTATTATGATACTACCTAAGTTTATTTAATTCTGGAATGGGAGCGATGTAGATTAGATAGTAAACTTGTATCTCAATGTACAGGGTGGTTCATTTTCGACGTTTTCTTATGGGAAGTACCCTTTTTGTTAGAGATAGACAAAAAGTAATATGGGGTCCTTGTACTCGATTTTAGTGTTAATTAAGATCCAATAGTCCTAATCAAGATATCTCTGACCGGTATTACGCAATTAGCCAAAATTGAAAAAATGGCGGTTTTGAAAAACTTGAATAACTTTTTTATTTCTAAATGTATCGACAAACTGTAAAAACGTTCTTAAGGCACTTTTTTAAGTAGAATCCGTTAGTGCATTCACACTTTTAATACCTCCTTAATTTAAAAAGATATGACCTAAAGTTGTATTTTTTTATATGGAAACCGTAGTTGGCTATGACATTTTTAAATGACTTTTTTTGTGCTTTTTAAAAATATATACACTTCTATGCTATATTAATAATTAATTGTTTTTTTAAGTTTTTCTTAATTGGTATATTTATTAAGGATAACAGTTGGCTTAGAAATCCAGATATGAAATTGAAAGAAGATATTCTACTCACTTCCAGTAAAATATTTTAGAGACATTTTGTAACTCAACTAACTAATTGTAACGTTGTTCTTGTGGAATGGTAACAAATTATAAAATCTAAAGATTGAGTATAAAATTATCAAAAAACCTCAAATGCAAATTGAAACGAAATGAAAATAAACAACTTAACATCATCAGAAATTATGAAGAGCTGACAGTAAATCAATTTTTATACGTATGTAAACATCTAATTCTATAAACGAACAAAAACATGAACACAAAATATCAATATAAAAAGCACACTAAAACTAAAAATATTTTTCAAACTGTGCGCCCTTTTTTTGGATGTAGACTTCGCATCGTCTTCTAATTGGATTTATAGAGTTATATATAGATAATGGTGTTAATTGTGTAAAATCCACACGAACACTTTCTTTGTAACTCATTCACAGTATTATTAGTTCTTTTGTGTTCCAGCTATTAGGAAAACGTAAATTTAAGTAGTCATTAACTACACGGGAATTATGTGCGGGAGCTCCGCCTTGCTGAAATTGCAATATTGTGATAAAGGAAGACTCTCTAGAAATCCCTCCAAATGAATTCATAGAATATCGAGATATTTCATTGAGTTTAATCTTCCTTCATACATGTCATAATAAAAACGTTCGTTTTTAATGCAGCACCGCACATTTATTCCAAATTTCCCTTGTCTCCTGCGGACAACACTGACATGAGCGTTAGTATTTTCCCAGTAAGGTAAATGTACGCCGCCTTCTGTCGCCTATAGTAAAAAAATGTTCTTTCCGAAATCTATAGCAATGATATTTGTGTTTCTTTAAAATTCGAAGAACTTTGCTTCCAGACAGGCCTAGATTAACCATTTGTCTAGATGATGTTGTTGGCTCTGCTTCGACTTCTCCTAAGACGACCATTGAATTTTCTTCAAAATTTCGTTTAAAGTAAGTTTTCGGCGTGGGATTTTTAAAAGAACCGAATTCAATTAAATTTTTCTGTAACCTAAAATTAATTAGGATATTGTTTTGAGCTAACAAAAATTTTAATTTCTATTAACTATACCATTCAAAAATATTTTTATTTGGCTGCCGTCTTTCAGGAAAATTTAGTAAATATAATTCCAATGCCACATTCTTATCACCTCCGGATAATATAAAACACTTTAATATGCAACATTTTTCTGAATTTGTATAATTAGGCATGTTAATAACTAAATTCCAAGATCACTTTGTTTTTACTTAAATAAATCTCAGCCTCCTATGCCTACTGTGTATTCTTAATATAAAACGTAAATAAGAAAAAGTTAAAAATTCAATCAATTGTTAAAACAGCATAGAATATATTTTTGAAAAGCACAAAAAAATGTCATAGCCAACTATGGTTTCCATATAAAAAATACAACTTTATGTCATATCTTTTTAAATTAAGGAGGTATTAAAAATGTGAGTGCACTAACGGATTATATTTAAAAAGTGCCCTAAGAATGTTTTATAGTTTGTCGATACATTTAGAAATAAAAAAGTTATTCAAGTTTTTCAAAATCGTAATTTTCTTAATTTTGGCTAATTACGCAATAACGGTCAGAGATATCTTGATTATGACTATTGGATCTTAATTAACACCAAAATCGAGCACAAGGACCCCATGTTACTTTTTTGTCTATCTGTAATAGAAAGGGTACTCCCATAAGATAACATCGCAAATGAACCACCCTGTACATGTGGATAATTTTTTTTTTTACGTATAGTATTCCTGAACATGCTCAGATTTACCTAACGTACTAAAACACTTAGTAATACTGCGAGGGTTTAGGGATATTGTTAGGCTGCCGAGAAATGTTTATGAATGACTATCTTAAATTTGTTTAAGTTAAAGTTGAGAGGAAAACAGGAACTGGGTAGTGCATTCCACAGTTTGGTCCGTGTGTAAAAAATGTAGATTGCGCCCGTTTACTGTGACAAGATGAAGTTTTGAGTGCGTAATTATGGTGTGAATGGGCAAACCTAGTGTTTCTGGCGAAGATGGCCTGCAAAGGTATTAAAGAGTGTATTTCTGAGGTACATTGCGATGGTAATAGCGATAGAACAAGGAAAGCAGCGAAACTATTCTATACTCAAGAGACTGTAGGTCAGAAGTCAGAAACGGGTAATTTATAAGCCTCATAGCTCTTTTTTGGATGCGCTTTACCATATCAGGGGAGCGCTGACCCAGAGGTGGGAATTGTATTCCAGATGAGGTCGATTATAAAGTAAAAAGGGTTGTTGCGATGTGAAGTACTGTTTAGATAGAGCTGATTGTAAAGAGGTCTGCTCTCATTTTCAAATTCTAACTGTACCTTCTATATTTATATTTACCTGTCTCCGTCAAGCTAAGCGTAATATCTGCAATTATGCTTTACAGTCGGATATTCATTTATACTATACTCGTTTTAAAACTAAAATCTGTGTTCCATACTGCCGTTTATCTAAAACACAGGACGGTTCTGAGTTTTGGATAAAAAAAGTTTTATAATACTATCCCGCACACATTAATCTCTCTTGCTTATAATGCTTTCATAGAAAAAGTCAAAATATTTCTTATTAATAATGTTTTATTCTTATGAAGAATTTATATACTATGATTTAGATTTAATGCAAACCTAACTGTAAGAAAAATAAGTTTTATATATTTTTATTAAATGTTTGACGAACGAATGTACATATTTCTTACAAAGCATGAATAAATTTATTATTCTTATTATAGATCTGTATAGAAAACCCAGTTTACGGGCAGCTGTATTGATGGTTGACAACAGGTGGTCAACCCATGAAAGGTTCGATGCTACGACATCCCTAACATAGAAATCGAGTTTTGGAAAACTTAAGATCTAAGCTATTCATATTTACAGCAGAAAATGGTGGTTGTTTCTTAGCGGAAACAAGGAAACACTGGATTTTGTCGGCGTTAAACGTGAGTAGCTTATTCCTTCCCCATTCGAGGACACGTTCTAAGTTACTGTTGATTGAGGCTGTCATTTTCACTTTAACGTTTAACGTATTGTTGTGGGAAAACTGAGAACTACAATATATAGCACTGTCGTCTGCTAAGCAATGGATCGGGTTAGTTGTTGAAGAAATGAAGTCATTTTCACTGATCCTTGGGGTACGTCCGCGTTAATAGTAGTTTCTTTCGAAAAAAAGCCATCGACGACAACGCGTATACGTTTTTTGTCAAGACATCTGGAGATCCAATTGATAAGCGTATCGGATAAGCCGAATCAGGTGAGCTTCGCAAGTAGGCATTTGTGCCCAACCTGGTCAAAGGCCTTCGAAATATCTAAAGCTACTACGACTGTTTCACCGGACCTCTCTAATGTGTTATTCCAAAGTTTGGTGATATATGGTAGAAGATCACCCGTTGAACGACTCCGTCTGAACCATACTGGTGGTCGTTTAGGCATTTATTGGAGTCGAGGAACGAAAGTAGTTGGTGGTTGATGACTTTTTCCATTATTTTCGATAGAATGGAAGTGATATCTGTTGGTCGATGGTTTGAGGGATTGGTTTTCCCGTCCTTTTTAGGAATAGGTTGGGCATTTGCCAACTTCCACGATGAGGGAAAGTCTCCAGATGATATGGAGATTGAAAAGAGTTTGGACAATACAGCTACTAGCTCGGAGTAGCATTTTTTAAGGAGGACAGCTGTAATACCGACAGGGCCAGTCGCCTTGTTTGAGTCAAGTTTATTGATAATTGATTCTAGGAGCTTCTATCGAAAGTGGATTGGTTTCATAGCGTATGGGGTAGATTTTGACGACGGCACAATTTCACGAGAATCATTGATGCATGAATTTGATGCAAAATAATCGACAAAGACGTTGGCTGTCTCAGCAGGATTAGATACTAAAGCTCCGTCGAGAGATGTCATAGGAGAAAGGAAGATGTACTACTGATAGCTTTAGCTAATGACCAAAATTGACGACTACTCAAAGGACATGAGACTAATTCTTTGCATTTACGTTCTTCAAACATCCTTTTGGTCTTGGAAATGATGCTTTTGGAACTATTCCTTGCGGCGATATGGTCGGTGTGATTTTCAACAGATTTATTTGATTTCCATTTGGTATAGAGTTTATGCTTTTACGATAGTGCGTCAGTGCAAGCCCTATTAAACCAGGGTTGAGAACGGGCATGACCTGCAGGATAATGTTTTTTGGGAATGTATAACACCATACTCATCAAGAAAACTTCAGTTATTGAATGAGCAATGTTTGAAGAGGAGGACCGTTTGAAGCAATACTCATGCCAAGTGAAAGTTGCAAAAAAATCTAGCATTTTGCCCCAGTTAGCTGATTTAAAACACCACATGGTTGTGTCTATTTTTTGAGTAACAGTGGGATTGAGCACAGAGAAAGTTATTTCAGTTAGGCAGTGATCTGATTGACCAAGTTGGAAAAGGACTCTTGTTTTATGCACAAGTGGGTTGGTTGTAAGGTATAGGTCCAGGAGATGTGGAATATGGTTAGGGTTGTCAGGGATTTTGTTTGGCTCGTAAATCATTTGTGTGAGACCACAGGATACATCAAATACTTCTGCACTATGACCTGCGGGATTAGTGCTAGATGAAAATTGAAGCCAGTTGGAGTTGTGGACATTAAAATCTCCCAGAATTGAGATATCACAAGATAAGAGGTGGCCTATTTTCAGACTAAGGTAATCAAAAAGATCCTGGATGTTATTATCATTGGGAGACCTATAGAAACAACAGTATAATTTCATAAATCGCGTCAAATTTGTTGTTTTTCATAGTGGACATCCTCTTACAACCTACGTTATCCTTGGTATACACACATACTACACCTTTAAGGTGATAGTTAGAGTGGAGGTGGTATCTGAGAAATTGCAGTCGAAATAGTGCTTCCAGGGGAGACTTGCGTTTCTGGTAGAAACAGAATGTCTGGTTGCACTTGTTCAAGGTGTAGGTGAACAGCATTAAGATTCGACCTGATACCACGAATGTTGCAGTAATATATACGAATATTGTTACTTTCCCCGACTGGGGCAGAATTTTATGCTTGGCAGATCTTGCTTTGTTAGTCTTGATTTTGGCGTTGACGAATTTTTGTCCCCACTCACAATCGTTGGGCGAGTACATACGGAATAACGGAGATAGTGACCGGCAGCCCTTACCGAACTCAGAAAATTGGGACACCAATATTAAGGAACCCATAGTAAAGGTGGTGGTATTGCACCGGGCGGCATGAGGTATACATGCCTTCCACCTATGAAGTTGTAGAATATTAGAGCTGAAAAGGAAATATTAATTAGGTTATATAGTATCATACAAGAAAAAGCATTTTTTTTTGTACAATTGTAGAATATAGTAACTGCATTGAAAAGAAAACAGGACTTTATTAACCTAATTAAAAAAAAGACCCTGCATAGTATCCCAATCTGTTTATGGTTTATTCGTAGGTGTGGATTATTATTTTTGTTTTGTTATTAATATTCAAGCCGATAATAATCTGTTCTTTGTATCTTGTATTTAAATTAGATTACGCGACTTACGGTTATTTATTTGAGAAAAGAAAAATTATTTAATTATTTTTAATTTCGATTACAGATTAGAACTAGTTATTTGTTTATTTTATCAATTTATTTTCTTTTTTTTTATACTTTGGATTACGGATTCGATCTAGTTATTTATTTTTATCATTTAAGCTAATAAAATGTTTCTTACGTTTGGATTTGTTATCGAAATGGGTTAATTACAACGCTGTACATTTTTATGAATTACATTTTGTATTTTTCCTACAGTTACGGATACGTATTTATGATTTTTTTATACCCCGCGCTACCGTAGGATAAGATAAGTTATTTTCTTAGTTATCTATATTTCATTGTTATTGCAAAAATGTTTACCTGTTTTTCAAACCTTAAACAAAAGGGTGGTATTTGCGCCTTAAGTTTACTTTACAATTTTATGAGTTTAAACAATCGTATCTCACGTGGGTTTAAAGGAACCGTATTTTTTCGTAGAAATTCAATGCTATAGCAATGTTACAAAAATTGTACTGGTAAGATTATTATTATCTTTGTTTATTATGAATATTCAATCCGCTGGGTGTAAAAATCTGTTTAAAAACTTACCCTTACCCTACAGTATTGATTTGGAAATTGTCATTTGAACTCGTATTTGTTTCACTAACCGAAGGTAGAAGCTTTGACGACCCGCCAGTCTGCTTTCCAATGCATCTTAATGTACGTTCTGTCACCAATTTTAGTGCAATGCGATCCTCTCATAAAATAATGCTACCAGCTTTTCAGTGATGTAACGGATCCAATTATTTGAGCATATGGAACTTGTTACTTGTTTTTTAATGTTTTCCATATAATGCTCTAGTTTTTCCAAGGTGATGTGATTAGGCTGACGAGTGTTTAATGACTTCCTGGAATTGCTCATAATTTGTTTTTCGAGCCATTATCAAAATGACTGGTCCTTTCCCATAATGGCATGTTGTTATTTAAATTAGGGATCCGCGAAATTAAAAAAGTATTCTAATACTGGAGAGCCCATCCATATCATTGGACTCAGTTAGGGCTTCAAAAATTGTTATAGAGTCTTAGCCACACTGCAAACGCCGGAAAACTTAAAAGTTGAAATGGTATTCTAATACTGGAGCCTCTAATAGGGCTCCGAAACTGGTCTTCGGGTTTTAGACCCATTGTTATATCGGGAAAACTTAAAATTTGAAAGAGTATCTCGAAAGTAGGGTCCCATACCATCTCACAGGACATCCCTGTGGCTTTTCAACTTGATCGTATATTGACTACTTGTGACATATTTTAAAAGCTAGTGTAAAGTGTGTTGGATTATCACTATCATCTCGGTGTATATTTTAAAGCTAGTGGAAGCTTCCTGCATTTGGTTGCCTGATTCAACCACCATCTAGTGGTCATTTCACCTAACGGGTCGTCAATTACAGCAACTCTAAAGTACTAAAACCATTTTTATTTTATGACCGTAAAATTTTAGAAAGCATTAAAGGTTTTTAATAGTATATTAGTGTAAATCAATAGCCTTAAAGCGTGAGTTTGCAAAAATTAATTAATTAATTAATTATAATACACAGGGTAAGTTATAATAATAATTTACATAACACAACAATAATAGTTATAACATCTCCCTCAAAACAAATATTAAGTTAGTTCTTACCAACATGGTTTAATGTACGTATTGATCTTAATCTTCAAAGATTCGTTAAACTGTTGTATTTTGCGATCCTGCGTCTTAAAATATATGCAGTGCCGCTTAGGGGGTACGCATTTACAATCTAAATGCTTAAGATTTTTAAAAGCTTTAAAGTATGTTGATGTTGTTACAGGTGAAAATGGCAGTGAGGTTTGCGTAACAGATAATGGTAATTGCCGATAGCTCACTGGAAGGAGGTCGGATGTATATTGATCTGCGCTCACAAATAAATGCTAGTACTCCACCGCAAAAAAAAAACCTCTTAATTTTAACAGTTTACAATATCTGCTTGATTTCAATAATATACAATATAAAAAAAACAATACTAAATACTTTTCCGTAAACAAAAATAAAACGTCATCACTGCAAGGTCTACGCAATCCCGAAATTATAGACAAAACAAAAAAATATTAAAAAAATTGCGTAACTCGTTCAATAACTTTATCACTGTGAGTTGGGCGGAAATCACACAAAATTATAATCACTTTCGAAATAATACGCCTTAAAGTTATATTAACACACCTATATTACAATTAAAATATCTTGAACAATTGGTTTAAGCATAAAGTTCATACATAAATTTTGTACGTAAAATGTCTAGTTTTAATTTTTATTGAATCTTGGAAAATCAAAATAATAATTTGGCACATTACCGCAACCCAAATCTAAAATAATTATATTCCTTGATTCTTGACCAATTCGACGTAAAAATGGACATTTAGAATAAATTCGTCAAATTTTTAAAGCGTAAGTACACAACAAAAAAATATTGAAAAATGGACAGGGTGAAAAATGCTTCTGTAAATAGAATTTCTTTTAACAGGTGAAAATGCATTAACACGTCTGGAAGGATGCTAGTTCAAATTACAACACACAAGTAAATACACACAACTAGTCTGCAGTTATAAATAGATTTCTTTTTATTCCCAAGTTACAGCTACAGACCACGGGAATGGTGTTACTCCCGTTCAAATGATTCTTATAATTGATCGGGAACAATAATCGGTCGGAATTTTCAATTGCTTCTTTATATATGACCCCCGAAGTGAACGTAATATGTCAATCACAATAGGCGAAGTTCATTTTAACACACCTTCTCGAGTATACACTGGTAAACTAACAACGAATTATTTATTTAATCTGATTCACCTGTTTTCATTAACACAAATTCAATTACTTAATCATACGTAAATCTTCATTATATACAAAATACTTGAGCAAATTTCATACACAAACAACGATTGTTTATTTCTAAACAGCTGTGGGGACACTATTATAACAATAGTTCGGTGCGAGATTTTCCAAAAAATATATACCAAAACACTACACATGTAAATCCGGTTCAAGGCGTAAACTAATAGGAAATCACTAAAGATAAACACTTTCTCTTCTCGATGTAAATGAGAACGTTAAAACAATTGACGAAACAAAAGTTTCCCCTCAGCGATTTGACTCTACCTACAAATCCAAATTTAGTGAAAAGGTAACTTCCTTAACGATATCTGCAGTAAGCTACCAGGTAACTAGCACATATTTTTACGCGCACCGTGCTGCTACATCACAACCTAAGCGCACGTTCCAATCTTTCACAAGCAACTCCGTTAACTAACTAACAAAGAAACCCGCCTTTGACTATTTCATAATTTATAATTAAACATATAGTGAAAAACTTACAAAAGAAATCATTGGTAAATTATATCATCTAAAGTCGAAACACATTCTTGCGGTTGTGAATCAATTTTAAATATTTCAAGACTGGTACCGCATACATCTTGGGAGTTGGTGTGTTATATTTAACTGTTAAGAATACTAGTACCCCATTGCATCTCAACGGCTCCACCGGGGCCTACGAAAAATTGGTACGTGCTGATTGATCTGTTTCGCATATTTGATTGTCGGATCTGCAATATGACCTTTGTCAAGAATCAGCTTAAGATACTGATTTTGAAACCAGCTTCAAAAGAACTTTTAGATACATAAACAAATTACCGGGATGCCAATTTCAATTCTGAAGACTTTAAACATCAGTTCACCTTTATTATATTTATCAATTATAATTTATAGCTATCTCTAGTATTACTAAATGCAGAAAGCTTCATATGGTGGAAATGGAGAACCAATTCTACCAAAAGAACCTTATTTCACAATGTCGAAATCGAATAAACAATTCTGCTTGCATAGTATCTTCACCTTTATACACGTTAAGGGTGTTTAGTGTATGTATAGTGAGTCCGATTTCGTTGTTTTATTTGTTTCTTAAAGAGATCTTTGTTATTATGAAAGATAGAAGTTTGCAGTTCTTACAGTCACTTACTACTTTGTTGTCCTAGATTTCACAGCAAAATCGAAAATTTAGCATCTTTTTGTTTTCAACTTAACGTCGATATTTCTGCAATTTTTTCAAGGTCTTATACCTCGCTTAATACTATTATACTGATATATTTCGTCAACGGTGCTTATATATTGCGAAGTGGCGTGCTTAGAATTTTTCTAGAGGGTGCGGTTTTTGAGTAAGAATATAAACTTGCATTTTTCAAATCGGAATCATAGTTGGATTGGCAACCTGCAGTTCTTGGTAGCTTTTCAAAAATATAAATATAGGCATTCTTGAAAAACATTTCCCAAATCGTTGGATTCATTCGTTTCGGTATTATGACGGTTTCGCTAAATTATGTTTTTCAGAAAACCCTATAGAAACAAATCCTGTATTGACAGATCTGGAGATCGTGACGGCCAATAACACCGAACCGAATGTTGCAACCCAACGATTTGGGAAACGGTTTTCTAAGTAAATCCTGACTGCGAAACCATTATGGTCTGGGGCACCGTCTTGTTCAAAAAAATGTTTGGAAGATGTTTTTGAGGTATGTCTATATTTATATTCTTGAAAAGCTAAGAAAGAACTGCATCTGATGGTTACCAAGCCAACCATGATTCTCAAAAAATGCAAGTTTATATTATTACTCAAAAACTTCACCCCCTAGACAAATTCTAAGCACGCCACTGAATTCGGCACTTTGCAATATATAAGTACTTTTAATGAAATATATCAGTATAATAGTATTAAGCGAGGTATAAGACCTTGAAAAAAGTGTATAAATAACGACGTTTGGCTATTAGTCGAAAACAACAGAACTGGTACTTGTCGATGGGTTTGATTAATGCATTTCTAATATTTAATATCTAGAAATTTATTCAATTTGTTTATGCATTTGCATGTAAATGTAATACGTCCTTTTGACAGATTCAACCTCAACACTCAAAATAAGTGTCTTTTGAAGAATCAATTCTCGAAAGCTTACACCAAATTGTTACAGGGTATAATCCCTATACATATATGATATAACAGAGGATAATGATAGTTACTGGCTTTCCCATTATATAGGGCTTTATATAAAATTTTATATTTTATGATAATAAAAATGTAATTTAAATAAAAATATGTATGTGTTATTAATATAGTACCTATATATATATATATATATATATATATATATATATATATATATATATATATATATATATATGGTTTGTGATACAAATCCTTTTAACAGGTGAATAAACTTCATGTGTATAGGGCATTATTACTCCTACACGACCACGCTTGAAATAAGATCTTTTGGTGGGTTGGTTCTTAAAGCTCCAGTATCTAATGTCCTTTTAACATATTCTAGCCCCTGCACTTAAAATAATATCTTTGAAATTACTCTATCATCTAATCTAATCTTCAAAAAAACCCTAAACAACTATTATCCTTTTGACATATTCAACCCCCAATGACCACGGGCTCGGTCTGAATAAGTCATTCTATTATATTTCAACCCCAGATGACAACCTAAGATTTTGGGACATATTTAGCATCCATTCGGAGGGACAGTAATTAGTTGTGAAGTTTATATGTGGCGTTATAGTGCGCTTCGTCTAAAAATTTTGGATTTTCCGGTGTAATATGTCTTGTTTCACTTGGGTTCGCTCGCGTAGATTCTTGAACAAGATGATGTAATGCGCGTTTTTATTCGCGTCCTTCGTGGAAAGAATAAGAAGATACTTTCTATGTTACTTCCTGTCTGAAGTCGACTTAAACAAATTAATTAAATTAATTAAATTTGCACCACGGTCTAGTTCAGCAAGGGACATTACTTGCGAGACTTACTGGGGGTAGAACTCTTTTCTATTCAGGGCGTAAGGAAGGCTTCAATCTCTTCAAACTAAAATTGCATCATCATGCACACCATTTTTTTACCTCGTGACGTCATGCGACCATTCTTCCTTCAATGAAATAAAACCATACATACTCAATTACAAACGATACGAAATTTTCTTAACTCAAGGGAGGTTATTCCTTGTTAGGTATAATAAATTAATACGAAAGTGTAATTAAAAGCAGTTGAATACTTTATCCAGGGTAGTCAACTTAATATACAAGTACTTTGCAAGATAGATGGAACGGACAAGAACTCAGGTTCGCTTTGCGCATAAAAGAAAATTGATGTGGTTAAATATCCATTATAGACGATAAAACTATATACACGGGTACTCATAAGTATATCTACTAAGGAAAAAATATAAACGTCCACCAAGATTGAATTATTGAAAGAAAAAATATACCAAGTAATGTAAATACATTTACAAATAATAACACAAATTGGCACGTTGCAACCTTCCTTTGTAAAGGTATCCTCCACAGAGCCGTAGTCTCCCACATTAGGTTATAAATTTTCTTTTATGGTTGTGGACGTGAACAGGTTAAATTAGGCCTATCGTGCTAAAGCACTCAGGAACACTTAGGAGGATGGATAGAGGGATAATGAATTGCCAATAGATGCCTATGAACAGCTACCTTAAATTTTCTTATATCATATGTGAGAGGAAAACAGGAACTAGGGAGATCATTCCAGAGTTTAGAAGCCGTGTAGAAAAATGTGGATTGCGCCCGTTTGGTACGACAAGTGGAGGTTTGTACTGCATACCGATGATGTGAATGAGCGAACCGAGTGTTTCTCGCAAAGATAGCCCGAGATGGTATCAAAGAATATAATTCAGCAGCACAATAGCCGTTGTAATAACGATAATACAAAGAAAGAACTGAAACCATCCTTCTATGCTCAAGGGACTGTATGTGAGAAGTTAAGGACAGGTCATTTATAAGCCTAATCGCTCTCTTTTGAATACGATCAACGATATCAAGAGCGTATTGGGGAGCACTAACCCAGAGATGAGAATTATATTCCAGATGAGGCCGAATTTGCGCCTTATACAGCAGAAGGAGTTGTCGAGAGGTTATTATTATTAGTGCGAGTTTTTCGCCGTGAAATTGCTTCATACCTCGCAACTCTTGCTGAGATTCCACAGTTAGAATAACGGTAGCCACTCGCTGTAGAACCAGGCTTTTCATTATCTCACGGTCTCGCAGCTATACACTCAAACACCTGAGTCTATATATGAGTAACCTCGGGGAAAACCTGTGAACCGCTAGTTATATCACAAGACGGCAATACGTTTACTTGCAACACCGAAGAAAAAAGATCTTGTGTAACGAAGGAGCGATAGAGGAGAAAAAGGAGAAATGTTAGGTTGTTTTGGGAGTGGTAAGTGTATTTGTTGCTAAGTATCTTTAAATAATTGCAAGAATCACCTACTAGTTTAGAATATACCGCTAGGTGGCGCATTGTCTGGCAAATATTGAAAGAAAATGCATATGGAAATAAGATGGCGGAAAGCCAACGGAAACAAAATGGTCAAAAAGGCACAAAGATGTAAGATGGCTGACATCCAAAAAGAAACACGGAAATATGATGATCCATACTACCGAAAACCTCAAACAGCTTTTAAAATATACCACTAGGTGATGCTGCTAAACCTATTACAGTTTAGGTACTGCTATTCTGTAATGGATCAACACCGAAGAGCCAAGTGGAATCGCATCTTAAAGACTAGTTTGAAGAACAGTGAGATAAACCATTTAGCTTAAAGCTTTTCATGAGTTGAAGTCAATTTTACAGGTTAAAGTTGATAGTTTCTGCTTTGGGTAAACACTTTATCACATATTCATTACGTATTCCGATATATATTTCAAGCAGGAGGTGCTAGAGTAACGTTGTACGTATCGATTTTTACGTTTGATTGAACAACGACTGGGCTAGTAAGTATGCGTTTATAGGTACAGACTAGGCTAAATTGGGGAAATCGCAGCTCTGCTCAACTTGTAAAATAGTCAAAACGTTTACACTTCCCCGGAAATAAAGCTTAAAGCGATACTCAAAATCATGAGGCCACTGCGATCTGAATTTTTTGGGTACAAGATCTGGAGCTAGATGTTAAAATGCTGAATAAAGGAAATAAAATAAAATCTACACAAACTCTTGCTGGTTTTAATCTAATCTTGCAATTCAACGTGTAAGGCAATAAGCCACGAAACTTATTTATGTGAATTGATATTTGTCGTTTAGATTTTCAATAAAAAATTTTATTACGTTCGATAATTAAAAAAAAATATTTCGACGTGTTTCAACCTTGCTGTCTGTAAGATTTCATAATACTACTAAAAATCTATGCACTATCGTTTTCTATTTTAATTGATAAGTTAATTAGATGCTATAGGTGTAACCTGGAACTATAGAAAAAACATGGATTAGTATCATTTAGTAAAGACTTTTAATTTCTATTTATTATAAATAAAGACTAAATAAAAGTAGTTAATAATTAAAAATATTTTATCTTTTGTGGTACTAGATTCCGTTACAATGAGTCTGCGCTTATGCCGAAAAATGATCAATTTCCTATTTCTTAAGTATGTAATTGTTAATATTCTTTTAATATTATCCAATGGGTACGGTTCAAACTTTAGTGCGTCGTTACCAATCTAGTCTAGTACACGGCCAAGCTGCCAACATGCGAAACCTGTAATGACGATTTTATACGAATTATTATTATTATTAAATAGGTACTTAGGTTAGTCAAACTTTTACGAGAATATTCAAAAATTGCTACTGGAATTATGTAAAAAAAAATTCACTAGAAACCGTAATAATGGAACTTAAGGAATTTTATATTCATGTCTTTATATGTAAAATATACTTTCATCTCAGTGTGATATACCGTAATAGTAGAAAGATAAACAGAACCTGTAAACAGAACATGTAAAATTATTTAAGAATTATCACTTCACTGCATTACTGCATCAGGTATTCACAATTAATTACAATTACATTTATCTAAATAACTACTTTACTCAGAATCTAGTTAAATAACACTAATTGAGTATAACAATGAACGTATACTATAAGTATTAAATCCATCGTTACACGAGTCTAGTTTACATATTCTACAAATAATACCGCACTTAACCAGTTCACTTTGTTTCAAGATACTTCCTTATGACTGTGGTAAAAGATAATGCGTTAGTCACGTGCTTAAAACAACTAATTACAATTTTATCGATTTACATAACAAATTTTAGTCATTTTAGATTAAAATGGAAAGGTTAGTTCAATTACAGTTATACTAAAATCTAATAATAAAGACCTAAATACACATTCAACCCAGATTACAAACTGGAGTGAATACATATTAAAATATAATTACATTTTTATCACAAATTTTTGCTGAGTATAAAAAAAAACGAAAATTATAACCGCTAATCAATATTTTTGAATTTTATATTGAGAATGTGCGTACAGAGAATGGTCACTTATATTATAGTAAGCATGTTGTTTCACGCACAATTAAACAGTAGTTTAAAGATTGCTTTATTAATTAATTAATTTTGTTCGCATCAAGATATAACATTGATTACCTCATACGATAGTAATACTGAAACCAAATGACTCAATGAAGCATGTAACCATCGAGTAATGTTTATAAAGTACGTATAAAACACGGCGATTCATTTATAAATTCGATTAGGATCATTTCTTACACCTTTTCTTGGAGTATTTTATGTAATAATGAATTGTAATAAAATAGACTCTCAGATGGTCTCGCTTGCTTTTTTGGGTACATTCTAAAGTTAATGGGTTTTAGTAAAGACTTGATTTATGGGGTCCAAAATAAATTACTGCAATTTTATTTTATCGATTATAGTGCAAAGTGATTTCAAGTAGAAATACAAAAGTTTAAAACTGCTTTAAAAATGATATGAACTTGCTGATAGAACACACTAGCGTATATAAGGGAAAGAGATGAATCTTCAATTTTTATAGGTTCTAGACAATATAACATAAATGGAGTACATAAACTCTTTCAAGTTATTATTTGTAAAAGGAGTAGGTCATGTATTGATAAAGTTTTATTTTGATGAAGAATAGTTTATTTATTGTTAGAAAATCGTTCTCTGTACAAGTAACGTAAAATTGTTTTCAAAATAACTATATATTCGTAATGTAAATTATATTACGTCAACTATAGAATAGTTACTGTCAATGTTTATCTTAATGAATAGATAAATTGTGTATTATAATCATCATGCACATCACTGGTGTTATAAAATTATTGTATTAGAAGGAATAGTTTTATACATTACCCCATTACAAAACTCATAAATCTGTATTTCTCTAAAGGAGTTTTTCTAGACGTGTTAAAAACAGCACTAATTATACCACTACATAAAGGTGAGAACATTACTGAGATTTATAATTATAGACCGATATCCATATTGCCTTCTTTCTCAAAACTATTTGAAAAGATTAAAAAAATAGAATACTTGCTTATTTGGAATCGTATAATGTATTTAACAGGAAATAGTATAGATTTAGGTCTAATAAAAATAACCCGTTTGCTATTGACGATTTTATTAAAGGGCGCTTAGTTGTTCCGAAAAAGGAGAGTATTCAATATTACTTTTTTGCGATTTTATTGTGCCTCATCATATATTATTAGATCAGCTGGGGTATTATAATGTTAGTAATCAGTTCGTTAAAATTATTGAATCATATTTGACTAACAGACTACAAATTGTTCAATATTTTGACAAAAATCATCAAAATTACCCAATAACGATGGAGTTCGGCAAGGGTCCATTTTAGGACCAATCCTATTCTTAATTCATATCAATGATTTTTTGCTGTGACGCCACTCTGAGTTCTAGCCAAGAATCAGAAGTCCCAGGTTTTCAAAAGTAAAGAAGTGGGGAGACGTGCCGATGACAAACTGCGGTTTAACCACAGTAAAACACATAAACCCAGATCGACTCTAATAGAATTGTCAGAAAAAGTTCCTAAATCTGCCTACTTTAGTTCAATACACCCACTTATCTTACGCCATATTGCTATGGGGACATTGCTCGTATTTTTACGAGGGGCTGTGGGAATTGTAGCAGATTTAGGATACACTGGAGATTGCAAGGAACATTTAGAAACTTAAGAATACTAACTTTACCAGCAGTGTATATCATTGAATAGCAATTGAGAAACAACCAGAGGAACAAGTTTCTCATAGTTACAATACACGCTCTAAACATGACATCATAAGCATTTAAAAATAATATCAAACATCATTTATTAAATACAGCAATATATAAAACAGATGAATTTTATTGAGGTTGACATGTTCACAAATGTTTACTGCGATATTGACTGTTCTTTGTTATTTAGTTATATATTTCGTGTTTATATCAAACAAATATTATCATATTTTTTTAATTTTTTATTATATAATATTAATATTAATATTAAATGATTTTAAAGGCGCGCATTTCTTCTAAAATAAACTTCTAAATCGCTTAAGACATCAAAATGCGTTTTACATAAAGTTTGTTACACATTAAGCTAGAAGGACCAATATAAAATTTTACAATATCTTCGCAAACTTTGTCAGAAAATCAGTCCAGTCCATATATATATATATATATATATATATATATATATATATATATATATATATATATATATATATATATATATATGTCCCAATAGTGCGTATTCGGTCGATAGCTCCTTAGCCATTAAACTTAGAAGATAACTTTAAATACGAAAGTTGTCTATTTTTATAAGCTGCATTATCTAAAAATAGTTTGGTTTCGACAGGGTGTCATATAAAAGCGGTACAATATAGAACTTTTGATTTTTAAATAGAACACCCTATATATTATTTTATTTTTCGATTCTCCTTATAATTTTATTTATATTTCCAAAGTTAACTAAAAACTGACATTTTTATGTAGTAATTCAAGTTGGCGTATCTCAGTTATTTTTAAAGATAAAAAAATAATTTTTGGTATAGAATTTATTCATACATGAGCTTACTTTAATCTATTGTCAAAATTGGATTTCAATATACACGGTGATCACAAAATTTAATTGAATAACATAAATTTGAAAATGCTATATCTTCATTTTTTTAAATGGCACATCCTATATTTTTTTAATCCCTTGTCTTCGTCTACTAATCGGCTTTCATTTCTATTAAATATGTTCTATATCTATTTCTAATAGTTTCGGAGGTATTTGTTCAATTTGTTTCGTTGATAACACTGAAGAAGGGTAAAATTAGTCGGTCAAAACAAGCTATGAATACATAAGAAACTAAAAAACATATGAACTGAAATAAAAACACTCAAAATTATAATAAATGTTCAATGTGACCACCATTTTGTTGCTGGCAAACATGATGTCTTTGAATAAACGGGTGATCACAAAAATTAATTCAACAACGTAAATTTGAAAATGCTATATCTTCCTTTTTTTAATTAGCACACCCTATATTTTTTAACGCCTTGTCTTCGTCTATTAGTCGGTTTTAATTTTTATTAAATATGTTCTATACCTATCTCTAATAGTTTCGGAGATATTTAAGTTTGTTAAATTTTTTTCGTTGGTAACACTGATGAAGAGTAACATTAGTCGGTCAAAGCAAGCTGTGGATACATAAGAAACTAAAAAATATTAACTGAAATACATAAATTGTAATTATAATAAATATTGTATGAAACCACCATTTTTAAGAGATATTTGAGATGTTTTTA
The DNA here is from genome assembly GCA_036346205.1 of Vesta saturnalis. Classification (NCBI taxonomy): domain Eukaryota; kingdom Metazoa; phylum Arthropoda; class Insecta; order Coleoptera; family Lampyridae; genus Vesta; species Vesta saturnalis. The sequence goes on from JARFJB010002396.1 coordinate 6,081,911, forward strand.
AACGATTCATCGTAAAATTAAACAATTTAGTCAAAAGAGCGTAAAACAAAAGATGAACGAAAACAAATGAAGAAATCAAACTTGCCAAACAGTGCTAATATTTGTTTAGTATTGTATACTTAGTTCCTAAATTACAAAATGAATTTTTCGAAAGAAGAACTTGCTAATATGATTCACGTCCTTGGTGAAAGCGATAAAAATTGTCTTTTAGCTCATCGAATTTATAAGCAAAAATTGCCAAATGCACGACATCCGCAACTTTCAGCATTTGCAAGTTTGGAAGAGCGTTTCGAGCAGTATTCTTTACGAAGACAATTTAAAACGAGAAAGAACCGCACTTAACGAAGGTAATGAACATTTAGTTCTTCAATCCGTGATTGAAAATCCTCACGTTTCTTGCCGACAATTGGTATTAGAAGTTGGAGTTTCAAAAACATCAGTTAATAGAATTTTAAAAAAATATAAATATCATTCATACCATGTCCAACTTGCACAAGAATTAGACGAGGATGACTTCGATAATAGATTAAACTTTTGCAATTGGGCCATAAGTAAAAATTTAGAAAACCCCAACTATTTTAGCGCCATGTTATTTACTGATGAAGCTACTTTCCACAAAAATGGATACGTTAATAGACATAATTTCCATTATTACGATACTGAGAATCCCAGACTTATAATTCCTGTTGATCATCAACACCCCTGGTCACTTAATGTTTGGGCTGAAATTATTGGGGAAAGAATTATAGCACCACATTTTTTTGAAAACACGGTCAATGGAGATTCATATTTAAACTTCTTGCGCAACGAATTTGAAACTTTTATTGAAGATTTACCCTTACAAACCCTTAGAGAAATGTGGCTGCAGTTAGATGGCGCTCCTCCGCATTTTAGCAGAAACGTTAGAAATTATTTAAATATCCAGTTTCAAAACAAATGGATTGGGAGAGGAGGGCCGATCTCCTGGCCTGCAAGATCGCCTGACTTGACAAAGCTGGACTTTTTCCTTTGGGGTTGGATTAAAGAAAAAGTCTATCAAACTCCTCCAACGACTGTAGATATGAAGGCAAGAATCAGAGACGTCATTCAAAATATAAATGTTTCCACATTATGAAAAGTAAATTTGTCGTTTATTCAAAGACTTCATGTTTGCCAGCAACAAAATGGTGGTCACATTAAACATTTATTATGATTTTAAGTGTTTGTATTTCAGTTAATATGTTTTTTTGTTTCTTATGTATTCATAGCTTGCTTTGACCGACTAATGTTACTCTTCTTCAGTGTTATCAAAGAAAAAAATTTAACAAATTTAATATCTCCGAAACTATTAGAGGTAGGTATAGAACATATTTAACAGAAATGAAAGCCGAGTAATAGACGAAGACAAGGCATTAAAAAATATAGGGTGTGCCATTTAAAAAAATTAAGATATAGCATTTCCAAATTTATGTTATTGAATTAATTTTTGTGATGTGTATATTGAAATCCAATTTTGACAATAGATTAAAGTAAGCTCATGTATAAATAAATTCTATACCAAAGATTATTTTTTATCTTTAAAAATAACTGAGATACGCCTACTTGAATTACTACATAAAAATGTCAGTTTTTAGTTAACTTTGAAAATATCTCAAAAACTAAGATTTATCTTGTAAGTAATTCTTATAAAAAATTATAAGGTGAATCGAAAAATAAAATAATATATAGGGTGTTCTATTTCAAAATCAAAAGTTCTATATTGTACCGCTTTTATACCCTGTAGAAACCAAACTATTTTTAGATTATGCAGCTTATAAAAATAGACAACTTTCGTATTTAAACTTATCTTCTAAGTTTAATGGCTAAAGAGCTATCGACCGAATACGAATTATTGGGACACCCTGTATATATGTATGTATATATACTGTATACTTTTCGACCGCAATTGTATTGATGTTGAACTTCATAGTTCATTAATTCTTTTTTTGTAGTAATTACTTGTCATCAAAGAAAAAATATAATCTTACTTCTTTTCTGTTTCAATCGAAGGATTTCCCTTAATTTTTGATTATGTTACAGAGACCACTAAAACAAAATTTTTTTATTACTGCACCAACTTTTATTTGTGCTTTAGTGCATAAATTGTAATGTGCTTAATGGCCAACGAGTCAAAGGAAAACAATAACAATAAATTAACTAACGATAACGATTCAAGATGCCAACAATAAGAAATGTATTATTAACGTGTGTGATCTCCACGTGCAGTTTCCACCCTCATGATGATATTATCAAGTAACTCTTGAGGCCGACTTCCCCACATCACAAAAAGAGCTGTTCTGGATTTTGAACTGCGGGATTCCTAGATCGCAATCGCCTACTTAACATGTCCCAAACATGTTCGATCAGATTAAGGTCTGGGGAACATGCAGGTCGATCCATTACACTTATTTCGACGGTATTTAAAAAGTATTAACAAAACAGATCCCCTAGCAACCAATAAAAAGTGATCCAATGCCTTATTTCAACAAAACCCTGTAGCACCCTTAATAACTTCGATATCAGAGTAAATAAAAAAATGAAAATGCTCAGAAAAGATCAATCTTTAATCTGGCATTATCAAATGATATCAAATTTCATTCGTTCACTCTACAGAGTGTCCCAAACATTAACAAAAATATTTCTTTTTTTTCAACTCTGCATATGACATTTCAACCAATTGTCAAAGCGATAAATAAAAAAAAAATTATAAAAATCGAGTTAAGGGTTCAAGAGAAAATTGAAGTCAAACTTAGTGTAAATTTTTCCAGTTCCCCTAATTTTTCCGGTGTGTTTAGTTTAATTTTTGTAATTGAAGGAAAATTTAGGAAGCAGTTCCCGTTGTTATTGTTTTCATCAATCAAATAATTATTTCGTTAACAAATTATATTTTACTCCCAAAAGTGCGCGCAAGCTTTTTCCTAGAGAAAGTGGAGGAAAAAGGTGATAGTTGTACTCGATGATATTTTGCAAAAATCTGAAAATAGGTACGCGAAGGAGAACAGTAACGTAAATGTTGTTATTGGAGAAATAATGTTGGTTTATTTCAATGGAGTAATAGAAAAATATCCTGCGCTTCCTCTTATTTAAATACATATTAAAATAAAATTTAAAAACAATTAGAAAAAAAATAATTTCCTCTTCGTAGGTTAGAACTTTCATTCCTTGCATTATTATATTATATTGACCACAAACCAGCACGATTTACGCAAAAACCACTCCACTAACACAGTTCTGTACAAACTTATACAAAAAAATTAAAAACCTAGAATACCCCATTGGAATATTTTGTGACTTGAGCAAAGCATTTGATTGCGTAAATCATAATTATTTGTGTAACAAATTATTAAACTATGGTATAAGAGGTATTTCTTTAACATGGATAAAATCATTCATTTCAAACAGACAACGGTATATTAATCACATATCAGGTAAAAACATACAAACGTACACTTCAGACGCTGAGGTGGTGTTATTAGGAATATGACAGGGTACCGTTTTAGGATCTTACCTATTTCTTCTCTATATAAACGATATGGATAAGTACATTATCAATGATAGCATCATGCAGCTTGTACGCTGATGATACATCTATAATCATCAGTGATAAAGTAACTTCAATTATCCAAGATAAATGTAATTCCACTTTAAAATTTCTCGACGATGGTTATCCGGTAACTCATTACACCTAAATTGCACAATATATGAGATTTCACAATAGACAGTGTAGACAAGATCTTAATGTCAATATTCATACCGATAATGCTACAATATCTCGAACAGAAACATCAAAATTTTTAGGGATTACGATAGATGAACATTTGAACGTTTAGCGTCACTGTAGCGAGCTAGTATCAAAACTTTGCATGATGCGCTTTCTAATATGACAACTTAAAGAGGTACTAAGTACTAAACAGCTAATTAATATTTATTTCATACATGTTGAGTCGCAATTGACTTACGGATTATGCGTGTGGTACTATAGTACCCCAATCCACAAAGTATTTAAAATCCAGAAACGAATAATACGCGTTATCGCAGGCGTCAAGCAAAGTTACAGTTGTCGCGCGTTATTTAATAAATTAAAAATATTAACAATATGTATATGATTTAATTATATTGCACATATCAATTAATATTTTTAAAAATGAACATAAGTATGAGTGAAATTTAAGTATTCATAACTATCCCACTAGAAAAAATAAGACCGAAGACCATAATATTGTAAATATGACGTTACTTTTAAATCAATTGAATATTGTGCTCTAAGAATCTTTTTTCTATTGCCAACTTATATTAAACAAAACAACAAAACTCTTTACAAAAATATTAAAGCAATATCTTCTTTTCAATAACTTTTATAATTTGGTTGAATTTTTTAAGGCTCTAACATCGTTGTAAGGAAAATTTCCATTTATTTTTACCTTCACTATAATGTAATTGTTTTGTGATTTGCTATGAGTGCATTTATACATTTTACAATTATATTTTACTCTTTATGTTTACTGTTTGTGACCTACATTGCATGTGTAATTATACCCTATTTATTGTGACTTGTTCGACTTGACCGACTTCATTAGCTTTTATCTGGGAAAGTATCCGATGAAAAATTCATTTTCAAACAAAATATTGATGTTGAATTTTTTTGTAATTTTTTGGATACATTCCGCACCTTCTAAAACCTCTGATTAAGATTTTAAGAGATGCAGAATTTGAGAAAAATACGCTTGGCAACTAGGCTCATTTTGTGGAGACGTTTGTATACATCAGTGTGACAGGCATTTTTTGCACCTATTGCGTCGTTCGATTTCATATTTCACTGGTGATCATGTACTCATTCAACGAGTACGCAGATATGTACATGGTATATGGGGTATGTGAAGGGAACTCTGTGGCTGCTGCAGAAGAGCATCGAAGAAGATTTCCTAACCGGCTTGCGGCTTGCGCATCCGTGCCATATGACGCTCACGAGGCTGGATCGTCGTCTTCATGAGAAGGGACAATTCACCCCGAAGCATACTGATGCCGGAGCGGATAGGCGACGACGAACCGTACAGGTAGAAGAACGGATTTTAGATGCAGTGTATGAGGATCCAATGGTTAGTGCAAGGGAAATCTCGTCAACGTTGGAAATACCGACCAATCGTACAGTAGACGACGTTCTGAAAGAGAATCTTCTACACCCGTACAAGATGCGAAAAGTACAACCGTTCTATGAGGGCGATGAAGAGAATCGAGTTTTGCAATATCATGAGGGATTTGTTGATGAATGACGATGCTGTGTTGAAGACGGTACTATTAATTCGCACAATTTACACTTTTGGGCGGATGAAAATCGTCACGCTGTCAAGGAGTTTGGACATCAGAGAAGATTTAGCGTTAATGTATGGATGGGAATGGTGAACCAAACCATCATTGGACCCATATTTCTCCCGCCTCGGCTGAATGCGCAAGTTGGAAGAAATGGTAGACGATTTACGGTTAGCATTGAGAAGGAATCTAATCTACAGGCACGATGGCGCACCTGCTCATAATTCTCGAGTAGTGAGGGAATGGCTTGACGACATTTTACTCAAAGATTGATTGGTCGGAACGGTCCAATTGCCTGGCCAGCGAGGTCGCCCGACCTGAATCCTTTAGATTTTTTCGTATGGAGCTTCCTCAAGGACAAAGTATACAAGACGCCCCCGGAGAATGAGCAGGATGTCCAGGAGACAATTCGTGCTGCCGTTCAGCAAATAACCCTGAACATGTTGGAACGTGCTTTGGATTCAACCCCTCTTGGATTGGAATTGTGCATAGATATGGACGGTGGTCATATTCAACAATATTTTCAATAATAAAAAATGTGTTCTGTACTTTATGTATTGTTTTGATCACCAATATGCTTCTGACGCCTTGTGTCACGTATCATGAATAAAAAATGTGTTCTGTACTTTTTGTAATGGTTTGATCACCAATATGCTTCTGACGCATTGTGTCATGTATCATGTGGTGAATTTGTTTACATGTAGCTTCCAACGTTGTAATTTAATGTCATTTTTGGATGACCCGTTAGAAGAAACGGCGCATCGCGAAGTATTAATTCTTTTATGAGGCTTCTCAGATTCGCATGGGCTATAACGCTAGCGGAAGCTTTAACACTATTTAATAAACACCGTATATATATATATATATATATATATATATATATATATATATATATATATATATATATATATATATATATATATATATATATATATATATATATATATATATATATATATATACAGGGTGGTCCTTTTAAAGTGTTACAAAGCGATATTGAGAAAATGGCTGAATGAAAATAAATGAAATATTTAGAGATACAATGGGTCGTTGGGGGACACTTTTTGACAGAGTAAGTAATGTTTTAACCCTTTCCACTTTTTAGGGGTGGGGGGTAACTTTTAAACGTTAAATGGAAAGGTGCAGTTTTCTTTCCAGATTCGTAATCTCCAGAAAAAACTACGTTATAATCAATGAATAATTTAATGCCAACGTCAATGTCACTACGCCAAATTTAACAAAATTAAAAATAAAATCAACTAAAGAAAAAACTGATATTAGGTACATTATTTTATTATAATACATAGATTATTGGGCTCAAGAAAATCCACACTGGATGCGAACAGTCGCTAATCAACACCCTTGGTCGATAAATACCTGGTGTGGGATATTTGGCGATGTTGTTATTGGACCTCATTTTTTCGATGGTAATCTTAATGGACAGCGATACTGCGATTTCCTTCGAAATGACTTGCAAAGATTGATGCCAAATATTCCAGAGCAACAACGTGAAGCAATTTGGTTCCAGCAAGACGGCGCACCACCACATTTCTGTCGAGAAGCACGTGCTATATTGAATGACACTTATCCTAACATGGCTTGGACGTGGGGGACCAGTAAATTGGCCTGCAAGATCGCCAGACTTAACCCCTCTTGATTTTTTCTTGTGGAGTTTCGTCAAAGAAAAAGTCAATCACCCCAGATATGTTATTCAGAGTGCGAAATTCTTTTCGAAAGAGGGTTGATAAATGTTTAGAACAAAGTGGTCGTCATTTTGAACACCTATTATAATAAAATAATGTACCTAATATCAGTTTTTTCTTCAGTTGATTTTATTTTTAATTCTGTTAAATTTAGCGTAGTGACATTGACATTGGCATTAAATCATTCATTGAATATAACGTATTACGAATCTGGAAAGGAAACTGCACCTTTCCATTTAACATTTAAAAGTTACCCCCCACCCCTAAAAAGTGGAAAGGGTTAAAACATTACTTACTCTGTCAAAAAGTGTCCCCCAACGACCCATTGTATCCCTAGATATTTCATTTATTTTCATTTAGCCATTTTCTCAATATCGCTTTGTAAACTTTAAAGGACCACTGTATATATATATATATATATATATATATATATATATATATATATATATATATATATTATATATATATATATATATATATATATATATATATATATATATATATAATATAATATATTAATATCATGATTATGCAGCATCCCAGTCGAATATCTTTGTTAAGTTAAATAATAATTTTTTATTTAAATACCATTTCTGATGCTTCAGTCAGCTTCAAATTTTCAATTTAACAGCTGCATCTAAACGACTAGTTTGCTGGAAACACTTTGAAAACTGTGTAGGTTAACACGTACTTCCGGTGATCCTACATACCCCAAAAGTTCATACGGATCTACGGTTTTACTATAATAGCCGTATGCCAAATTTCTATTTCTATGCTAATTGCTAACGAGGGGGTCCCAAAATGAGAAACTTTCAAAATCACCCTGTATATCAGAAACGAAGCATGCTCTGGATAATTTTGTTTAGTCCATTTTTCGTTTTAAAAAAATTAGCACAGGATCGCGAAAACCACAACTTCCTATCTCAAGCCGTTCTTGAGATACCCCGCAAAACCATCGAAAGCGTGACACACTATACAGTTCAATCAGTGGGTAGAAATACTTTATCCAAAATACACAGATTGGTAGCAAACTATCTGCTGATCGACCTATATACAGGACATTTCTTTCGACGAACATCGGCAATACTAGTGGCAAATTCTTGAGCTGATACCCTGACCTTTAAAAGACACCGGGAGTTGCGTTCCTCGTCCATTTATAAGAGCTATTTAGAAGACCGAGAAAAAATATTACGGGTGATACTGGCAGCAGCACCAGTAAGAAAACTCGCTTGGAAGTTGAACCCGAAGGCTCAACGAAAAATCAATTCCATTGGTATCAACCGACTTTTAGCAATAGAGTCGTGTATTGACAAAATGAGCGAGTGAAAATTTTTTCACCCACTGTTTTCGTGCAACCGTTACTATGCAAATAGTTTGAATGGAGGTCAGTTAAGTTGCCCCCCCAATAAATATTTCGATGTGCTATTGCTATGTAATAATGCGCTCGATATGCCCTCAAATGCGCCACTGAAAATAACTTTTGCGCCGTTATAGTTTTTGAGATATTTTGAAAAACATTTGGGGGGGTTCAAGTTCACTCATCCCCCCTCTCCCTCATTAAGCATTTCACTACGTATGTTGATGCCAACACTAGATTAAAATCTTGCGCCACTCCCGTATGGCCATAACGAAACAGAAGGTGGGTGGTGCGAAATTGATATTTTTAAATAAATTCACTTTCTTAAGAATTCTGAATGCTATACGTCCGCTTTAGTTATGCGCTCAAGGGGGGTTCACTCAGCCCCCCTTCCCCATTAAGCGTTTCACTATGTATGATGATGCTAACTTAAACATGTAGTTATGCGCTAAAGTGTGCCACTCCCGTATGGCCATAACGAAACATAAAAGGTGGGTGGGGCCAAATGGATGGTTTTAAAAAATTGCACTTTCTTAAACATTCTTAATGCTATACTTGCGCTTTAGTTATGCGCTGAAATGCGCTACATGAAGAATTTTTGCGCCGTTACAGTTTTTGAGATATTTTAAAAAACATTTGGGGGGTTTAAGATTAAACAGCCCCGCCCTCCCCCCCTTTAAACATTTCACTATGTATGTTGATGCCAACTTATCCCTGTAGTTATGCGCTAAAACAATCCACTTAATTAAAATGGTAAAATGCGCGACTTGATTAAAACTTTGCGCTACTCCCGTATAACCAAACATAGAAAGGTGGGTGGGGCCAAATTGATGTTTTAAAAAAAAATGCACTTCCTTAAAAATTCTTAATGCTATACGTGCGCTTTAGTTATGCGCTCAAATGCGCCGCATGAGTTTTGCGCCGTTGCAGTTTTGAGATATTTTGAAAAATCAAAGTTCACTCATCCCCCGCCCTCCATTAAGCGTTTCACTATGTATGACATATGACGATAATTCTTTGAGGTATTGGAGGTCGTGCTGGAGGTCCGGGTTCAGGAATTTTTTCTCGATCTTTGTCTTTCTTTCCCCGTCTTGGAGGAGGTTCCATATTTTCATTGGATGCACGTTCTTCTTGAATTTGTTGGAAATTTAGCCGCAGTGTGTCGCATTCCCCATGTGGGGTTCGTTTAAATTTAAAATGTAAAATAACGTTAGTATCATAATTTCACCTTTTTCCCCTCAGCCATCATTTACTTCATGTACTGCTAATTATCATTGCTTGAAAATGAAACTAGTATTAGTTTCGAAACATGTCGCTTAAACCTCAAAATATCATCGCTTAAACATTACTCAAATTTTACCGCTGCACCATCACACATTCAATTGGTAAAGGGGAGAGTATTTCATTATTCACTATGTATGTTGATGCCAACTTATCCCAATGCCGCTAAAATGATTAAAATTTTGCGCCACAAGTTCACGTTGATAACTATTGTTAATGCGAAATGATTGCTTTGCGGTCGAACCTAGAAAAAAATATTTTCCGATTAAAAACATTAAAAACGATTTCTCATTTCAAACTTCGTATTTAGGCTTTACTTGCATTTTTAAACAATTTTTTCTTATAAACATTTGGTCTAAAGTAATAAACAATAGTACTTCTCTCTTACTGCAATTTCATGTTTTCTTAATTTATAAACAGACCTAAAACTTTATTACGAAATTTTAATATGCCAAACTCATTTTTTCAACAAGCAGGACTTTATAAAGTCAAAAACCAAAAAAAAAAAAAATTGTTTTTCACTCTGGCACACTGCATCGGTATACACTCTGTGTACTTTGTATGTATATATTATGTTCATTATCCTCAATTGACTTTCGCCCCATTACGAGCTATAATACAACTCAATGGATGTCCAACAATTTTCAATAATCGAGAATGCGACTAAAGGTGATTGTAACTTGAACGTTTGGTATAAAATGTAAATAAATATACCACAGAATTTATTTGTTTTGGTTATAATTTATATGTTGGAACTCGCATTGAGTTTTGCGCCGTTGCAGTTTTTTAGATATTTTGAAAAACATTTGAGGGGTGGTCCAGTTCACTGATCCCCCCATTAACCATTTCACTATGTATGTTGATGCCAACTTATTCCTGTAGTTATGCTCTCAAATGCGCCACCTGATTAAACTTTTGCACCATCCACATAACAGGTCGGCTGAAAAGTTCGTAGGCAAACATAGTAAAACAAATTGTTTTGGTAAAATTCGATTTTATTATTCAACATAGTTGCCTTCGAGGGCAATACAACGATTATAGCGGATATGCAATTTTTCGATACCATTTTCAGTTTCAGCGATTACTTCTTCATTAGTGCTGAATTTCTTTCCAGCGATCATTCTTTTGAGGTCTGAAAACAGGAAAAAGTCACTGTGGGCAAGATCAGGAGAATGCGGTAGATGGATGACGAATGAGGAAAATGCAATTTTGCCATAGTTTTCATTGACTTATGGTACGGTGCATTGTCTTGACACAGCACTTTTGTCTTTTTCAAATGGGGCCGTTTTTCCGTGATTTCATCTTGCAAATGCTCCAAAAACGCTATGTAATAATCACTGTTGAAGGTCTGGTCCTTTTCAAGGTAATGAATGTATGTTATATCATACACATAAGAATGCTGATGACATAACCTTGCCAACCGACTTTTGCGCCTTTCCACGCTTTGGATTCGGTACATTGCGTGTAGTCCACTCGACTGACTGTCGATTAGACTCAGGAGTGTTGTAATGGAGCAACACTTCATCCATTCTCACATATTGTCGGTAAATTTTTTTACGGTTGAATATCGCTAAACATTGCTCCGAATCATCGACACGTTGTTCTTTTGATCGATTGTGAGTTCGCGTAGAACCCACTTTGCACACAGTTTTCACGTGTCCAAATATTTATGCACGATGTGTCCAACACGCTCTTTTGATATCTCCAGAAACTCAGCTATCTCGATCAACTTCACTTTACGGTTATTCATAATTATTTTGTGTACTTTTTTCATGTTTTCGCCCGTAACAGCCTCTTTCGGGCGCCCACTGCGTGCATCGTCTTCGGTGCTCATTTCGCCCCGTTTAAATTTAGCAAACCACTTCTCAACGGTTGATTTTCCGGGTCGAAATAAGGTTTATCAAACCAAGTTTTAGCTTCAACAATATTTCTTACATGATAAAGCAATGCTTCATTAACACACGAACTTCTTTTTTATCTAATTTTTTCAAATTAACGAAGATTGCTTAACTCACAATGTTATATCTCACGAACTAATTATCCGACAGCTGTCAAATTTATACACATATCGTTTGAAGGTTCATACTGCTACCAATCGTATGGGTTTAATTCTAGTAACGCATTTCTATGTATTAGCCGACCTGTTACATATTTGCCAAAATTAACTTTTTCAAACAAAGTGTATTACTAAACATTGCGTTTATGCTTATGTGCTTAAATGCGCCGTATAAAAAATGTTTACATTAATCATTATAAACTACTTCCATTAATGTTTTTAATAGTTTGAATATTATAGTTAGTACGTATCTAAACCTGATTGAATATCTGAAAGTAATCCTACTTTCAGATATGTATGGAGATGTTGATACATTGATATTCGCGAAAAGAATCGATATCCAAAAACGCCTGAAGAAAAATGAAATCCAGTAGTGATATAGCAAATTGCTAAGATATCAGTGATAGGTTCATTTACTTTAGGACACGCACACTCAGCATACTATGAAAGGCACACACACAAGGAAACAAATTATTTATTAACATTTATTATATCAAAATACAACTCAAGACGTATAAAAGAACATTACAATTCTTACTTTGTTTGTCGGTAAAATATTTCCTTTTTTGTTTCTTAAGTCATTGTATTCTTCTCACATATTATTATGTCGTTTAAAATATGCAATAAAATGACCAAAATCCAAACCTTCCATATGTCCAGTGTATCTAATTACTACTCTTAATAAGTATGTGGCAGTACCAAATGTAAAGTGGTGTGGAACGTCACTTAATTTATATAACCTTTCCATCCTTTCAAGGAACACAGGCTGTATAAATAAATAAGGGCCGCATATGATTAAAGCTTTTTGTAATTTGTTGCCACACAATCTACCATAGTTACATACACTGCACTTCCTATTTGTGGATATATCAGCTATTTGGTTTAGTATATCATTTTGAATTTGTATTGCGGATTTTGTACATTTAAATTTTTCTTCAACGCATGGTAATGAAATCTTACCTAACATACTATCAATTTCACATTCAGCATTCACAAAATTTAAATAATATTTCAGTCCTCGCCTTATGGGATTGAGCATTAATTCCTTTAGATATTATGCCATGCACTAAATTACAAACAGATAAGTGTTAATTGCATCGTCAAGAAAATTTTTAAAATTTAAACTATGAAAATATGAGTTTGGCATATTACAATTTGGTAACAGAATTTTAGGTCTGATACACAGGGTGTTCATAAATTAAGAAAACATGAAATTGCAGTAAGAGAGAGGTACTATTTGTAACAAACTTCGAACGTGTTGTTAGTAATTCACCTCTATGTAGGCACCTTAACGTGCATTTCGTGCAGCGTGTGTTGCATATCTAGTTGCATAAAAACATGCATTTAATTATTTTAATTCGAACTCGTACGCATTTCGTTTGCACATTCAGTTTCAGACATGTTCTTGCGCAATAGACCACTTTAGCGTTGTTTTTGGTTGAGTTAAGAAGGTGGATGTAGCATCCATTATTGCTTTGTTAATTTTTTTTTTAAAAGTTGTATATAATTTGTATGGTAAGTTATTTTAAACTATTATATAAAAGTTTGAGACGTTTGCTTTTTCAGGCTTGTTTTTACTTACTTCACCCTTACTTTTTTACTTTCAGGTTTACTTTTTTTATTTTTACTTTAACTTCACCTTTTACCGTTAATCCAAATTACGGTATTAGTACGATTAATCAAGAGTGAGGTAATCACCTGCGTTAATGGAAAGTGGAATTCTAAAACACTTTATTTCTGCAAATTTCATTATTTGGGAATTATAAAGCATACAAATCCAGATTTATTTCAACCCTGAAGTAATATTACGCAACAATTTCCAAAAACACTGACCGAGCATGCAGCCATTTCGTTATCTACAGTGTGACCAAGAATAAGGTATTCTGATTCCATTAATTACTCACAACATTAATTAATCATTAGGTTATATCGTCGCTAACCTTGGCATTAAGGTTTTTCAGTTTATAATTAAATATAAGTTGGGTAATAAAATTTGTTATTGTAGAAATTTTTTTTTAACTTTATTGTATAATGGTTTACTTGTTTATTCCATATTTAAAAACAAGTTGGCATCCGAGTATTTAACTATTCAGGAAAAAGCAACCCCGATTTTGAAAGTGAACATATCTAGGTACACGTAAATATTTTTTGGTTAATGAGGCAAATCGATAAATTTATGAATCTGGCCCAGTTTAATCTACGACTGAGCATAAGGCATAAAATCTAAAATTTGTAGCCACGGTTGTAGAAGTATACTTATCGTTAAGGGTTGTACATATTGTTTATTATTTTAGACCAAATGTTTATAAGAAAAATTGTTTAGAAATGAAAATAAAGCCTAAATACGAAGTTTGAAATAAAAAACGGAAAATAATTTTTCCAGGTTCGATCGTATAGCAAAGATTTAGCATTAACAATTGTTATCAACGTGAACTTTTTAAAAAACATCAATTTGGACCAATTTAATGTATGACGATTACGTTCTTATAAGTATTTAAACTACAGCCAGCAACAGTAGCAGTGGTAAAATTTGAGTAATGTTTAAGCGATGATATTTTAAGCTTTAAGCGACATGTTTCGAAACTAACACTAGTTCAAGCAATGATAATTAGCAATACATGAAGTAGACGACGGCTGAGGGGAAAAAAGTGAAATTATGATATTAACGTTATTTTACATTTTAAATTGAAACGAACCCCACATGGGGAATGCAACACACTGCGGCGAAAACAAATTCAAGAAGGACATACACCCAATGGAAATATGGAACCTCCAAGACGGGGAAAGAAAGACAAAGATCGAGAAAAAATTCGTGAACCCAGATCTCCAGCACGACCTCCAATGCCTCAAAGAATTATCGTCATAGTGAAATGCTTAATGGAGGGCAGGGGTTGAGTGAATTTGAATATTTCACAATATCTCAAAAACTGCAACGGCGCAAAACTCATGCGGCGCATTTGAGCGCATAACTAAAGCGCACGTATAGCATTAAGAATTTTTAAGAAAGTGCAATTTTTTGAAACCATCCATTTGGCCCCACCCACCTTTTATGTTTCGTTACGGCCAGCAAGTATTTTTAAGGAAGTGCAATTCGTTTAAAAACATCAATTTAGCCATTTCGTTATGGCCATACGGGAGTAGCGCAAAATTTTAACTAAGTGGAGCATTTTAGCGCCTAACTACAGGGATAAGTTGGCATCAACATACATAGTGAAATGCTTAATGGGGGGGGGGGGGGGCTGTGTGACCTTGAATCCCCCCAAATGCTTTTTAAAATATCTCAAAAATTGTAACAGCGCAAAAATTCTTCATGTGGCGCATTAGAGTGCATAACTAAAGCGCAAGTATAGCATTAAGAATTTTTAAGAAAGTGCAATTTTTTAAAACCATCTATTTGGCCCCCCCACCTTTTATGTTTCGTTACGGCCATACGGGAGTGTCACAAAATTTTAATCAACTACAGGGATAAGTTGGCATCAACATACATAGTGAAATGGGGGTGGCTGAGTGAACTTGAACCCCCCCAAATGTTTTCAAAATATCTTAAAAACTATAACGACGCAAAAGTTATTTTCAGTGGCGCATTTGAGCGCATGTCGAAAACATTATTACATAGTAATATCAACTTAACCGATCCTTTGAATGGACAAATTAAACTCTTACAAATTATGTATTTAAGCAAGAAACAGTAGTCTTAAATAAGAGGATTGAACATAATGAATTAATGTACAAAATTGTAAATTTTTTTTTTAAATAAAGAATTATACACCAATTACACAAGATTCCAGTGTACATAAAATCGTGTATGTAACAAATGTAAATGTGGTATTATAAAAAGAGTAGGTAATTATTACGTGGATGGATATATTCGATTGTAATCAAGTAACGGAAAAATAATTTTTCGTAACATGCTAAGTTAGCAGATATTAGGAATAACATTAAATTACAAAGAAGCCTTGATGAAAGGATTAAATATATAAAGTTATAATTAAAAAACTAAAAGAAAAAAAAACAAATTTTCTCTCATATTTAACTGACATCAAAGTGATTTACACTAAGCAACTGCTGTTGGCGCAGCCAATAGCCTTTTATTTAGCTTCTTACAACGTTACATCAGTAAAACTGGCTATAACAGTATTAAGTGGAGAGATGATAGTAAATGTAATGCCGCTAGGTGTGAATTGCAAACGGAAAGTGAAATAGCATTCTCTCGTATTCCAGTCACGAAAACTCTAACGCGTAATCATATTTGTTACAACTATAAGAGATCACTAAAATCCCGAGCTATTCTAGAATAGAAAATAATTTCAAACAACAGTTTTATAAAATAAATAATACGACAGGAAAAGTAAGAAGAAGAAGAAGGAAACGTTATGAAAATTGAATGTTATGTGCTCGAGTATTATTCTTATATGTATAAAGAGGTAAACGTAAGAAGTGGATTTTCATACATTACGTTTTTCGAGGAACTAACGCATTTATTACTGTACTGTGTATATAAATGGTTGCACTTAAATCTCCAACTTGCATGCAGGAATTGGTTAATTTACATACCTGGTACTCTTACCCTATGCAAGAATGTTAACTATAATAAAAACTGCATTAATGATGATAAACGCAAATTTCAATCGATAACTTATTAATCTAATGTTTATTAAATCCCTATTACTTATGCAAAATAGGTATATGGTAATGATTAACGATTTATTTATATTCCTGCGTATACCATTTAGAATTCATTTTTCTACAAACAGATTTTCTTGTTAATATTCAAGTATCAAAAAATAAAAGAGTACAACTATAAACTTCTATAAAAGAAATTGAAAATCCATTAAAGCATTCAAACCAATCTCCAAAACGTAATAATTGTGAACGGAGTGACTTCAATTTTATTTTCAAGGGTACATTCAACCCTTAATAAGTGGTAAAACGCTCCCTTTTTAAATAACAAGGGCGTGTAGTGGTACATTACTTTGAAGTTCTTTCAAATCTCTCTAGTGCGATAATCGATTACTAATTTAATGCTACTAAAGCAATTTCGAAACAAAGTAAAGGAATTTGATTAGAAAGCAGATTGCATTTATTAAACTATTGTAAATTTCAGTAGGAAATGCAACTCACGTAATTATAATCGTTGTGTTATTATTTTT
The DNA here is from genome assembly GCA_036346205.1 of Vesta saturnalis. Classification (NCBI taxonomy): domain Eukaryota; kingdom Metazoa; phylum Arthropoda; class Insecta; order Coleoptera; family Lampyridae; genus Vesta; species Vesta saturnalis. Next base: position 6,098,783 of record JARFJB010002396.1, read on the forward strand.
TTTAAATAGTCATCGCAATAAATCGCATAAAGTTATTGCTAAAATATTTATATATCACAAGAAATTGTCAAAATTATGTAGATCTAACAAACAAGACAAGCAGAATGGTAATGCCACAAACGAAGATATCGTTATTAACCAATCTCCTGAGACTTTTAACAAAGAAGAAATAGATTTGTTTAATAAAGGTTTGAAATATAATCTTAATTTTAACAAACTTCCGTTGGATAAAATCATAGAAACTTCGATTAAATCATTGAATGAAAATTGCAAAAAGTACGTTAGACAAGCCAGTAAAATTCAAATTTCGGAAAATGTCCAACAGGAGTCAAAATTTAATTTAAATCATTCAGAACTTCGAATTGTAAAAGATCTCAAAAGTAAAAATTGTATTTACCTCAAAGCAGATAAAGGCAATCAAGTGGTCATTTTAAACAAAGAGGATTATTTTGCTTCAGTCAAAGAACTCTTAAGTTCAGGATCTTATTCAGTAATTACCAAAGATCCTCTTCCTAAAATGATTACTTCAACTAGGCAAGGTTTATTAGCATGTAAAAGAGTTGTGGATGACTCTCTTAGGTTTCGACTAACGGTATCCAATCCGGTGCTACCTAGAATGTATTGCTTGCGTAAGATTAATAAACCCGGTAATGCTATGCGACCCATTGTTTCTGGTATTAATTCACGTACTTATCTGCTGTCCAAATAGTTATCTAGTAAATTTCATAACCTCTCCTACCAACAGCCCAACTTCAGTGTGGCAAATTCGCATGAATTTATTGATAAAATTAAAAACATTGAACTTACAGAAAATGAAATTTTAGTCTCATTCGACGTTTGTTCACTGTTTCCGAGTGTTCCAATAGATCAAACCTTAGTTTATTTAGAAGATGTTTTAAAACAAAACCATTTGGACGATAGAGAAGCAGAAGATTTTCTTAAATTAACAGATTTGTGTATGAAACAAACCTTTTTCAAAATTAACCATCGGTTTTTCCAGCAAGAACATGGTACGACAATGGGCAATAGCTTATCTCGGTTTATAGCCAATCTATTCATGGGTAAATTTGAGACAGATTTAAAACGCGATTTGCCTTATTTTCCTAGAGTTTGGATTAGATACGTGGATGATGTGTTTGCCATCCTTAATACTAAAATTTATAGCGTTGAGAACTTTGTAGAAACTTTAAATTCTAAATTTCCGACAATCAAATTTACTACGAGATAAAGGAAAATGACAGTCTCCGTTCCTTGATATTCTGGTAACAAGAAATGGAAGTAAACTAGATATAGTATTTATCGTAAGGAAACTAGCACTAAAAGATTCATAATCAATGACTCAAATTACTGTAGACAGCATAAACTCGCGGCTTTTAACTTTTTGGTTCATAGATTGCTTAATTTTCCTCCTTCAGTTCAAAATTATAATAAAGAATTGCGCACAATTAATGGAATTGCTGCATACAGTGGGTTTTCAGACGAAGTGGTTAAGAATATAGTTAGAAAACAAACACATGAGGGTTAAGAACTTAACCACATTAGGTAACGCTAGAGAACAAATAGGAACAAAGTATGTAAAGTTACCAAACTATCCTGCTTATACAAAAGGTCTACCTAAAAAATTGTGAACAAATATATGTGGGGCAAACTAAACGAGCTATCAAAATTCGCTTTAAAGAACATTTAGCTCATATAAAATACAAACGTTGGGACAAGTTTGCGGTAGCCCTACATATGTTTGATAAAAATCATGTAGTAGATGAGGTATCATTAATCAAACATGTTAGTAATAGGCACGAACTTGATTGTTATGAAAGTTTAGAGATCTTCAAAAACAAACAAATTCTAATGAATAATGATGATCAAGGACCTTTAGGCTACTCAGAACTCATTAAACTTTCATAACTTTCGCTTTCACTTTCACCAGATTAGCAACGAAGCGTTACTCGCTGATGGTATATATGTTAGAAATTTTCTTTAGTCCTCCCTAGTCGACCGCTGATGATGATAGCGTAGCTATCGAAACGCGTTCGGTGTTTTTAAATTTTGTGTGTTACGTGGGTGTAGTTTGTTTAACATTTATAAAAAATGTTGTAAATCTAGGTTCCTACTTAAATACAGTGTGATATATATATATATATATATATATATATATATATATATATATATACAGGCTGTAACTTCGTTATTTATTGGCGGATTTTAAAAACACAAATGAATGGTTTGATATACTCTACAATGTTTTTCTGAATTCAACAGAATTAACATAACATAATATTTATTTAACAATTTCTGGAAAAAATAAAAGATTAAATAATTAAGTAATCCGTACTTATTAACAAATGCCATTTAAATAACTAGTGAAATCTGCATCATAAATATTGTTCAAATTGTCTGCCGCTTGACGAATACACAACTCACACCTTCTAATCACTCCATAAGTAGCGTTCATTATATCATTTCTCGGCAAACCTCGATTAGTCTTCTTCTGAGGAAGTTTTCATTCTAGGGCTGGTTTAAATAGACTTGGTCTTTAAGGTAACCCCAAAACCAAAACTCAAGTGGCGTGAGGTCAGGGGAACGAACAGGCCACCGAATAGGTCCATTTGTCCCAATCAACCTTGCGCCAAATCTGTTATTTAACCAATTTACATTCACATGTGCATTATGTGGAGGAGCCCCTTCTTGTTGAAAATAAATTCTATTGAGTTCAGCAAGGGGTAGTCCATCTAAAATGTTTTCGATATTTTCATTCAGAAGATCATATTATTTGTCTTGAGTAAGTATTCCGTCGATAAAAAATGGTCTAATTAATCGATCGCCCAAATTACCGCACCAGACATTGACAGTAAATCTTCTTCGAAAATTATTTTCTACAATAAGTCTAGGGTTTTCCTAGCTCCAGTACCGATGGATATTTTGTGCTATTGCACGTGTCATATTCATTTAAATAAGTAAAGGTTACTTCTATTTGTGTGCGAGTATTTATGATATATATATATATATATATATATATATATATATATATATATATATATATATATAATTTGGATGTGAATTCGTTGTTACCTAGGTAACTTTAAAGCATTAATGATGCAAAGGCCCGATTTCGCACGGATTTTAGTGTTCAAATAGTATATTAAAAGTTTTATAAGACCAGTCTTGAAGCACGAATTCAAGTTTAACAAACGAGTGGCGTAGTGACGGGGTTTTTAGGTCTCTTGCATACTACGTTTCCGGAATCGCATTCTAGAATTCAATTCAAGCATTTTAAAAGAACTATGTATAGATTTAAATGGGACTTTTTCGCACTGAGATTCTAAAGAATTTTTCCCTGCTACCGCAGGCTTCTCGAAGGCGTAGGAATTTGCTATCGCTACGAGAATCTTCGGCTCATTGCGGTCGCTTAGCGTAATTATCACTGAAATGCATTTGTTCAAATAGAAGGGTTCACATTGTAATTCTATTCTTTAGTAATCAGCTGCCTATGGTGTTCGTGTGTATAATATAAAGGTTAAAACAACGAAATGAACGCAGAACAAAAGGTTGATGGAATCAATATCGAAGATTTTATATCACAAATTAAAATATTTCCAGCATTATGGAACGATCAATGTGAAGGTTACAGCAATAAAATCGCCAAAAAGAATGCGTAGGAGTTAGAGATTTCTTATTTTGTGCCAAATTTTGGCATCTAGCGTAAGCATGGGAATCCTTCTATGTTGTGATTGGCCAAAAGCAGTGATTTAACAGTTTATTACTCATTAGTGAGTAATAAACCCATTTACCTGTTAGTTTTTGATATAATAATTAAAGTATTATTAAATAGGCATTGTAGATAAAAAAAATTAATTTAACTAAAACGGTATATTGTAATATTGAAATGGTGACCAAATTAACCAAATTTTGTAGTGAAGATAATTTGCTGACACTCTGACATCTCGAATAAAAAACTTCAAATTTTTTGTATTTGCCATGATAATTCGCCTTGTGGACTTATGAAGTAATTAGTGATATTTTCTCGTGTGTTATTCGCTGTTTTGCTAACTGACGATGTAGTATATTAACTGTCAAAAAATCCATCCACAGTTAATGTAGCATCAAATATGCTCACCTAACGGCCACGAACAAAATTGTGCAATAGACAACAAGTTTTTATTATTATCCATTGTGACACTTAAAGGTTAATGGAAAATCCTCCATTTATTGCTCAGAATGCCAAAACAACATTCTATATATCTTCTAGTTCTGCTCAATCTATAATTAAATACTTTTTTAACAATCAAAAACTTTCCCGCGTAAATTGGATAAATTAAAGCCTTAATCGGTAACAAACATAAATGGTAAAGGCTGAAGGGTATTAGGAAATTGTTGATATTCTCCATTTGTATTGAAAATGAAGATCTGTCATGGAGCAGCCAGTGGCCAAGTATCTGTAAAATAAGGTTATCTTAAGTAAATTTATTCATAGTATAGATGATGACAGTGAATTTAAGATAATCTTAATTAGGTGTAATGTGATTTTGATTTGTTTCAGGTTTTTACATCCAAACAAAATGGAAGAGCCTTCGTAATAGCTATATGAGGGAACTAGCAAAGAAAATTTAGGAAAACAATGGTTCTGCTGCCAGTGGGTAGAAACAGTACATTTATTTCGATTTTTAGAAACTTGCTCTAAACAAACCACATTTAGTCTTATTACAGAAAACGACAACGAAGCTGTTGAATCCCCAGCTATAAAAAATGGCGATGAAAATAATATTGAGAATATCCGTCCTTCTGCTTCAACACAGAAGAAACAAAAAAATGGGAAAGACGAGGAGTTAATAGCCGTTTTGAAACGAAAAATTATAAATAATTCCATCGGGAACAAAAGCAGCTATGGAGATGAAGATAATCATTTTTTATTGTCCTTATTACCCGAAATAAAAAAAGTACCGGAAAATATGAGACTACTTTCCAAGTCTCAGCTATTGCAGGTTATTTTACAAGCACAGAATTTACCTACGTTTATGCTGATGCGTCCAACATCACATGTAAATAATTGTTATTCTGGCCAACCACATAATTCAACTGAAACTTTAACATATTCTTCCAGATATAATATGGGACCACAACAATCAGTAACGGCTCTATCTCGATATGGAGAGAGTCAAATATAAGGACAAAATAATATGTCCGAGCAGTTTACGCGCTTCACAGATTACAACGTTAAATCAGCCACAGCCTTGCAGTAATCCCTATTTGTTCTACAACAGGTTTCCAGCTTAGTGAAGAATCACAAATAATGTTTGAATAAATATTGTAGAAAATATATTTGTATTTTGTTTAAAGATATGTTATTTAAGTCTGTATTTCTAAAAATTTCTATTGCTCAACTCTTCAAAATGTATTATTTTAGTTTAACTATTATTTCTGATTAAAAATTATTTCTATTACTAAGATTGAAATTTTACTTACCTTAGGGGTCACACAAAGTTTTTGTTCGGGTGAAATATTTTTTCTCAGATTGTATCTGTTCCAGATATATCATGCCATATATTCTCTAAAAGTTGATTGAAAGAAGATCTAGCCATTTTGAAGTAACCAAAAAAATTATAATTGTCTTGACGTAGATCTGCAAAAAGGGGTAATATATACCCTTATACAATTTTTCTTTTAAAAGGGGTTGTACCGGGTGACCAAATAAGAATACAAAGTGCTGTTTCTCGGAAACTATTCGTCGTAGAGAGTTGCCGTAAAAAAATTTACTAAAGTGGTCAAAAAAAGACCGTGGAAAATATTTTCAAATTTGCAAGATGACGGCCAGGGAGCGTAACCGCCATCCTAATCTTTTAAAGTGATTTTTTACTGAAATCCACCTAGTAAATATACCAAAAAATTATATATTTTTTAAAGCTCAGGTTTATTCGAGTAATTTTTGTTTGACGTATCTATTAAAAAAAAAGTGGTGGGGGGTGATTCAGTGATTTTTGTTTTAATGAACAGCTGTAACTCCTAAACGACTGAACTGATTTTAATAAACTTAGTCTCGTTGGAAAGAGCATTTATAGCTCCATCAAATACATCTTACCTGTAATATGTCTAATTTTTAGTAATGCCACTAGAGCGCGTTCTTTGATATATCAGAAAATTGCAAAATTCTCTAAAAAAGTAAATGCAAGAATATGACTTTTTTTCGTAAAAATGAAATGAAATCGTCCCTAAAAACCTAAAAACTCTATCTCGATATCTTATTCATACACTAAAATATCGAAGAAAGAAAATTTAGTTATAAAATTTGAAAAATTCGATCAAGTGCCTACTTAATGCCTACTTAAATGCTCAAATTGTCTCCCATCGACCTCGATGCATTGTTGGAGCCGCTCATACGTGGACATTACAGCAGCTTCAACTTCTGCTCTTGACAGGATACGAATGTCGTCTCTCGTTGTTGGTGGAGTTTCGTAAACAATATCTTTTAACCGACCCCATGGATAAGAGACCAAACAGGTTACGCCTGGGGATCGCGGTGGCCAAGGAAATAGACTTCCTCGTCCAATCCACCTCTGCTGATATATTAAATCTAGTTGTAAAAACATATTTTGCCGTAATTGCCAGGGAACATCTTCTAATAAAATAGGCAATTGATTTACCAGAAAATCAAGAAACACGGCACCATTTACTGGTCCATTAAAGAAATAGGGACCTATAATAGTTCCGTCCAGGATGCCATACCACACATTAACACTCCAACGACCTTGATGTTGGACCTCGTGCAACCAGTGAGGATTGGTGTTAGACCAATAATACATATTATGCAAATTAACGTTTCCATCACTTTTAAAAATGGCTTCATCCGTCCAAAGAATTTCGGATAAAAATCCTCTATTTTCCCTGATCATGCCCAACATCCAATGACAGTAATCTATCCGTCGGTCAAAATCTTTGTCATATAAGGCTTGATGTGAAACCATGTAATACGTGTGAATTCTATAAATTTGAAATTACAAACACATTGTAAAACATGTAAAGTAGTATTTTCAGTGACATAAGAACTTACCTATGATCCTTTAAAATGTTTTGAATAGTAGTTCGTGACATATACAACACGAGAGACATTGCTCTCTTACTAACGTGGGGATTCAATGACACGTATGCTAAGACGTTAACAATATTGTCTTTCATTCTTCTAGCCGAGTCTCTTCGCAACTTTGGTCGAAAGCTTCCAGTATTACACAAATTTTGCATTAAACGCGGAAAAAGTCTCGCATCGCGTAGACGCCGATCTGGATATTGAGCTTGTAATGATCATATATTAATTACCTAATCCTAGTACAGAAATTCCTATCAAAACTTCTATCCTATTTGTTTCCTCAAACTGAATGTAGTATTGTTTAGAAATGCTATCAGTTTCCTCCTTTTCCCTCTCCTAGTAAATCCCTTATAAATATCCGGGCTCACCTTCACTCATCCCACCGAGCTGGTAGCGTAGTGGTGACACGACCTGCCTAGCATTCGGGAGGTAATGGGTTCGATTCCCGTTACCGTCTACCTGGTCACTGCGTATATGCACACCATGTGCGGCTGCTTAGGCGAATGCTGGGGTAGTATTTCCCCCCGCAGAACCCTAACTCCGTTCCTTCCGATCCTATCCTGACCACACCCATCCTTAATCCCACCATACATATATACGTAATGTATGTATGTATGCTGGGAATCCACGATTGTGGCTGAAGGAGCTCGGAAAGCTCGAGCAGCCCGCCCTCTCCCTTGGTGAGGGAATGAAATACGTGACCTTTTCTTTCCTTCACTCATCCCATTCTATTTCAATTCGAATTTAATTCCACTGGATCTAGAAATCTTGACCAGTGAATATCAAATTACCTGCCTGATTATTATAACCTGCCTGTCATTAATTCCATCTTAACCTTCCTGACATATTTCCTGATCTCTCGATGTCCTAGTTCAGTTATCAAAATAATTATCCAGAAACGTAAGTACCTATTTACACTTTCTCGGTGTTTGTACCACGAGGACTAGTAGATAGGATAGATAAAGATTGTTAATAGCATTGCTTTATTAATGGTGGTTTCGACCCCAATTATACGGTAATCCTATAATGTGACATCCCTATAATTTTCCATCTTACCCTGTTCGGTGTTACTACCACGAACGGTGTATAGAAATCATTAGTTATGAATCTAATCCAGATTCACAATATAATACTCATACCGTTAACAGCTTAGTGTAAATCGCATCCCTTTAATTTTCCTTATTACCCCGGTGTAAGTCTAAGTCCTATCTACCATTCATTCGGAGGTAACACCCCGAAGACTGCATAGAAATCACTAATTCGATAACCGATCCTGGTTCACCAATATAAAACTTATACCGTCACCAGCCACTTATAAGAATACCACTTACCCCTATATCCTCCCTTGAATCCTCTCTTGAACTCCTACCACCTGGTATCGAAAATCACATGGTCCTATAATCTCAATATAACACCACCAGGATAAATTTCACAAAAATTTTATTTGATCTAACCAAAGTGCTAATTATTAAACATAATTTTGTGCACTTCTGCTCTTGCATATTGTATGCATTGATTATTATGCCTCTACATGTTTTTTTTTTAATTTTTGAAATTATGAAAACTTGTATTATTTAAAAATTATAAAATGATAAAATTTTTCATTGAATCTTGAAAAAAGATTTCTTCTATATTTTAGGGTAGGTATAAGGTATCGAGATGCAGTTTTCACTAACCTATTTAGGGAATGCATCTCATAGTTATGAAAAAAAGTCATATTATTGCATTTAATTTTTTAGAGAATTTTGCAATTTTCTGATATTATATCGTGCTCTAGCGGCATCACTAAAAATTAGACATATTACCTACAGGTGAGATGGAGTTGATGGAGCAATAAATGTTCTTCCCAACGAGACTAAGTTTATTAAAATCAGTTCAGTCGTTCATGAGTTACAGCTGTTTATTTAAAAAATCACTGAGTCACTCCCCACCACTTTATTTTAATAGATACGCAAACAAAAATTACTCCAATAAAGCTGAGCTTTAAAAAGCATATAATTCTTTGGTACATTTACTAGGTGGATTTCAGTAAAAAATCACTTTAAAAGTTTAGGATGGCGATTACGCCCCCTGGCGGTCATCTTGCAAATTTGAAAATATTTTATACGGTCTTTTTTTGGCCACTTTAGTAATAAAATTTTTTACCGCAACTCTCTACGACGAATAGTTTCCGAGAAATAGAACTTTGCATTCTTATTTGGCCACCCGGTACATGGATTTTTCTCCGCCTTTTTTCGTTTTAATAATAATAGTAGTAGCAACTCACAGTAACTGAACTAGTGCACGTGTATGTTTCAACTGACCACCGTTATGAGAATAGAATTTGAAAATAATTCTTTTAAAATTCTTGAATTGAATTCAGGAATGCGATTCCGGAATCATAGTATGAAAGAGACCTTACATAATGAGTGCTTCAAGGTCATATGAAACACGTTTTCGTACACATGTTTTCAAAGTCAAAATTTCATCTAGTCGCCTTTTGTTTTATCCAAATTCTGTCATAAAACACGAAAATCGAAGATAATCTTGCATGTACGTTCTCTGAAATACGTGAAATTGCCAAAAATACAGTCTCCAATTTGTTCACATTGAAGTTTTCCACTGGACGCATCCTATTTTTGACACATTTTGTAAGAGTGAAATGTATGACGTAATTCCGGATCAAGCTTCGCGAACCTAAAAATTTTCGTAAAATGTTCCGTGAATTAATGGCTACAATGACATTGGAGATCATGACGTCGCGTTTCTTAATATGTCTATTAAAGTATCGAAATGGAAGCAAATTACAAAAATGGACATTGTGATTCAGATACAATAAAACAGTCTGACAGCATTTAAATATAGATTGAGAAATTATCTAAATGCGGTTATTCTATTAAAAAGCTGTAAGACATTTTATTATCCTTAGTTTTTACACATATTTTGTAAGGTAGGGCACTGAAAATCAAAAGATAATTATTTTATTGTGATTAATACGAAATAAATGAAAAACTATTGCTTTTATTTTTTTGTGATTAACACGTTTTTATACACTAGTAATATAGAATTATAATAAAAGATTTACTTTTTTTCAATCTACTGTCTATGTCTTTTTTCGTTGCTTTACCGCATGCAATATTACGCGAGGTTTCTCGTCTATCTTGCATATACATTAGATATATAAAATGATATAATTGAAACAAGTAACAGTTTAAATAAACTGTTTTATTTCACATGAAATTCATTCTAGTATATAACATTTGAATAAAATCGCGATACTCCTTTATTGTGGGTAAGTACGGGAGACAACTATTAATTAACGTTTCCTGTAAATAATTGCAACTGTATTGTAAAGTACATGACACGGTAAAATGGTTGAGAGAATGAAGCAGGCCTTTCATTTCAGCGAAAACTTTTAATAAAGTAAAAAGTTTTTAGTAAGAGGATCGTACGTTCAGGTTTTCAAAGACTCAGTTCTTTACAAGTTCAGTTTTTATTTAAGTTTTTTAGACTATCAAACTTAATGAGAATTTCACTTCCTTTGGTTATTGGAATTAGTATTTGTTTAAATGTGCTTTACTTACTAAAATAACAGTAAAGGATAAAATTAATATTAAAACGTAAATGATAAAGTGTGCAGGAATTTCTAGGGAGAAGCATTGGTGAGAAAGAGATTAAAATAATGATAGATTTGCAGAAGATCTTTCCGGCATGGCTTTAATAATTTGAGTTTAGAATTGATATTTTCGGTTCAGCTATATTGCAATTTATTATACTTTGGAGTGTCAGCGTTACTTAATTGTACAACCTGAACAAATTAATGGAAACAACATCTAATAATTGGTACGCGTGAACTATAATTTTCTTTTTTGTGTATTACTTTTCTATTACACGCAAATGTTTGGAAAATTAGAGTTTTTTTCTGAATATCAATTTCGTTAATGTTGGCTACATTAAATACTGATACGGACTTGATTATCTGTTTCTTTTTCTACCTTTGACTGTAGATAAAAACAAATACTTACTTTTGAAACATTCCTCCTTTGCTGTTTTTTTTATAGTTTAATTAATTTTATTTAGATTGTAAACAACATGAAATATACATGCAAAAAGTATATGAATTATTTTAGGTTTTAAATTATCTACATGTACTCCATGCAACTTTGTAACTGTTGTTATGTAGTTGAATTAACGTTATTAAAATTTGAGTGGATACTGTCTTTTTTATATTTAATTTTACATTATAATACTAAACCTAATTTTGTTTTTTTTTTTATTATTTTAAAGCTAATGTTATAAAGGATGTTTCAATAAGACCGCAAGATTTCCAGGTTCAATAAAACATGGTTTTCTGCAGCGAAGTATTGGTGTATTTATTTAGTTACGATGTAGACGTTTAGCACTTATGTTTGGAAGAACACATCTAGTAAATGTATGCCACGGCTTTGCTGGCACATACGTATTCTTTTAGCCAAATTTTCATTGACAGTGTTGCATACATGTGGCGGTATTTTATTGATATAGCGCCTAATTTCGACCTTCAATAACACGATCAGGAAAAGACTCGTGCAAAACTGTCAATGTTTCACGGGAAGTATGGCAAGTGGCGCCCTCTTCCTGAAACCATATATCGTTGAGAGCAATAACTTCCAATTAAGGCAGAAAAAATTGGGTTATCATTCCACGATAATGTTTTCCGTTCACGATTAGTGCGTTTCCTGCCTCGAGAATCAGGTTCAATAATTCCTTCAGACCACAGTGCGTTCTATTGACACGTCTTGTATCCATTGCTTTCTAATGAATCATTTTTGGCTAAGCCACAAATGCGGCAGTTTTGCCATAGAGGTGATAATGGGCTTCATCACTGAAGATGACTTTGTTCGCAAAATCGTCATTCACTTCATGTTGCTCAAGGATCTAATTGGTAAACTCTCTTCGCTGCGCATGGTCGGTTGGCAGAAGTTGTTGAGTCACTTGGAGTTTGTACGCATGAAGATGCAAATCTTGAGTGAGAATTCGCTGTAAAGTAGATGTTGTAATGACTAATTATTGTGCCCGATGTCGAATCGACCTCCCTAGATACTCGGTCATATTCACGAACTGCGGTGACGTTTTGTTCTGATCGACTTCTACGAGCTTGTATCTTTTGTTTGACATCACTAACCAACCCAGTGCGTTCAAATTTTTCGATTTGGAACATTATTTCGACCAAAAATTGAATGCACTCTATTCATTGTTATAATAAAGCTTTCACAGTTTTGATAACAATGTTTAGCAATCAGGACGCGTTGTACTATCGTGTGATGCTATTTACCCCATTTGTCTTCTATCAATTTGTTATATCACAATGACGTGACCTCATGACAGCCCAAATGGCTCGGGATTAAAATCTTGCGCTCTTATTTAAACACCTTTTATATACTTTGTTCCATCTTATTTTGCATTAGAGTATGCCTTAATATACTTTTTCTGTACTAGTGTACTCCCATTTGTCAAAATGACAAGAAATCAATTTGACGTCCTCCTGTCAAAAGTAATCTACTTAAGGAAGGCAGTTGATTATCAAGTCTCAACGAGTACAATGTTGAAAATGTTAAGGTTCGATCAGCTCCTTAAAAATAGTGCAACGGGGAAAAGTAATGGGGAACTCATCGTAATAGTGTCGGATATATTTCAAATACGTAAGAACTTAAATCACTTTTTTGTGCGCACATTAAGTGTGTATTTGGTTTTAGGATTCACGTCGAACTATTCAAGACATCATAACAGCAACATCGCAAAATTTAAGGTCGACTTATTGTGGTAAACACGTTTTAGGGTTACACCTTTCGGAGAAACCTACTACGACTGATTTGGCAATTTAATTTGACCGAATTGTATCATCACGTTAAGACAGATTTCAATTTTGATGGGGGTATCATTTTGAAGCCAATAGGTTACAAACAAACATGTCAATGAGGAGAAAATTTTATGGGAAACAAAACACGTCGTTTTTGAGAAAATTCCTGAAGTTGCAAAGTTCAGGTCATATGTGTGTATCTAGACAAAAGGTGGATTTATCAAATTGTTCTAATAGTCATCGTTAGCTGCACGATTCTGACATTCAAAAGTAAAAATGACGCTAAAAGGTATACAATTTTACACGTGGGTGTATTTTACAGTTTTTAGAAATCTAACGAGCATTTAATAAGGATTATCATAAAACTTTGAATGGGGTCGGTTTCAAAATTGGGTGCTTAAACATCAGATTCTTACGCTGTCCAAACTACCCGGAAATTGTGTGTTGGTTATAGATAACGCACCGTATCATTCGGTGCAGTTCGACAAACAACCCTCGTTTTCTAATACGAAAGGTCAGCTGCACGAGTGGTTGTTTACGCACAGGGTCAAAATTAAGGACAAAATGACAAAAAGCAACTGTGGAACAAAATTTAACCGATTAGGTCCAGAAGGAAAAAATACTATAATATTTTGATTAAACATGGGTATGAAGTTTTACGATTGCCTCCTTACTACTGTCAATATTACCCTATTGAAGTGACATGATGTTTTTGTAAAAATTATTAAATAAGTTCTGTCTATCGAAAGATAGAGTTCAAAAATTATGGCTTGAGGCTTTATCCAAATGTTTTCCTACAATGTGGCAAATTTTTGTTCTCACGTGGAAAACATTATTTCAAATGATTGGGGAAAACATATGGGCAATTTGTCGATTAAAAATACCCCACCTATTATCGTAACACTAGAAGGACCCGATTCCGATTCATGTAGTGATATGGATGCAGATTTTTCTGAAGATAGAATAAGATCCCTCTGTTTGGCATCAAAATTTTAGTAAAAATACATTTAAATATTTGGTTTTCCTCAGGTCTTATCCGTGGATACGTAAGCAGCGATCTTGTGGTTAATTCCATTTATCAACCACTTAAATGGATACATTTTTGGTTGTGTACTTTTATGTGATCATAACAGTCAAGAAACGAACGACACAGCAAATTTGATCACGCAAGCAAATCTTTACATTGGATGACATATGAAATTGTGCTATGGATTTCTCCCATGTTTTTACTTTCCAACTTACATATACATATGTAGGTATAAAAAATTATTGAATCGACTCTTTTTTCACTAACGCTAAGAGTAGATATACTATTCCGATCCTAATCCACTTTTATCACTAGATTTGTCACCAGATTTGGAAAAAGTCACCAGAAAAGTTACTAGATTATTACATAATTTTACAACGTTTGGCAAAGTTTCGCCAAGATTGGGTATGACATTTGTATGTGATTGGATGTGTGAATGTATGTTAGTATCCACTATAACTCCAGAATGCTACTTTGTACTTCTTGTTATTTTGTAATATGACAGCTACCTTTTCTAATATTTTTCGAATATATGAAATTGGTTTGTTTTCTGTCGGTTCTGTGTTAACTGGGTATATATTTTTTGATAGATAATTTGTACTCTTGATTTTTAACTAAAGTGTCGATTGTATTTAAATTGTAACTATTTCTTGTGCAATTTGTTTTATTGAAATTTGTTTGGTTTAATGGTAATGACATTGCGCTACGTATTATTGATCTATATGCAACCAACGTATGTGTTTTATGGTGATGAATTGTTTGGAACTGCAATATGTGACCGTGTAGGTTTTCTGAATATGTATAACTCAAATTTGTTCTGTGTAATAATTTTTATGTTTAAACCTATAAAATTAATGACTCTATTTTGTTCTTTCTCTAGTGTAAATTTTACGTTAGGATGTGAATTGTTAATATTAATTAAAACCCATGAATATAATCTGATGAACTTGATGTTAAAATGTCTCCAACATAACAAAACTAAAATACAATATCAGAATCATTTCATTCAAAAATTGATCTTCTAAATGAGCCATAAAGATATTAGTTAACATGTATATTATTATATAAAAATTATTTAAGAAACGTCTAAATTCTTGAGGGGATATTTTAGAAAACATACTAGTAACATCAAAACTTACAAGTATATTAAATAGTGGTAATTTTGTTTTGTAGTTTATTAATTCGTTCTGAAGAATTCTCAATAAAATGTTTTGATTTGTACTTGAAATTGTTTGTTATGTGGTTTAGTATACTCGCTAAAATATGAATAGGAGCTTGGATGTAAGGCGCTACTGGTCTAAAAGGCATATGTGGTTTGCTGACTTTTATTTTACTTTTGTTGCTTGTGGGTTCTTGTATAAAGTTTATTGTTTCTCTAAGTCTGTAAAGTAGATATTAAAGTTTTGTAACCTTTGTTTCACACCTGTTTGAAACTTTATTGTAGGATCTCTATTTAAAACTTCTAAATTTTCGTTACTAATAAAATCATTGACATACATTAAAAGCATATAATTATCTATTGAAATAATTACTAGTGTTACCTTTATCTGCTTTAACATATATTAGATTATTTCTGTTAATTTTATTTTTTTGTGCTAATGATACATGTTCAATGAAACTCATTGAGGGATTGTTTATACAAAACGTCGTGGAACTATACTTGAAACATTAGTGCTATAAAATGCGAAATTCTACAAAGTAAGGTTTAAGAATATAAATTTAATTTATAGTTATAAAATTACCTTAATGAAAAGGTCAAAGGGAAGGGCTCCCAAGTATTACTGCGTATATTATGGACTCTTATTGGTGGCTCCAGTCCTTGAGTAAGTGAATGAATATTGATCTATGTTGTCGATAAATTTTCGATGTTTATTGATGAAGAGGTAGACTTTTGTATCAAGTATACATCTGTTTATTCCTAATTTCGTGCTTTATGGTACAGTGCGATGTAAACGTTCGTGCAATATTGATCTCACTTGCGAGGATCCAATCTTCAGATTGGACTCTATCATTGCATCGGTAATGCGGTTGTACTCTTTCACCATCTTCTTCACCGCAGCAATGTTTTCGGGGTTAACGGCAGTTAAAGGAGGTCCAGCTCCTTTTCTGCGTACCACCGACTTGCAACCTCGTTCAAATTCTTTATACTATCTATAAACAGGAGCCAATGATGGTGCGAGAACCCCAAATGCCAACTTTAAACTTTCCTCACACTCATAAGTATATTTAAATTTTGTTCATATTATTTATTGTAGCAAAAATGTGAAAAAGACTTTTCGATAATTACGTGTTAGTAAAAGTGTTTGTTAATCTTCTTATTAAACCTAAAAAATCAACTTAAAAGTTTCATTTGCGTAGGCTTAACTTTAAATATCTCGAAAAATAATGACTTTATCGTTACGAAGGTAGAGTATGTTATTTACATAGAAAGTATTGGAGAATAGAAAAGTTGTGCTAAAATGACAATTTCGCCAGTGGCGTAGAATTTAGGAAGGATCAAGCTCTGACTTTCCCCTGTCGTACGCCTCTGGTAGTAGCCAGGAACGTTTAATTACCATAATTTAGTAAGGTTTGCGGTGTCTACTCTTCCTGCCAAATATGATAAAGATTAGTCAAACAGTTTAAAAGCAATGGGAAAAAAATCATTTTGAAATTATGAAATAAAACACCTTGTAACTCAGACGGGAGACACATTTTATCTAAGTGAATTGGGTTAAATGTTATTATTTTAACCCAAGATTCTACAGTTTAATTATTTCCCATTGTTAATGAACACTCTTTGAACAAAAGAAAACTGCAGATTCTATAGCTGATCTTATGTCGATTTAACGTAAATTGCCTTAATACAAAAATACTTCCTAAGAGAGCTGAAGCTATTGGAAGATGGCGCCCTAACATCGGTTTAATTCAAATATCTTCAAAATGGTTACCCTTTAAATGATAGCGGTCTGTACATTTATTTAGTGGAATACCCCCAATCATATGGCGTGAATATGATTTTTTAGTTGTACTCATAAGCGGCTCGTTTGGGCGGGGCATTGTACATTGTTATTCATAAGTTTTTTGTTTTTCAAAATTTCGCAATTTTATCATAAAATTTAAAAAATTTCGATTATTTCATAAAAGAATGATACTCTTGTCTTTAGTCGCTACGACGCACCGTTTTCGAAATAAATCGATTTGAACTTTTCATGTGTTAATCACACTTTCATAAAATTAATTAACGAATTCATTTACGATTATGAAAGGTGGCTTTGGAAAATAAACAAGATAACAATTGCGTGAACGTCATGTCGTAAATTAATTTTGCTTTAGGAAGTAAGAAATAAACTCGGGTAAAAAATAATCGTTTTTAATACAAAAAAAAAATCAAAATGACAACTGAAAGCATGAAACACAAAACTGAACCTACAAAAAATGCTCCACATGGCGATCATCCGTTTCTATGCACAAATGTGTTCGTTTATGTAAAGATTACATAATTTTTGCAAAAATTCCCGTATTGTTCCTAAATTCGTCGTAGGCACCCTCAATTCTTCTCCAAAGCTGATCGCCTGTTTGTATTGGTTGGGAGTAAACCATTGATTTTAGATATCCCCAAACACAAAAAACACAAGGATATAAATCTGGAGACCTTGCTGGCTAAGCAACCAGACCGCCTCTTCCGATCCATCGCTCTCGGTAATTGTTATTTGAAAAAGTACGAACAGTTCTGCAAACCCTAAGTTCCGCAGAATATTCAGATTAATATCATCTAATAAATCCGGTAAAGTATTTTGTAGAAAGTTGAGATATTCTTCGCCGTTTAAACGATTAAGCAATTCTACAGGTCTAAGAACACCTATCCATACATTAATGCTAAACCTTTCCTGATGTTTACTTTCCCTTATCGCATGAGGGTTTTCATCAACATAGGAGTTACAGTGTGCATTGTGCATATTAAAAATTCCATCTTTTGTAAAAGCGGCTTCATCACAAAACAAAATAGTAGAAAAAAATCTCTTTATTTTGCATCCAATTGGAAAAATCAACACTAGCAGGAAAATCACCTGCGTGTAAGCCGTAGACTTTTTTTAAATGAAAAGGATACAAGCCTTCCTTATGTTATGTTTCACACAGAAGATTTTGACACATTGGGATACATTGTAGCCAAACTTCTTACGCTTATTTCGGGATTGTACTCAGTTTCCTTTAAAATATCATCCTCGTATTCTTCCATTACATCAGCATGTCTTCCCGTTTCATTATTTTTAGAAATTACCGATCCTGTTTCCCTAATTCTTTGATGAAGAAGCGGAAATGATTTAGGAGCTGGAAATTTATCTGCATATCTACGTGCTGCTGCCCGGGCGTTGCATTGCATTTCGCCGTACACTAAATGCATATCGGCATATTCTTGGTTACTAAACGAAACCATTCTAACAATATTCAACTTTTTGTATTTATGGTAATGTAACTAAACAATAAAAAATCTTTCACTTAAAAACTTATTTGACACTTTAACCTCAACTAGTACCTATAATACTAGTTAGTTTGACGTTCACGCAATTGTTATTTTGTTTATTTTCCATAGCCACCTTTCATAATTGTAAATGAATTCGTTAGTATATTTTATAAAAGTATGGTTAACAAATCGATTTATTTCGAAAACGGTACGTCGTAGCGACTTCAGACAAGAGTATCATTCTTTTATGAAAAAACCGAATTTTTTTAAAATTGCGAAATTGTGAAAAACAAAACACTCTCGAATAATAATATCCAATGTCCCGTTATGAGTACAACTAAAAAATCATATTCACGCCATACGATTGGGCATATTACACTAAATAAATACAGAGCGCTATCATTTAAAGGGAAACCATTTTAAAGATATTTGAATTAAACCGATGTTAGGGCGCCATCTTCTAAGAGCTCCAGCTCTCTTAGGAAGTATCTTTGTTTTAAGGTAATTTACGTTAAATCGACATAAAATCAACTCTAGAATCTGCAGTTTTCTTTTGTGAAAAGAGTTTGTGGACACTCTGTAGTATAAATAACAACATTATTTACACATATCCGCAACTTTTGGCTTACGACATAAATGTGACAGTGACGTATTGTGCGTACATAGAATACGAACCTAATTAATATTGAATAATTAAAAAAGTAGAATATTCTTTTATAATATTGAAATATGAAAATGTTCGCGTGCTAATACAAAATTCAATTTTTCCTCTTCACTGTATATATGTATATATATATATATATATATATATATATATATACATATATCTGTGTGTGTGTGTGTGTGCGTGTGTGTGTGTGTGTGTGTGTGTGCGTGTGCGTGTGTGCGTGTGTGTGTGTGGTGCGTGGGTGCGAGCGTGCGTGTGTGTGTGTGTGCGTGCGCGTTTACGTGTGCGTGTTTGTGCGTGCGTGCGTGCGTGTGTCGTGTGTGTGTGTGTGTGTGTATTTTTTAAAAGGATAATTCTGGATTTCCTAGTTCAGTAGATATACAGGTAAAAAGCCAAAATGTGATAAAATGCATTAATGTTTTTTATATATTTCGGTTAAAAATTTAACCTTAATCAGAAAAACGCAATTAAATGGAAAATTATTGGTGAACAAATTAATTGATTGACGTGAGGGACATATTGTGATTCACAATATGTCACTCACGTCAATCAATTAATTTGTTCACCAATAGTTTTCTTATTTAATTGTAAGTTCATATATGTGTTATAATCAGTTACACCAATATGTTTTTAATTCCATTGTAGACGTTTTTCTGATGAACGTAGTCCGATCTTACAGATGGAGCACTGACACCTTCTTCTGTGTGGTTCTTTTTTTGTGCTGCAAAGTGGAGAGATGTATTGTGGATACATCTCTGAAGAGACCCTAGTTTCTATAGGCACTTGAACGTGTTAATCGTTTGCTCCAAACTTCTTCTTCCTCTTTTTCTAACATTTCTGCTTTCACCATGTTTCCAATATGCGCATTATAACTTTTTACTAATTGCAGACAAAGGATTGCCTCTACAGTTCCATCTTTATGCTTTCGATGGATTTAACACACATCCTGGGAATTGTGGAAGTTGCGAAGAAACTATATTCCTTTTCTGCCCTTCCGTTTCTCTAATCGAAGTCTTTTCTAGTCATATCTTAGTCAAAAGGAAAATCACTGGGTAATCCTTTAGGATGCTTGCTAACTTTGCTACAAGCATGAATTCTTGCTAATTTTAAGTCATTCATGGATAATAAAGAGGTAAAGTAGATATCAAAATATATTCTTGAATAACTATTCGACAGTCCTTCAGATAAATCAAGGACAACCCGTTTCTGCTAATTCTGTCTACTAGTGTTTACGCTTTTACCTATATATTTCAATGCCTTCCCGTAATATTTGGTGTTTTATTTTGGATGTTGGCTAGCATCTTGACATTATCGAAGTCTATTTTGTGTAATGTCTCTTTCATATGTAGGGGAAGTGAATAGGTTGCCAGATTCTACAATACCTCGTACCACGTTCTTCTCTGCGTATGTTGATGCGTCGGTTGGTTTGACCTATGTAGTTTTTTGCACACCCTCCACATGATACTTCGTACACTGCTTGCTCCTCGAGTGAACCTTCTATCTTAGGGTTCGTGAGCATGTTTCCGATCTTCTTGTTAGTATTAAATATGGTCTCAATGTTGTGTTTTTTCAGTAGTTCTTCTATCTTGTCTCTCACACCTCTCACATATTGGCAGAGAGCCAACGGCCAAAATAAAAGACACCGAATATTTCGGGAAGCTATTGAAATAGAGAAAAGACCATCCAGCATTGGACGATGCTTGAAGGTTACCCAATACCTGGAAACCGTTTCAAAAAAGCACGGACCAGCTACCAACGGAACATTTATGAGGGGTCTGATCTTGAACAACTGATCATATTCTGGATTCCCCCTTTTAATTTCCGTTTGAATTGTGAACGAGATGGAATTTACCCAGAATTTCTAAATATCTATTTCGGTACATTTTATTGGATAAGTATATGTCCCTCATATCATCATTTTATGACCAGTTGTCATTTACTGAGGGTAGCACTTTTATTCCCATCAATATATTTAGACCAATAAAAATTTTATTTTCATATTTAGTCATTGGTGAAAAATTTTATTGCGCCACATAATGTAATCTTCTCAATTAAATATTCCGGAAATAGGCAGGCACAATAAGACTTGATAAGGAATTACAGCATCAGGAATATTTATGGGACTTGTAGAGTTGGTAAATTCAATGAAACGCTCACTAGATGTAATTTTTGTCTAAGAGAGTTTCCTTGAACAGTTAGACCATTTTCAGTAACTTTATCAATGTTTACTTCAAAATTTGTAGCAATTTCAGTATCAATTACTTTCTTGCAAGATTTCTCTATTTCTCTATTCCTCACTCAAAATCATCTTCATTGTCATTTAACACAACTGATTCTTGATCAGAAGGAATACTTTCGTAAAGTTCATTATATTGATCTACTGTTGTTACGGGCCCGTAAAGGTAAAGTGCAAGTAACCGACATAGTTCGTGGTATGAGCGGTGTTCTTACTTATAATTCCTAATGGGCACTCGACTCAACTGAGTAACGTCAATATCAGGAAAATAGGTCACAAAGGCGCCACCTGTTAAGTATATTTATAGCAGGAAAACGTTATGAACTAGATCTTACAATAATGGCCTAACATGAAACCATAATGATCACTCAAAATAAAACATCACCTCTACCTGAAAATTCTATTCCAAAAATCTCTACGCAAAGTTCTCATAAACTTCAACAAAATCTAAGCTTCATTTAAAGTCCCCCAAATTGCGATAATGAAACTCAAAACTCATTATGCATTTCGATACACTCCAACGTAAAATTAGTGGTTCAAATAACAAAAAAACATAACTGGTCTATACGGTAATTAATTATTCAATTCAAAATGAAAATACGTCACATCAAAATAAATCGACGATCGAATATTATATAGGTCCTATAATTTAATAATCGTCAATGTCGGAGTCGTAATACCTAATGCGAAAAAGTGCACAGCCACGTACCCAAACAAATAAACAAACTTGCTTACCTTTAATTGTCGCAAAGCAGGTAAAGCGATGACTACGTTGGTAAGTCGATTCCTAAAAATTACTTCAAAAAAATTTGCGAATACTCGTAAAACAATCACTGGCATACAAATAATCCAGCTGTTCGGTTAACGAACATTTTACTTTAAAATTACGTTACGTTATATCTTAAAACATCTGTTAAAATGAACTTATATCACCAAAATCAAAATAACAAATACTCGAAGAAATTCTCTGTATGCATTACGTTAGAGCGTTTGCTAAATAACTAAACAATTAAAAAGTTGCCATTGTAAAGTTGTGTAAATCAACAATTTCTGCAAACAAATAACTTGACGTGATTGTAACCAAAATCTCATTTTTAACATTTTGATCAACGTAATTAATAATAACGTTGTGAGAGAAGAATAAGATTACAAAGATATTTACACTTAAAGGAATAATACTCAATTTAATTTAATAACACTATACATATATTGACATAAAATAAGAGTTAAACAATCAGCGTATTGTCCAAACACCTGAACGTAAAATTTCTAATAAATCTGATTTGAATTGGAATGATCCTTGCAAGATTCAATTAACCCAAATTTATCTGCCTTATGTACCTTAAATTTTAATTCATATGCAGGTCAATATACTCTATAAAACGTATTATGTCATCTGAAGGACTAATGAACAAAACGATAAACAAGTGGCATATTCAGCCTTGAGTATGAAACCATTCTTCTTAATCTTCTCAATCCTTAAATTCCATTTACGACAAATCTTTAAACCAAACAAACCATATGATTCGATCACCTTTTCATCTAGTTTAACATAACTATTACAACTATAACTTTATTTAACGCGATTCTTTATTCATTAGGGGTTAGCAGTGTACGAGAAACTATCGCAAATCCATGAACTTATTACACAAAATATCCGCAAAAGAAATACAATAATCCATCAAAAAATTCGGACCAGCACTGACATTCAACACTAGTACCATCTTCTGACAAACGATACACAAACGATAAGTCTTCATAAGACTTGTTAACTCTACATCTTAACCAAGACTGAATCGAAAAAAATCAAATCTCCACTTTCCTCTCAAAATCACTTTATCCTTCTAACCATCGCACAAAAATTTCCATGCCCAAAAAATGCATACAATTCCCATGCAAAAAAATCAGTCTTGATAACTAGAATTAAATCACGCACATACATCCTGTTTTTTAAATAATTCAATTCAATAATTCCATATATAGAATAAACTGGTAAACTTGAAATAAATGAAGAACTATATGACCGCGACTGAACTTTTCGTTATCAACTACAGCACAAACAATTTATTCCCAAATATATTACGTTACTTAAAAACTTTTTTCATCCATCATGAAATTAAACTGCGATAACATTTTTCAATGAAGTAATTTATCTCAACTAACTATCATCACCAATACTTAAAATAACTAGTAACCATTATTTACAAAAATGCTAATACACCCCCCTCTAAAATAGTAAAAGTCTCAATCGGTAAAGTCGGAACTAATATGACTGCAAGGTGAAATTTTTGTAAGGCCCAGTAGTTATTCGTAATGGGTTGTTTGACAGTGATACCATTGGAACGCAAAATATAAGTTGTGGTATTTACTTTTTATATTTACTTTAATCCTTTATAACTTTTAACAAATTTAGCAATATTTTCATTGCCAAGTGCTTCTTCTATTTTTAACATTTCAACTAATATTTATATCAAGATTTATCAGTACCGGTTCTCTACTTTTTACAATTTATGAATTGCATTTAAAAATATTCATTTATATAAAATACGCGTTTATGTTCCTTTAAAACTATTTAACAGTCTAAGCGTTATCTATTTAAATTGAATCTGAATGTATGATTCGTGACATGCTTATCCATGTTACAACCTATTCGCAATTTATTTTCGACCCCTTTCAGTGGCGTAGTTTAAATAATTTGTATTGTAAATTCCCATGTAAGATATTTTTAGTTATATGAATAATGTCACATACAGTACCCCCATTTATTTAAAAAAAAATAAACCTAAAACTTTCTTCTGTTTCAAATAAACTGTAATACTCAATTCAAACAATTCTGAATTCAGAAAAATAAAAACTGGGTTTGGTACATCTCGAAAGATGAGGTTGAATGCAATATGCGCGATTAACATAAGATAGATAAGGAGTTTTAGGGAGAAACATACACGTCAGGCGTGCATGAATCTTATGGATGCGAAAAAGGTAAGTAGTAAGAGACAACATACGGCATGTGTGTGTTTAATAGGACATGTAGTGTAGTGTAGTGGCTAAAATAGGATGTGTTGTATGGTCTGTAATACGAACATAATCCAAAAAAAGTAAAAAACCTATCTTTTTGTTTCAGTCGTATTTTGATTTTTAACAGAACAGTTTAGTTATTCTTAACAAATAATTTATTATTAGCCATCATTTTTGTTTGACCACTCCCATTCTCTTGTATGGTTAACCAATTGTGAAAAATTAATTATATAAGAAGACGACGTTTGAAGAGATAAATTGAAACAATATATTACTGTACTGTTAGTTTTAACTTCTAAGAGCATACTTAATTTGATTTGATCTTTGCTTACAGTTGCATTTCTACTTTGTCAACTTGTAAAATAAATGATATCTGCATTGGTACTTACGACCAAGCAAATTTTGTTGCTCCATTTTACTTTAGTAACATCAAAATAATAAAACAATACGGAAAGTTTTAGTAGAGCGAATAACGTGACTAAAGATCTCTTATTGTGTCCTTTTACACAAAACTAAGTAAAGCATTCAAATGAAGTTAACAGGGAATGATGTTTCTCAATGTCTTTGTCAATTTATGGTACAGATAAAAGAGGGTGCACATCAAACGTCTTTTATGCGTCTTTATTATTGCTATTATAAAGTAATTGATCTTCCTTTATAGGTATATTATGTTAGAAATTCGGAAACCGTCTATACAATGTTGATTTATTGTTTGTGGTTAACCCTAAAAGATAATGCTTATTGTTATAGTCGGAGGACAGTAAATTAATAAATGTAAAGCTGCCCGTGCTTGATGAAGAACGGATTATTATATAAACAAAGTGAGTAAATTTGAATGAAGGGCTATAACATTTTCACCATAAAATTTAAATTAACCATTTGTTATAAAGGACAACGTTTACGTAGGAACGTTACTAAGTTAGTTAATAAATGTGTAATCGATTTCTCTGTGATATCAAGTTTCTGTAGTTTATACAAGGACTTTGTTAGTCATTACTGCCCATATACTGTACAACGGGAAATAAAGTTCAAAGGTCTTTAAAGGGATGTAGGTTTTGTAAAATGGATGGTATAACGAAATCGCATAATAGCATAAAGTCATGTAACTGCCATTTACAGTTAATTCAAAAATCTTTGCCGTTGAAATAGTACCCATGTAAAAGATAGATAACCATTGTTAAATTACGTGTTAACACGTAAATCCAATTTATAAAAGTTTTCAATTGCCGTTTTTGTTCCATTTTCAATATTAACCGCACATATACAAAAAAATTGCTGTAGCAATTTTATTTATTTAACTTATTTCACTGATTTTTTGTGTAATTATTAATTTAATATATGGTTTGCATGTTTGGTGCTTTGAAATTTGTCAAATGCGTTAATTAGTAAACCTCTCATTCAAACTCGACAATTAATATATGTCAAGTGAGGTTTACGTCTATGAGAATAAATAAATCAGGTTAAGCTTTCAAGACTCTCTAATAACTAACCATTCTTAATTATGGCGACAAAGTAGTAATTAGAATTTTTA
Organism: Vesta saturnalis; assembly: GCA_036346205.1. Lineage (NCBI taxonomy): Eukaryota > Metazoa > Arthropoda > Insecta > Coleoptera > Lampyridae > Vesta > Vesta saturnalis. Next base: position 6,124,596 of record JARFJB010002396.1, read on the forward strand.
ATTAAATTCGGTAAAACATTTCATTCGTGAAAAACGTTATGGACTATTATATGTATTGTTTTTTTTTGTTGTACGGTATTTTGTTAATAAAACAGGGTTTCAGTTGCTTATATTACACGTTAAAATCATGCAGGCAGTTTTTTCAGTGTTCAGTGTTTATGCGCTAATATAAAAAAGATAACCATTTATCGTTTTAGTTTGATGCAAACAGGATATAATTACTTTTTGATATTACACAATAGTTATTTATACTATAAGACCAGAAAATGAGTCTTTGCGAGTACGAGTAAACCATTTTATGGCAGACTGATACACGAGACTTTTTGTGCCGGTGTCAACAATTGTTATTGAAATCAATAAACAAAATTTTTGTACTTATTAAAATTTCATACCCGTTGAAATTAAGTTGGCGACACTGACAGCTAACCACTGACAGCTAACAGTAACCAATATAACCTAAAAAATACAATTGCGAAATTATTCATTACTCGAATTTTGTAGGTACATTACCAATTTGTTGACTTTATAATAATTTATATATGTAATTTGTAGTTTCTAAGGAACTAATACGGACATAATAACTGATGCGTACACGTAGACGGTAACGCGATTAGGCTTTTTGTTATGTCAAATGTCCATTATGTCGAATATTCTATCAGTTCTATGACTACAACGATTACCAACTGTAAGGGCGACGAGCACCAAACAGGAGAAAGTCAACCTAATGTGGTATATAACTAAAAGAGTAGGAAAAATGGTGACTTCATTTGCTACTTATACTATTTTAGTATTCTAACTTCAGGAGTAGTTTTACTCCCGGAGTATTGTAGATTACTTTTCAGAGAAAGTTTGAGGTTGGTGTGCACCAGTGTAGAGCTGTGTACTAAACTAGTAAGTTAGGAATAAATCTGTGCTAAAATATACTCCTAACCCCTAGTAGGTGTAAGTTATGGAGTATCTAAATATTGTCGTTTTTAGTAGGGTTAACCATGTAGTTTGTTTTATGTAGATTATAGTTTTGTGTTAACCATGGATTATGCTGATTACATAGATTAATTATTGAATGCACCAATTGCACGTACGGTTCGTGATAGGAGAGACCATATTGATAATTACTTAAACGGTGAATTTAGAGAACTTTTTGGCTTTAATAAAGCTTACCTTGAACATGATACGGACAGAAACTTTGCATTGTCACCAAGACTTCAGCTTGAGCAGGATATTCCGTACAGGTACCTATCAGTTAGTTGCTGCTGACTTAGTACATGTTCATAGAACTACAGCTGGCAGGGATTTGACAATGTGATCAATGGTTTGCTGTATTTGAGACCGCTATATATTAACATGCCAGTCACTAAAGAGCAATGTATTCATTTTATAGATTAGGTGGTTTCCCAAATACTATAGGAGCCATTGATTGCTCTCATATCAGAGTACTATGCCCTCGAGGAAACAACAATGAACTGTTTAGAAATAGAAAATCAATGTTCAGGTTATATTTGATGCTGATATGAAAATTATGAATGTTGTTATCCGGTGGCCCGGTTCAAGACATGACGCTAGGATTTGGGATAACAGCACAATTGCTGCAAGATTTGAAGCTGGCGAGTATGACGGTTTACTTGTTGGTAACATTGGCTATACGTTGTCGCCGAACCTAATGACTCCAGTGCTCCAACCTACAAACGAAGGGGAAAGACGATACAATCGTGCACATATTGTGACTTGTAATATTGTGGAACGAACTTTTGAAGTCCTAAAAAAAGGTTTAAAATTCTTGAGAAAGGGGTGAGATTCCATCCATCCAAGTGTGGAAACGCAATAGTGGCTACACGTGTTCTACACAACTTTGGTATTGATGTAGGTGATGTTTCCCAAGTAGATGAGGTCGATGTAGAAAATGAACCGTATAATGTGGAAGTAGCTGAAGAACGGTGAAATGCAGTTCGAAGAGATTTCATTTTTAATTACTTTTCCCGTTAACTTTATTTTTCGTATGTGGCTTCATTATAAACTGACGTTTCTACTAGCAATGATGTAAATCTTGCACAGGAAACTGGATAATAAATTTGTAATCACTTTCAATGCATTTATTTTAATTATAAACCAGTCTCATAGTATGGATACAGTATAATTATGACATAAAGAAATTGTCAAAGCACATTATACTTTTGTAAATACTGTCGCTTTTGTAAATAATGTTAGCTATAATACGATTTACAAAGGTAATAAGTTATCTTTACAAAGCAATCAATTTCCCATCGATGACAAATTATTTAAGTCTAACCTTTAATAACTCTCTTTTTCCCCATGTTATTTATTAAGAACGTTTCATAGATTCACAGTGAGATTGAAGTCTGACCTTTTGGGGTCACTTCACTCCTAAGTTTCCAACCAGTGGTTCCAGAGTAATCTTCAAGTCTTTGACAGTCTCTGATGAAAATGATTATTTTTTTGAATATCACATCCCTAATGTTTTATAGTTTGTGAGAAAATGAAAGACAAATCTCAAACAAATTCACAGTAAGATTGAAGTCTGACCTTCCTTTTGGGGTCATTTTCACAATCCACTCAAAATTTTCCATCCAGTGATTCTAGAGTAATCTTCAACAAGTCTTTGAGATTCTCTGATGAAAATTATTTTTTTTTTTGAATATCACATCCCTAATGTTTTATAGTTTCTGAGAAGACAAATCTCAAACAAACTCACCGTGAAATTAAAGTCTGACCTTTTGGGGTCATTTTCACACTTGACTCATAATTTTCCATCCAATGGTTCCAGCGTAATCTTCAACTCTTTGATGAAAATTATTATGTTGTATTCTTTTTCAATAATTTCGAACTATCATTCGGAATTTTGTGACGTTTTGGTTGTCATTATTGATATTTAGTTGTCATTATTGAGTTTTAGTTGTCATTATTGAGTTGTAAACTGTTAATTCGTATCATTTTTTTGCAGTTGTAAGCCAAAACCATGCCACTAAAAAAACCTTTCGTGAGGAAGCAGCGTTCATAGGCTCTGAACCGGGCCAAGAGACTCAAACGAGAATCTGTTGCCTTGAATTTACGTACCGACACGAGTGAAAATTTAGTTGAAAGTGTGAATTTGGATAGTGTGAATGTGAATCTGGATACCGTGAATGTAAATTTGGAGAGAGTGAATGTAAATTTAGACAGTGCGAAAGTTCCTCAAGTTGAAACTTTCGTAGACTTGTGGCAATTGGCTCGCTTGAGAAAGTGATGGATCTAGGAGCCAAACATGCTAAGAAATGCCAAAGGGCCACCTTCAATATTATCCACGAGTCAAGACGATATCCCAGTCTAAGTTTCAAGTGCCAAGTGTGTGATAGAGTGTTGATTGTTCCAACGGATGATGAAAAGTGCACTTTACGAGTGAAGGAAGCCAGTGTCTGGGCTGTAAATGCCACCGTAATGGCGTATACGGCCATGCATCATGATATGACCATTCTGGATGTCCCGTTCATGACCATATATACCTTCCTAACCAAAGAAGAAAAGTTTGACGGCTCTTTGGCAGATGCAGAGTCGCAAATACTGCAGAAAAACGGAGAAGAAGAGCGAAGATTGGCCATTGAACTTGGACGAATCGATCCAGATGGTGTAGTGTGGACGGAAGTTGAGGGTAATGGACAATGGGCCAAGCGTACTTATAGAAAGCAAGGGACTCCTCTGTTTGGATCTAGGGTGATAATTGGCTGCCTCTCCAAAAAAGTGCTTTTTGTAGGAGTTAGAAATAAGTCTTGTGTAATTTGTGCCACACGTGGTTCCGAAAGATGATCACCATTGTTTCAAAAACTTCAAAGGATCTGCTAGTGCAATGCAGCCCGACATTTTGAAGGAAGGATTCTCCAAAAGTATGGAAATGCACCTACTACGATACAAGCTGTTCATTGGTGACGGTGATTCTAGTGTGTACTTCAATATTTGTAATTTGTGCAACAACGATGGCCAAGACTACAAAATTGTTCAGAAAGTGGAGTGCAAGAACCATGTGCTAAGAAGAATGAACACCAAATTACGTGACACTTTCACTCAAACCGGGCTTCCAGTTAGTGATCGAAAAATTCGCGACCAATACTTGAACCTCATTGGAAAATCGTGCGCCTATGCCATCCAGAGCAACTTTGAACTCCAGTGCGACGAGAAAGACAAAGCAATCTCCTTGAAACAAGACCTGGACAACTTTCTGAATCATTTCACTGGAAATGAAACACCAACTGTAAAAGGCACTTTTGTAAGGATGGAGTTCTAATGAGACCATCCTTTGGCCAGACGTGTAGTTTGTGGGATTTACCAACTAAACCAATGAGAGTGTCATCAAACTGTCCTTTGTTCAAGCGAGTGCAAGTGATTTTACACGATGCATCAAAATACTGGTGTTCAGCAAGACGACAAATGCAAGTTAATCTTTCAACTCTCTTATGAACAAGTGTCTACAAGGAAAGAGACGAAATATTGAACAAAGAGGAGCCATGGTTCGAAAATCCAGAGATGCTCTTCTAAACCACGAGCTTGGCGACCATTGGTACGTTCCTACCTTCAAACTGGCATTCAAAAATAGTGCAACAGCAGTGTGGAAGAAATCTCACCAATCTGCGGCCAAAGAGAAGGTAAAAGCTGAAGAAGAAGAAAGTTAGCAAGAGACTGTTTCAAATTGCTTTGTCGAAGCCTTAGTTTTTTAGCCGAAGGAGACCACTAAGTGATGAAAATTACGGTGACAATGCAAATCGAGTTGATGTGAGTAAATAGTTGTTACGTGAAAAGTGCGACGCATACTTGTTAGTGAAGTCAGTAGCTGACGAAGAACAATGGAATGTGCACTTGGAAACTCGAGGTCAATTCGATAATTTGGTTTATATGGAGCGCAGAAGCATGATGATTACTGCAAATATGACTCACGTGATTGCCGCAATGAGAGATTCAACGTCCAATGTGGGACAAATAATGTCAAATAACTTTTCAAATCTTGGGACGGCTTGGGGCAAATCAAGTGACCAAAAGGCTATCCGTCTGTGCGAGACATTGAGCGTCAAAGTGGAACAGTCTGGATTGTTTGTAAGTTTGGAATGTGGATTATTGGGTGCTAGTCCAGATGCTTTGGTTGGTGACGATGCAATAGTTGAAGTGAAATGTCCATATATATAGAGAGACATGGAAATTCTGAGATTATAGTTCATAGAAAGAAAAATAAGTTCTTGGAAGAAGCTACTGTCAACGGCAGAAAGTGTACTCGTCTGACAAGAAGCCACAAATATTACACTCAAGTAGTGATGCAACTTCATGTGACTGAACGTGACTGGTGTGATTATGCTCTCCACGAAGTAGCTTAATTTTCAATGAAGCGAAATCCGTAATTTCACTGCTTGGGCATTGCCGTTTTGCAGTGTTTTTCTGCCATGGACCTGCCTTCCCTAAAATGCAAAAGATACAGTTACAACTTATCTTTGGCAGTAAGAAAAATGTTGGTCATATTTACCATTTCTTTAACTATGTGCCATGTTCTAGATAAACACCAATGAATACATAACACACAACTATCCCACTTACTTTTGTTTGATGATCTCTTTTGATGTGGACATCGCTTCTTTACATCCGCTGTCTTGTGGTGCAGGATCATCTTCCTCGTGACTTCTCACATCTTGTTTTTCCTTATCGTCATCTTGTATTTCTAACACACTCTCAACAAATTGGGGAATCATATCAACAATAGTTTTTGTGGTAGTGACCATTTCATACTCTTTATTTCCACCACCAGTTTTGATTCTTTCCCTTTTGTCTCTAGACATTGCTTTCTTTGCTTTAGCCTTGCAGTCCTTCCATAATATCTTCAACTGGCATAGTGTTCTTGACACTGTAGCCTCGGCATTGAAATCAGCATATATATCATCCCAAGCTCTTCTTTTCTTTTGTATAACGACGTTGTCATATTTTATAGATTCTATTACAATAACATAACTTTTAATCACTTTACTAAACATAGCCTTATCGGCATCTGAGATGAGATTCTTTTTTTCTCCTCAAGAGCCATGTAGAAATATACTCTACAAAATAAACTAAACACGGAGGTTTGCACAGTAATAAAAAAAACTGTGTTTAACACAAGAAATAGTAGAGTTGGAGCTAAATACTAATTTGCACAAAACACAAATCAAAAGTACAGTAGTCCTACTAATATTTTGACATTATGATCTGCGCGGGACTGCACAACTAACAGAGTATTCACAGAAACTACAGAAGTTTCATCCTGTTCATGAGCTCTCCAAACAATATTCCAATAGTAAAATGCTTCTTTAGTTAAACACTTCTTGCGTTTTAACTACAGAAGTTTCACTTACTAATGTAGTATATTTTACTGATTTGGCTCTCGTCACCCTTAGTATTATTTTTGGCGGCCTAGGTCGAGAAACGCATAGCTTTCGGACGTATTTGCGGTCTGCATATGCCCTATTACACAACGTGGGCACAAACAATAAATGGAATACGTAGATAAATAAAAATTCATTAATAAAGTTTAAAATATAATTTTGTTCTTAATAGCAATCATAACTTTCCAAATACTAAAAGCGTCTGACTACATCTTGTTTTATAATGATTCGGTATTATCAGCAAAGACTACCTTATATACCGGGTGGGCAAAGTGAAGTATCTCAGGACCTGTTAATCTGACAACAATGGGAAAAAACATTTATTGTGAATGTGTCCATGAGAAAATGCTGGAAATTATTTTGAAGCTCCGCATTTCACCGCTACGGGGCTCAATTAAAAATTAAATAACAAAATTGTAAATTTCTCCCCAAACTCCTATATAAACCTTTGCTTACATCGTTAGAAAGTCTAGACAATTGTACATAATTTTGGTTTAAGGTTCGTTTGCGTACTGACCATGATAGGAATGGGGGAAGCTATTCAAGGTGTAAATAGCTGTAAATTCTAAACCACTTATTTAATTTTATTAAAATAAAGCTTGTTTGTATTTTAAATTGCCGCTCCCATTGTTACACAATAGTTCCTAATAAAAGTGCTAGAGACGCAATTTGTTATATCAGTCTTTTTTTCATTTTACTCCAAAAATTAAATCACATGGTATGTTTTTGACATCCTGTTCGAAAGGTAGATTAAATTTGCAAGATAAAGTTAAAACCACAGGTTGATATCTTTGGTCGTTTTAAAGTAATAGCGAAATGCAGATTTTTTCAACACTTTAATTGACGAAGTTTGGTTTTGCTGAGCCGAATTGGATAAATGTTTGTCTCATATTAAGGTGATAGCTGTTGTCAATCGAATTAAGGACAAACAGTGATTTTTAATCTATCTATCATCATCGCTAGGGGGCGTTAAGAATACAAAAATAAGGTTTTTACGCTTTTTCTTTAAAATTTTAACTGCAATGATTATATTTATATATCAAAATCAAAAAGTAAATTAAATTGCCATAAAAATGATACCAGATGTATGTTAATGTTAGTTTTAGAGTTATAGCGAAATTAAAGTTTAATTTTAAGGTGACAACCTGCAAAGTTCAAATAAAATTAAAAATCCCAACAATATTAGGTATTTAATGCCTCGATAAATGTTCACACTGCCTTCCGTCACATTCCAAATAGTCTTCCAATCTTGTATGAATCTGCTGCTTCGATTTTCGCTTATTAATCCCTTACCTTAAGCTTTCTACCTTCCTTAAGCTAATTTTATTAATTTTACACAGATATAGTAGGTAAAAAATAATACATTTTGCGTGTTTTTTTTTTAAATAAAACACACTCAACTAATCACTACTTCATTTAGTAAATACCGCCTTCTAGCGCTTTCTTTGTCTTGGAATGTGTAATCAATGTTTAGGCCCCGGAAACAAAAAGAAAACTTTTAACTAACGTTGTATAGAAATGTAAAATTTGTATTAGACGTAGTTTAATTCTTGTCAATTTGGTTTGTGAATATTTTTCAAATGCCTTTCACAAGTGATGAAGCCGTTGATATGGTTTCGGTCTATTTCGAGTGCTTTCAAATGCAGTAATAGCTGAAAGACAGTGTGCGGCCCGGTATTCAGATCGCCATCATTATGCAAGAAGAATTTTTCCAGCGACTACGCGATACTGGTAGTTTTCATCGTCCGAGATTTAGGAGGCGTCGCATTGGAAGGACGGATGAAAATATTATTGTGTATGTCTTAGCTTACATAGAATTTAATAGACACATTGGAACCAGGGCATTATCTTTAGATTTGGGAATAGCTCGAACTACTGTTCGAAACATATTAAATAACCACACGTAAATAATTTCATTAGTACATCCTTTTTAATAGACACACATTTTACTATATGAGCGTTACTTTTTATTTTTAGACTACACCCCTGCCATATAGTCTTGCACCAGGCCCTAAACGCAGATGATTTGGAGCACAGAATACATTTTTGTCATTGGATATTAGGAATGATTCGTGAAAACAGGAATTTTTTATTACAAATTCTATGGATCGACGAAGCTACTTTTAGTAGTGATGGTAGAGTAAACATGCATAATATGCATTATTGGTCTGCTGAAAATCCATATTGGATGCAAGAGGTTCAGCACCTAGACCGCTGGAGGCTAAACGTATGGTATGGCATTATAGGCGGCAAAATTATCGGTCTTTATTGTTTTGATCGTACTCTAACTAGTAATCTTTTCTGAAAGTTTTTAATAAATAAGTTACCAGTCCCGTTAGAACATGTGACGTTGGACATTAGGCGAATCATGAATCTACAATTGGTCCAGCACATTTTCCTTTAACATTAACCATATTAACGAATATTTTCAAGAATGCTGGATAGGAGGGGAAGCCTATTTGCTTGGTCGGCCAGGTCACCTGATTTGACGTGTCTAGACTTCTACTTATGGGGCCGCTTGAAGTTCACTGTGTTCTAAACTCCACCTACAACAAGATTTGACGTGGATGAATCCTAGATGCAATTCGCCAACTACCAGCTGAGGAAATAGAAGCCGCAGTTTTATACACCCGAACACTATTTAGAATGTGATCGAAGACAGTTTGATCATTTATCCAGACATTTCATAAAAAAATCATGTTTATGTCGTAACTCAAAAACAAAAGCTTACATCAAAAAATCTATTTAACTGCTGTTAGACGTCCAAACCGCACTAGGCGCCGTGCAGGCTTACTGAAATAAGCGGGTTATCAAGCCAGCTACAGTGGAAATGGGCGGGGTCGATATAAGGAGCAAAATGATTGAAAAGCAGTTTCAAACACCTTACACTAAATCTACAACTCACAAAGCTCAGTCCAGGAAAAATTTTCTTTAGGCGCCACCACAATCTTCAATTTTGCTAAAATAAACAGCGGGTGGGATGTTAAATTAATCCTATCTGACTGGAAGACAGGATTGCAGGCTACTCAGTAAAACCATTCACCACTCAAATTCAATGACACTTCAAAATAAATTGATCCAAAAGCTTAAAAAATTTTGAAATACACGGATTGTCGTAAACTTATTGAACACAACTCGTACACATGAAATTTCCAAATCATAAAATGTTAATTTGAATACTTTTTAAGTATCCCTCGTATACCTATAATAAATAAGCAATACCCAATTTAGAAAAGACTCAAAATAAAATGGAAGAGATCGATTTAATAATTTTTACCTCAACAGTTGCTGAAAAATTTAAAAATAGATCGGTCAGTGATTTTATCATAAATAATATCTCTATATTTTATTTAATATTTCATCTTTAAAAATCGTATTTATACGGTTATCAATAGGTTTATATTTTAATACTTCAAATCTGTAATTTATACTTAATAAAAATATTCGGTCAGTAGTGTTCTGTACCTGATTGACGGTAAAATAATCCAAAGTAGTTAAAATAAAATTTTGTAATCGATCTGGTTCATTACGCAATTTCAAATCGATCATTAAACTCAAAATAAACAAAGATTAATTTCATTTATCAAAAGATGTAACCCGTTAGTTAAATTGATAGGTTCTAAAAATTTTATCTCAGCTGACACAAATAAACAACAAAAGTAAATTAAATACTGGATATATATTGACAAAATTTCCAACTTAAATATGTATACACACTTGGTTAGTGAAACCACCACAAAAATCAACGCTTATAGACTAAAAATTCCCCCAAATTCTTAATACTAGACACATTAAAACAGGTAAAGTTCGATTACCTTTTTTATTTAAAATGAACAATGATTAACGCAACAAGTAAAAATGAACCCAAAAGATAGTCGTACTTGTATCTGTTAAACTAAGTCTAAATCTAGTTCTTACACCTTACGTTAATTAATCCTCTATCCGAGATATACTGAAGTCCATATGGTCTGCTTTCAGTAATCCTTTTTTAAATTGACTAACAAACTTTGCACAAAACACAGTAGACGGCCGTATCCGTTAATGAATTCGGCGCAGTGTCTATCGTTCACTCGCGTATCTCAATTGGTCTCTGATTTAACATAACCTCACATTATGCTCTAATGTTTGCACTTCAAAACGTTTAACGCAATGAAGAATGTTTACTTCCACTTAAATATATTAAAACTCTTATTTGCTTTATACAATAGATTTATATTGTTAACGATTGTACACATATTACATGTACTTCCTTCAATGTCAATGTTCATCTCCAAAGTCTGAACTAACTTTTACAAACTTTTAATTGGGTTACTTAAACGGTTATTTTAGACTTTCTTTATATTAGTATCGTCGCACGTTGTACTACTCAACACTACCAACAAAATATTTGCTGTGTTATTTTCAAATCTGCTTTCGCGCTTTTTAAACTTCTTGAAGAAAATCAGTATTTTCTTCAAGTCAAAATAAAACTATTTATTTTTGAATATCTGTATGATTTATCCCCTTTTGGGTTATAGTAGCCTCTATATGCGCCGCTGAAGCTACAATTTAACAAATAAAATCCAAAAACTGACCATTCTAATGGTCCCTCCAAAACAACGCGTGTGCGATCTTTACTTAACTTTCACCCATCGATTTTGACCAACTATCTGAGCAGAACTCACCCTTCAATCATGCTCTCTTATATGCGTTCTACCCGCCATATTACTAAAGTGCCATAATATATTCGCGCTACTATCAAAATTCACCTATCACAATCGTGTATTTCGTGCGTTTCCTTGCCGAGTGGAAGTCCGTATGGACCCAACGCAAACGATAAGTAAGAAGAATGTAGCCATCTTGAATTTATATTTAAATTCACTGAAAACTCTCCGAAAGAATCATTAATTGCAATTACATTCACACAGTACATTCTCCAGATCATATCTCAACTTTTTATGCAAATTTTGCAAGTGGCCGATCCCTATTTCCGCACGATTTAGGCAACTACTTCACATTCTAACTTCATTCTTGAACATGCATCAAATTTTCCTATTGTACAATATTACTAAACTTCTGCAAACGAAAAATATGCATCCATATTCCTTACTGCACGTTAATACAATATCAATATATCATAAACTCACTCACTCATATGTTTACAACCATTTTGTAAAACCAAATTCTTTTATATTCAGTAGCAACTTGATAGTCTCTTGCCAGTGCTGTGCCAGTACAAATTGTTACAAAACATTATTTCTCAACCAAATTTAATGCTTTCAACACGAAAATCTTTCTACAACATTTAAATATTCTTTCATGTGATAACTAATGCTTCCTTAAACTCTAGTGGCAAATCATTTACACTAACTTAGATTCTGCATACACACAAAAATTTTTTTTCATGCAAACTCACTTCATTTACATCCAAAATACGTTACATACGTTATAAAACTACTCCATATACATGATGTGTCAAAATAACCTTACACTACCTTATAAAGAACATAATTATCTACAATTTTTTACTTTACTTTCTTTTTGTTAAAATGGAAATAACATAATTATATGCATTTGAGGAAAGTACAGAAAACTGTTTTTTTAGGTATTTAGTTAGCCTTGGTCTTTTTGAAGAAAACAAGTGAGTGGACGTCATAAAATTGCAAATCTTTCCCCATTTAACTATCGTTTTATCTGCTGTATTTTCCAAGATCACCATAGTAGACACAAGAAAGAATTTACCCTGTATAATACAATATTCAGGAAAATTTTAATTTTAATCAAAACCGCTCATTTTGCTTATCGGGATCACGCATAAAGCGCTCTTATTTTTTAGAACACAACCTACTTGAGTAAAAATGCGATTTGCTATTTAAAAAATGAAAAATTTAGAGATGGATAATTGTCGGAACACTTTCTGAGCATCCTATATAAATTTGTCTTGAACCTTTTTTGAGAAATAAGATACAGATCCTATTTGTGAGATACCTGAAACGATTTGGCCGGAATGAGTTTCGAAATTTTTTTTGTCAAACTGCATTTTAGAAAAAACTGAAATAACTCAAAAATTCTTCACTTTGGCGAAATAGTACTTATGACATATGATAAAAAAAAAAGAAATAAAATTTTAAACTAAGAAATCTACTGCATATTTTTTGCAATATTTTTGGCCAAAATTATGGTAGCTTTTTATGGATAAGGAATATTTTAACAGTCAATGGATTAGGGGTGTTGCAGAATTTTGTATCATTGGATCGTGTTCATAATTACTATAATACATCTTCAATATTAACATTTATGGTTAAAAAATTTAAATTTATAGTAATTTTGTGTAAATATATTCAATTTATACATCAAGAGCATTACGTAACTAATTATATCGCAAAGAAAAAGTTATGTGTAAGAAGATAAGAGCAACATAATCTTCTAGTAAATAGCAAAACCTGTTAACAATTCAACAGATGTTAATTGTGTCTACATTAATTAATCATATAAGATGCGCCATTGATCGTTGTTGATACCGTTAATTGTTATAAAATAACATCAAACTTATATTACATTACCGAAATGTGAATTAGAGTTAAATTAACCGAAAGAATTTATTTTATGTGTCGGTCGGTCGTTTTAAAGAGATACATTCTGGTCTCTAATTATCTTGTAGATCTCTCAAAAGGTTTCAGCTTAAATTTTAATACTTCCTTGTAATATGAAATTTGAAATGTATTAAAGATTGTGGCATTATAATAGAATTGCTTAATAAATTAACGGTATTAAATATTTTATTAAGACTGATTATGTGGGTTGTATTAATTCTTTGGGGATAATGAGCTAACAGGGCCAAAATCCAGTTGATTGTTTAGTTTATAAGGGAAATTTTACATTTAATTTAGGAGAAAGAAAGAAAAGGAGAAATGTGTTTTTATAAAAGTACAAAATCGTTATTTCTCAAAATTATGACTTTCAGAAAAGAAAAAAAACTTTTCAATTTCGTGAGAGTTTTATTTACACTATTACAAATTATCACTAGATAACATTTATAAAATAGTTTACACGTCAAAACTTTATAAAGAAGGAAAGCATATGAAATATTGATATTTTCGTAAAACTTAGAAGTAAAAAAATTTATGAAATTCAATTAGTTACGGAATTTACTAATATTTATGTATTAATTTCATTCTTAATTAATTATATTTTTACTGTTACACAATTCATCGGACCATCTATGGAACTATAACAAACTTAGTGTTTTTACTTCTATTCTAGTTGTTATGTTTGGAGATGGACATAAAGGTTTAATTCTGTTTGAGCTATTAAGATCGAATTGCTACCGTTTGATAATAATTATCTGATTACAATGATCGTTCAATAAATTCAAAATTGGTCTGAGACTAAGAATGTGTGTTTTGAGGTCTCCTGAATCAAAACCATCGATTTTTAGAAAATACGAAATTTGTGAGAGTAGTAGTGTGTAAAATATTACTTGAGTTACATAAAATATAAGATAAACGAAGCTAAACAAAGCGTACTATATAAAATACATCAGACTTTACACAGCCAAAAGATATGACTGTAAATCAATTTTTTACAGAAATATTACGTATACTGCAGCTCAGAATATTTATAAATAAATTAAAATTCAATCATCTTTGACGTCAAAACTAGCATATCAACGTAACTCAAATTCTATAAATAATTGTATTTCACAAAAGTTTAGACCAAAATTGTTTGAATTTTTATTCTGATAAATCAAAACAGTTTACACGAAATGTTTGCGTTAAGTTTGTTCAATTTACCAATGAGGACACAAGAGAGATTTTTTTTGTAAAAAAATTTTTTTTAATAATTAGCCAATTTTAAGAGTAATAAAAGTAAAGGTACAAATGTTAGTAGTATAGCTAAACCTCGTTCACTCTACAGTGTTGCCATATCTCCAAGTCATGTGGTGTTTCCACGTCTCGCAGTGCTATTGAGGTCAAGGCCACGCATTTGCTCAAGGTCATGTATTGGCGGAAAATTTCAATTTAAGGTCAAGATCACGCCCGTACGCAAGACTAAAACCAGAAATCTCTAAGACTCCGGCTTAGTCGAGAAACAAACCCAAAGTTCATTGACCTCTTCAAGGCTACCCATCACCAAAAGTTGGAGAGTAGACTTGTAGTGCCTCTGGTCTACAAATCTAATTTGCCCTTAGTTTGTTGCTTAGGTCGGCGTTAAAGAATGTAACTACTTTGTGACTACCTGAAGAATGAATTGTAACCGGTTATAACAAATTTATTTTGTTATAATAAGGTAAAATAAAACAAACTTTAAACAGGAAACAACTAAACTAAATATTGAAGTAAATAAATAAAATGAAAACTAATAATTCGATTCTGGTGATCGCTTTATTGGAATACTACAGGACGCCGCTAGCCGATAAACTATATGCATCAGGATCGTCCTCTATGGATAATTCTGTAAACTTGATAATTAAACAGCTGTTTAGTAAGGCGTGAAATTGTCATTACTAAAACGGTTCATTAAATAATGATAAGGTACTCTGAGTCTAACTAGATGTGGTTGATCTGGAGTCAGGCTTACAAAGGGATTATTTAGAGGTCAGTGGGTTATTTACATTTCTGGTTATGTGTGAACGTTAGTGTGTCATAATTATCTGTCGGTATTAATCGTTTATTTTAATCCAATGAATTGAACTCAGGATTATTGATCGGTGTAATTATTATTATGTGGCTTATGAATAAACTCTTAACTGGAAACAGGGGTTTTATATACAGGTCAGGTTGTTTGTATGTGTACAGGTCAGGGTTGTTATGATTATACCGGTAATTA
The DNA here is from genome assembly GCA_036346205.1 of Vesta saturnalis. Taxonomy (NCBI): domain Eukaryota; kingdom Metazoa; phylum Arthropoda; class Insecta; order Coleoptera; family Lampyridae; genus Vesta; species Vesta saturnalis. The sequence continues at coordinate 6,139,790 of JARFJB010002396.1, forward strand.
GGGGGTTGTCTATCGTGCTGGTAACAGGAAATTACATACATATAGACAGGACATTCCGATGAGTACGTGGAGAACAGTAATACCGTCTTGGGGGTCTGAACTGCCGGAAACGTTTACAGGGTCTTATGATTAAGGGTGTACCAGTAGTAGAAGTAATTAATTATTCGGGGTCTAACCCCCGTTTAATTAAATATTTCCCCTACCTTATCATTTGGTGCTAATCTCGGTGCGATTCACCACCATGACGGTAACATAAATGACGTGGATTTTCTATTTCGTGAAATGGGATGGTTATTGGTGTTGAATAATTAGCTTTACGGGGCTGGTGACCTCCAAGTATGTTTTGCCTAAACGTGTGCATAGATGAGAAAATGCATGTTAGGATTATAGTACGGATAAGAGGTAAGGATGCTTGACAGCATTCTGATTAGGCTAGTATTTATCGGGTACAGGTCAGGATACTAGTTGCTAGTCAGGATCGGCTAGCTGCGGACAGGATAATATTACAGGAACAGGATAATATGTTACAGGTAGTGTCGAGGGTAAGTGAGAATAAATCAATAAATGTTTATGAATGCATGTCTGATTACTGGGCTGGATAATAATCCAGGTGTAGGATAAATTGATACAAGATCCTGAACAAGATTTTGATCAGACTAGTATTTATCGGGTGCAGGTCAGCATACTAGTTACTGTTCAGGATCGTTTGGCTGCGGGACAGTATAATGTTACAGGCACAGGATGGGTTAGATGTGAGGGAAAATGAATGTGAAAGTATATGAGAATGTTTATGAGAGTGTGCATAAAGAATCTCTGCATTTGTGTGCTAGAGGATCTGGTATTTATAGGTAAATGGGCTGGAGTGGGAAAGGAATGGCAAGTGATAACATTTATTAATAATAATAGAGCAGTTGTGGAAGAAAGTTGTAAATAAGTTTTGATAGGAAAATTTATAGTAAGGATATTCAGGATCGTTACAGTCTTCGGAAACAAACCCACGATCTGTGGCTCATTGACATTTAATTTATGGAAAGGAGGTTATCTAAAATTCTCATAAATGACATCGGATTTATGAATCATTGATCCCGTCAAGGTCACCGACTTAGTACCTCTTCAATGTCACCGGAATTAGCTTAGAAACAAATCATATGCATGATTCGCTCAACCCTTCAAGGCCATTGTCTTAATAAAAAACGACACATTGATCTCCTCAAGCACTCCCTTGTCCATGTAGAGCGCAAGAGCTGCCTCCTGTGAAGGGTGAAAGTGACAGCTGAGTGGAGGGAGTAGTGATAATATTATTTTTGTGCGTGTAGGGTGAATAGAATATCGTAAATCAAATCAGGAGTGTCCTAAATCAATAGCTAGTACTCCGCAGCAATGTTCAAAACAAACAAAAACTTGCTTACCCGTCTTGTCAGAGTCATCAAACTTATTTCTTTAAATTTATACTTGTGAGACATCACTAAACTGGAAATATTGCGCTCTTTCAAAAATCGAAAAATCCAATATGGTGGCAATAAGAAAAATGAAAGTTGAGGCAGACTGTGGGATAACAAAAGAAGATTGTGACATGTCATACACGGCATCTTATTCGTCTTAAAAAGTGTCCGAATAATCTCACATTGTGACAGCTGTCAAATTAACCATTTCGGATTTACTGGCGAAAAACGAAATCCGCCATTTTCGGTTTTTCGCCGATATTTTCAAAAACAATTGACCGATCGTAAATCTGAAACCGAATATCGAATGCTCTAAGGTTCCTCAAAAACTTTCCCCATTTAACCTTTGCCGTAAGTATAACAGAAGCTGAGATCCCTTTATAGAGAAGCGAATTTGGGACACATTGATATAATATATATATATATATATATATATATATATATATATATATATATATATATATATATATATATATAAATGTTTCACAGAATGAAAATATTTTAGCTATGTATCCTATTACTGTTTTCTCAAAAACTGAGTACAGTCCTGTACACTGTACAGTGTAGTTTTGTTTTTCTTTAGAGCGGTTTAATCGTAATAACAAAATACCACAATCTTCTTATACAACTGAAATTTGTATGTAAGCGGATTTTTCTAAAATCTTAGTACTTGCTAATTAAAATTAAAAGGAAAAGTCAGAGGTTAGTTTTTAATTGTTTTCTTATCAAGTCGGTTATGGACTATTCCGTTCTAGAGTTTTTTGGTTTTCGTTTATGACTTTTCTCATTCTGCATTGTAAATTGCAGTTAGTTAACGTTTTTGCCGTTTCAATATTTCTCTACTACTTTTATCTAAAACAGTTTTCCTTAGATTGGAAAATTTACTATTTTCACAAATGTATAATCTTTAATAGTGTACTTTTTAGACTTGGACTACATCAAAATTTTATGTAGATATACAGTATGTCCAGTGCAAAATGATGAAAAAAGGGGATCTTGGAAGCCATTGGAGATAGAAAGTCAGTTAAATTGAAGAAAACTGGTGCGTTGGCCTGCTGAAAAATAATCTAGGTTTATTTTATTTCAATTTGATACCGTTACGTAGATACAGGGTGAAAAACAAAAATGTACGTTTTCAATAAACCACAATTTTATGGATTCATCAAATTTTTCAAGATGTAGGTAAGAGGATATGGTGGTTTTAAAAATGGTATCAAAAAAATTCTACGCCTACTATGTGGTGAACGGCCAAAGTCATTTTTTGTTTTTCTTACGGGCGCCATATTGAATTTTTGCATTTTTAGGATCCTCTTTAGAATTGCTCTTCAACTATGTGTAACATGTGTATGTTTTCTCAAGATAAATAATGTAAAATAATAAAATTAACTTTTTTCTCATAGCGTGCTTTGCTTTGCTGTCTCTTTTTTAATTATTTAGCTGTCAACAGTGTCCAGTATGTGCAGTTAATAACTGGTGACTTTTATGAAATGAATAAGATTTCAAATAGTGACCAATATGACATATTTTATTCACTGTCGCTGGACGCTGAAGATATGTATTTGAATACATATCCAGAAAGACGACAACCATGCAGATTTATCTTTAGGCATTCAAAAGACAATCTTGTAGCTTACGGGAGTTTCGCAAAGGGAAAGGGAAACTAAGGTCCAGACGAAAATAAAAAAAAAATTGGTTATGCAAAGCGTAGTTGTAAGTCTTTACGACAGATTGAACAAATAACAGGACTTGCTCGGTCAACAGCGGGTAGCATTTTACACCATTATAAATATAAGCCCTATCGTAAACCGCCCTGCTAGGGTCTCCGGAATGGCGATTTGATTAGAAGAATGGCATTTGTCAGTGGTTTATTCGGAAAAATAACGACATGCCAAACTTTTCCATAAAAATATTTTGGTCCGATGACAGCCGATCTACTAAGTATGGGTTAGTTAATCATAAAAGTACTGTTTTTTTGTCAGATGTAAATCCACGGCTAGTTCGTTAAGTTAGGCACGAAGTTAGGTGGAATTTTATCGTCTCGTTAGGTGTTGTGGGCCGTATTTTTTAAATGAAAATGTATATTCCGCGAGGTATTTGAACCTCTTACAAACCAGAGTAAAATAAGAAACTATGGAAATTGCACTGCCTGCCCTGCAAAACATGTTTCTTCAACAAGACAGCGCTCCGCCACATAATGGACAAACTATCACGAACTTCTTGAATGGCGTATTTTCGAATAAGTAGATAGGCAACCTGGGACGAGTAAGATGGTCTGCGAGATGCCCTGATATGACACCTCTTAATTTTTTTTGTAGGGTCATCTCAAAAATCAAGTAGAGGAAAGAATATGGAGTAGCGCGATACTAACATATATGCTATGACTGCCAGTTATAGCGATGATGGTGAATAAATTAGGGAATGCGCATGTGATAACATACACATATTTCATTGATTTTCGCGTCTTTACAATACCAGACGCCATAAAAGTTGTTGTTCACATCAGAAACGTTATGCAGGTACGTGTCGTGGGCAGCTTAAGTCGTAAATATTTTAAGTACTATGTCTGCGTTTGATGAAGTTGTTGCACAGTTTATGTGGTTTCTTCATAAATGTGACATCTCTTTTGTAACCAAATTCTAATTTTCTCCTATTATGGGGTATAGGCCAATTCATAATTTTTAGTACCCCATATATCCTGATTTCTCTGTGTGTAGGACCTAAATAGTAAATAAGGTAACTAAGTACCTATATAAATGTTTTACACATAATAAACGGAAATCACGGGGTAGGGATCGAATTATACCTGCAATTATTACTTGAAGAGATAAAATAATGGGCTATCTAAAGAGTGCGCTAACTCGTGACGTCCCACAAAGCACGTTGGAAACGTAAGCAAAAATGCCAGGAGATCCTGAAGACATTGTTATTTGAGCCGAAAAGTAATTTTTTCGAAAGAAATGGAATCTGTATTTGAAGAACATTGTTTGGGGATGGAAACATTTTTTTTGGTATAACAAAAAAAGTTGTATGCAGATTAGTTTTCAGTCTATGTCAAGCCAATAGTTTAAAAAATCCATTCTATGTGGCCAAAGAGTGTGCTGGCAAGAAATGGTTTTCTGGATTTCTTTCAAGGCATTTTCCTTAATAATGCGTCAAGGAATATTTTACGCTCGCATTAAATTATTCACAAGAGAACATGTGAATGTATTTTTTTTATTTATAGAGCCTCTTTTAGAACATATTAAACCTAATCCAGCTCGACTCTTCAACTGTGACGACACGGATTAACTATTGTTCAGCACAAACACACTAAAATAGTGGATAAAAAAGGAGCAAATGCTGCCATCACATCGGCTGAGCGTGGATCAATATTAACCACAGTTATGTGCTTCAGTAGATCAAGCCACTAAGTGCCTCCTTTTATCATTTTTCCATGCAAAAACCTGAAAATGAAGTTAATTAATGACAAGCCATCAGAATCGCAATATGCATGTCATGCCTCTCGCTCTTCGGAACCAAATCGTGAAGATCCTGTAGTTTTAATTCTAGATGGCCATTATTCCCATACTCGAAATTTACAAAGTTATAACTACCGTACGTGCGAACTTCGTGCACATAATATATCTGCCTCCATATCTGACAATTCGAATGCAGCCATTGGATATAGCATTTATGTCATCATTTAAAACATATTATGCTCAGGAAGTGTCAAACTGGCATAGGCTAAAGGCGAGTGTTAACCGGCTATCAAGTGGGAGAGCTTCTTGGGAGGACTACCACCCTGAAAACAGGTATTCATGGTTTTAAAAAAATCGGTATTTTCTACCCAACCTAAATATATTGAGAGATTATGATTTCGCAACAGAAATGGGCGAAACGCTTGAAGGGTGGCAAGAAAAGTAGAGCAAAGGAAAGCGTACTACAAGGGTGAAATTGAGAAACAAAAACACCTGAGAGAAATATAAGCCTGCAAAAATAATGCCTGTTCTGTCAATAACAAAAAATATTTTGCAAAAAAAAGAGTTCTCGAACTGGTAAAGCTGCTATTGATAAGCACACCATACAAAGATGAACTGGAAGCTTGTATTGAAATGAGAAATTTGCTTTCTACCTCTGGTGTTAAAGGAAAAATAAGGAATTGAAACGAAAGTGGGCAGGTAAAGGGAAACCTACTGGTCAAAAGAAAACAAAAGAGACTGAAAATTAAGGAAATGGACTTGAGTTCTTCCTCTTTAGATCCGGAGTATGGACCAGCCTGCCAAGATTCAGATGAGAATTCAGAAAATTTTGATACTATATGTATTTTTTGCGAACTACCATTCTCCGAAGATGGGACGAGTGAAGAATGGGTGAAGTGTAAAGGGTGTTTTAAATGGGCCCACACACAATGTATCGGTTGTGAAGGGCTTCGCTATATATGCGACTTTTGTGTTAAATATTAACAAGTTTTGTTTTATTTTAATACCACTCTTGCGTTATGTGTAAATAGATTGATACCTATAGTGAAACAAAACATTGACACATTTATAATATGTTTTGTTGATTTTAATAGTTAATATATCACCTTTCATTTAGTGGTGATTATTTAAATTTAAAATCCTAACATTAGATACATGCTGTTACTCATATCAGAAACACCATTGGCCCTAGTATGGAGTATCGAGAATTTTCTTCACCTAGCAGTCTTTTTTTTACGTTTATTTTTTAATTTGTTTTTCCTAGCTGAATGCAAAAAAACATATTGAAGAACTGTAATACATTAAAAAAATTGTTAAAATCAAAATGGTCTATTTTTAACAATCATCTGGAAAAAAGTAGCCCATAGGAAAAAAAAAGAAAAGGCCACGTATTTCATTCCTTCCCCAAGGGAGAGGGCGGACTTCTTGAGCTTTCCAAGCTCCTTCAGCCACAATCATGGATTCCCAGCATACATACATACATTACGTATATATACATGGTGGGATTAAGGATGGGTGTGGTCCGGATAGGATCGGAAGGAACGGAGTTAGGGTTCTGAGAGGGAGAATACTACCCCAGCATCCGCCTAAGTAGCCGTACATGGTGTGCATATACGGATTGACCATGCCGCTACATGTGAATGATTAAAGCCCCCTGAAAAAACCTCATACAAGGTAGACGGTAACGGGAATCGAACCCATTACTTTCCGAATGCTAAGCAGGTCGTGTCACCTCTACTCTACTGCCAGATTAGGCTACTTTATATTGTGGGTCCTATAATACCGCAGATAAATCACGGCAAGCTCTCATTACGCAAATGATGACATTTTTGCGAAGCAGTGTACATACGATAAACGATGTACGTTGTACATGCGAGAACCCGGTGGCTTATTTAAATACTTATTGCTGTAGTTTCTTTATTTTCAATATTCTAAAGAGCGTATAAAGGTTTGTGCAATCTTTTAATTAGTTTGTGCTAACTTAATGTAAAATTCAATAAAAACATCAAGGCCTACTACCATGAAATCTTGATTTTTTTAATTTTTCATCTTGACCGAGAATATATAATAGGTCGGTGAAAAAGTATTTTCGCATATAGTATGTAGGAACTAATTTCTGTGGCTGTACTATTTGTATCTGGCTGATTTTGATGACATTGAAAAGGTTACATTTTAAAAAAAGAAACAAATTGGTAAACTGTTGTTTACAGCCATTTTTCATTTGTTTTTCTTTCTGTCAAAATGAGCGAATCTAATGAAGAAATTCGATGCATTTTAACATTTTATTACAAAAAAGGAAAAATGCAACGCAAGTCGCGAAAAACGCAAGTCGCGAAAAAAATTTGTCAGGTTTTTTGTCAGGTTTATGGACCTAATGCAGTGCCAGTAAGAGTTGCACAAAGCTGGTTTAAGCGTTTTCAATCCGGGAATTTTGATTGTAAAGATGCACCTCGCTCTGGTCGCCCTGTTACGTATAAAATGGACGCCATTTTCGAAAAAGTGGAGCAAGGTCGGCATATCAGTAGTTACGACGTAGCTGAAGAACTGGAGCTTCACCACAAAACAGTTTTGACACATTTGAAAAAATCTGGGTACACAAAAAAGCTCGATATTTGAGTGCCACAGGAGCGCTTTGAAAGAAACCTAATGAACAATGCACTCATTTGCGATTTTTTATGGAGACGTAATGAAACCGAATCGTTTTTGAAGATATTGATAACTGGTGATGCAAAGTGTATCACTTACGACAAGAACGTTCGAAAAAGGTTGTGGTCAAAGGTCGGTCAGGCTTCACAGACTGTGGCAAAGCCGGGGTTAACTCGTAATAAGGTGATGCTGTGTGTATGGTGGGATTGAAAGGGCATTGTTCATTATGAGCTTTTACCGCCGGACAGAACCATCGATTCGGATATCCACTACCAACAACTGATGATATTAAAATAAGAAGTTGAGAGAATGCGTCCGGAATTGGTCATCACGATAATGCTAGACCACACACATCTTTAACCACTCAGCAGAACTTAAGAGAGTTTGGCAGGGATGTGTTAATGCATCCGCCATATAGCACTGACCTTGCACCTTCAGATTTCCACCTGTTTCGGTCTCTTCAGAATTCTTCAGGCAATGTCAGGTTAACATCAAGAGGGGACTGTCAAAACTACTTGTCGCGTTTTTTTCTATCAGACGTTCCACAATTTGCACAGCAACGGGATCATGTCACTACCTACAAGATGGCAAAAATCATCGAATAAAATGGCACATATATACTATAATTAAGTGTAAATAAGCTTTGAAAAAAATGTCTTGAGTTTTCATACAAAATGCGAAGAAACTTTTCCCAATCATATAATATATATATATATATATATATATATATATATATATATAATATATATATATATATATATATATATATATATATTATATATATATATATATATATATATATATATATCATATGGTTGAAAAGTTTCTTTAAATGTCAGGTTAATATCAAGAGAGGACTGCCAAAACTTTTTTTTATCAGAAGTTCCACAATTTGACAGCAACGGGATCATGTCACTACCTACAAGATGACAAAATCATCGAATAAAATGACACATATATACTATAATTAAATGTAAATAAGCTTTGAAAAAATGTCTTGAGTTTTCATAGAAAATGCGAAGAAACTTTTTAACCATATAAATATATGTATATATATATATATATATATATATATATATATATATATATATATATATATAATATATATGTTATATATATATATATATATATATATATATATATATATATATATATATATATATATATATATACAGGTGAGTCAGTTTTGTAGACAAACTTTAACAGGAGATAGAACACATGTTTCTAAAAAGAAAGTTCCTATAAACATTTGTCGTAGAAGGCTTCGTTTCGAGATACAGGGTGTTGAATATAATTTTTTTCTCAAATTTTCATTAGTGAGCAGCGGTCTATAGCTTATTAGAATCTCACTTAAAAACTACATACATGTTTATGGCGAAATTGATACATACATAATTATACAGAAAGTATTGACCACATAACAATAATAATTATGCATTTCTTTTTATACGAGGATAATAACAATGGATACTAAAAAAAACCGATAACCTACCTATTTATAAATGAAAATGTATTTGAAATTTTAAAGAAACGATCGTTAGGTACTAAAATGGCTCTAAATGTTTTATTATATCTTTTTATTAAAAACTTTATATTCAGTTAGTCACATAAAGCACATTACTTAACTTAATACCATATCAAACACTAAAATCAAAATAACTCGGAAACGCAGAGGAATTTCGAAACTGAAGAAGGTACATTATTTTTGTTAAACTGTATGTAGAAAATAAAAATAACAGTTTTTTAAAAATAGTCATTGGCGTAGAAGTTCTGTTTATGAAAGGGGTTGAGCACTTCCTCCACTCCGCCACTGTGCAAGTTTGTGAACATTCTTATCGCTTGTTTTATGCCCTTAATTAATAGACATTATCCCCCAACATGAAAAAATCTAAGCATTCGTTTATGAGTTATAATGAAAATTTGAGAAAAAATTTATATTCAACACCCTGTATCTCGAAACGAAGCCTTCTACGACATATGTTTATAGGAACTTTTCTTTTTAGAAACATGTGTTCTATCTCCTGTTAAAGTTTGTCTACAAAAACTGACTCACCCTGTATATATATATATATATATATATATATATATATATATATATATATATATATATATATGTAAATATGGTGTATTTTAAAATCACCGACAAACAAAAACTGGAAATTTTATGATTCAAAATAAGACAAAAATGATCATAAACGCTTTTCCGAAAATGCTTCCTAACCGAGATACAGGTTGATTAAAAAATACTTTTTTTAAGGTTTTTTTTTGATTCCTCAAAAACTACAAAAGATATAACACTGAGATTTGGTACACCTAAATGTCTAATTAAATACAATTCAGGTGAGTTTGAGTCAACTGACTCCAGTGGCGTAGAATGTTTTAAGTTAATCAGTTTAAGTAAAAAAAAGACGCACGCCCCTGGTTTTTGATAGATTCAACATTTAATTGTGCTAATAAAATCATACTTAGTATTTTTTCGATTCAGAACCCCGTTTTTGAAATATTTTTCATTAACATAAACGACCACATTATTCAATAAAAATCAAAATTTGTTTTATTTTACAAAAAAGTAACGCAGCTATGTGGTACATTATTAGAGATATTGAAGGAACAAAAAACAAAATAATAATTATTTTTATGCATATTGTTCAAAATGTCCTCCTTCCTTTTGAATGCAAGCTTGTATTATTCTTAGCAAATGAAACTTAACACACTCAAAAATTTGTGGCATAGCCTAATCTCATCGCATGCCATTTGTATGCGATTCCAAAGTTGCTCTCGATTATCAATTTGAACAGAATAGACCCGAGCTTTCAGATACCCTGCACAAAAAATCCAATGGGTTTAAATCTGGCGATCGTGCCGGCCACAGTACTTCACTTCCTCGTTCAATCTAGCGTCCAGGGAACCATGCATTTAAAAATTCTCTGACGTTTCGTGTAGAATTGGTGGTGCACCATCATGCATGAAATACATGTTCATTCTAACATCTAAGGGTACGTCGTCAAACAATTCTGGCAGTAGAGCACCTTCCGCCGCCATCTTGGATTTTGACGTCACAAGCCCGCCACGTGGGGACCGGTTTTCCACCCTTATTTTTACACGCTTACGTGTGAGACAGGATTTTCCACCCTATTTTTACACATCCACGTGTGAGACCGGATTTTCCACCCTTATTTTATATACCCTCGTGTGAGACCGGATTTTCCACCCTTATTTTTATATATTCACGTGTGAGACAGGATTTTCATCCCTAATTATTTTTACACATCCACGTGTGAGACCGGATTTTCCACCCTTATTTTCGCACATCCACGTGTGAGACCGGATTTTCACCCTTATTTTTATATACTCGTGTGAGACCATATTTTCGTCCCTAATTATTTTACACATCCACGTGTGAGACCGTGTTTTCAACCCTAATTATTTTTACTCGCTTACGTAGGACATGTATTACCCTAATTTTTATTATTTCTTTTGGGGAGTCTTATGGTATTGGACCTTTTGACGGATAGGACTTTTGTTAACGTGAGGAACTGGTCCTGGTCTTGGTGCTGGAGCTAGGATAAGTCTTAGAGTTTGGCCTTGGTGGTGGAGCTAGGGTTGGAGTCAGGTCTTGGTGGTGGAGCTAGGGTTTAGAACTGTATTTAGGTTGGACCTGGGGCAGGACTTGGACTTGGTCTTAGAGTTATTTCTAGTTTCTTCAACCTTAATTGGTCCTTTTGGTTGTAACCCTGCACACGCGTAAAGTTAGAATTGTACAAAGATTATTATTGGAGAAAACGTTTCTAATAATGATGTAAAATAGCAGTTGTATTAGGATTAATCAATTGGGGAATTTGAATGACAGTAAAATTTAATTATAGAACACTTTTTTATTGTAAATTGCGTATTATCCTCAGTGAACTATAAAAAATTACTGGCATTCCTAATGAAACAAAAACATTTTATTTAATTAATCACATTAACAGTTTGTGTTTTAAAACGCATAAAAACATAGTTTACCTGCATTGAAATAACTATCCGTCCGTTGAATGTTGTACGCCTTAATTTTTTAAAGAAACTTAATGCTTAGATGTTAACTGTAATTAAAAATCTGTAAATAAATAAAAGGTTAAACACACAACCAGATCTGTAACGTTTTAAGGCACTGAGTGATGGTCACCGCTTTGTGTTTCTTGTCAACTAAACTTTCTAGTTGTGTAAAACTAGCTATTGATTTTCCATCAAGAATGTAAAATATACAACAACCTCATTGTCTTTATTCACTTGCAGCAACATACATTTACCTTTCTCTTAAAATAAATTGTTTGAAAATATTCGATACGGACACACAACGTGTTTTTATAAAAACCATATTAAGTGTTTGGAATGTTTAAAATTCCATAACATTTTGTAGTAAGATACTGCTCACATTTACTAATTACCGTGTAATTATATAACTTTTTTAATTTAATAGTCTAAAACCAATATAAAATGGTTAATATATTTTCTAAAAATATTATTAGAGTTGATACGTTTTATTTCAAGTAATTGTTTTCAATATATATAAAATGTGTAAGTGGACCTGTATTTTTACTTCTACTTACATAAATCAACTTATACACGAATTAATAACGACCTCCACTAGTTTATAACACAATCGCAATGTAGCGTATTTTTTTATCTACACTCGTACTTCTATAAACTATTAACGCTCCATTTTAATAGGGTGATCAACTATCTGAAAAAGGTTTACTGTTAAAGTATACGATGAAGATCGTTTGAAGCAAACCCTGTATTATTCTTATATACGAATGATATTTCAAAAAGTACTAGTATAGTTAACATGAAGGTTTATAAATCTACATTCAGACAAGGAATCAGTTTTAAACACAAAGAATTTAAACTTTTATAAAAAATGTACACCTGAGTTTAAGTTGACGTATATTGGTTTATGAATATTTTATTATTCTAAGAAAAATGTTATTAAAAATGTTTTCTATTAATTAACCTTTGTAGACTATATGTTTTATTATACGAAATTTTATTTCACAACAGCATACTCATTCTACCTTGAGAAAATTGTTAACCTAGAGAAACAAGTAGGTTTGAAACTCAAACAACCCTCTGTTACCACTCTCGTCAATGTTAGAGTCCAATGCTGGTCTGGTTTGTCTCAGGGTCCGTGTTTACGATAATCGCACTCGGTCGAGGTGCGTGTCTGGCTAGTTGATTAGAAGCATACAAGTCGAAAACACATTCTTATTGTGGCTGGGGGTCGATTTCAAGCATCTCAACACTTCTGCCGCATATATCTTTGTGGATTTTTTATCAGATGGGATTAATAGCAATGTCAACTAAACGTTTTAAAAAATTTCTAATTTGAAAATAAGAGTGACGTAAGCTAATTTTATTTGAAATTTCATGGAGAGTATCATCATCATCGAACTTTTGAGATACTACCATCTCATCGTCTTCACCTTGAACGATTATATTGTAACCTATAAAAGCAAGCTAATAACCCTAATAGTTTATCAGACATTATTACATGGACATGAGGTTAGTCCTAAATTAAATGGTTTCAACGCTGCTCTGGGAATGCTGTACGCACTTAAAACCTTTAAGTCTGCTCGCCGAAGTTGTACCGTATTCACTTTCTTCAATTTTTTATTTGCACTCTGTTTCGAAGCTGTAATACGTTTTCTAATACATAAACAGAATCTTCAATACTGTGATACGTGTAGCAGCAAACACTGAGCTAGCTAGTTTCACCTCTATATTACTTTACATGCAAGCCTGATCTTATCATAAATAAATACATCTGTCAAAACAAAAGCTGATTAAACATAACTCCACGGCCAGGTATAGCAGCAACGCTTCCAATTATAGCTCTTAGTCAACACAATAGGGCCTACAACTACATCAATCGACTAGCACTGCTTTAGCACGAGGATCAGACGAAAACACGCACGCACGGCTCCGACGCTCGCACGTACGCACGCACGTGCGAACGCTCGTACGCCTGCACGCTTGCACGCGCACGAACGTACGCACGCTCGCACGTACAAGCTCACGTCAGCGTTCGCACGCCACGCTACGCACCACACACACACACACACACACACACACACACGAGAGAGCGAAAACACGCTAAAGCGAAAACTTGTAAACTTGCAAACATGAATCAAGACGGTGGAGCACCGCTAGAAAAAACAGGTTTATTAACAAAACCGAAGGAAAGCTTAACGTTTTGAAAAATATATTATTATTATTATTATTATAAACAACAATACATCATTACTATTTAATAACATGCTTTATCGGTTTTCTTCTTCTTCTTGACCCGTGAGTCGTCCTCATCATCATCATCATGATTTTGAGATTTGCCCTTCCCCCCTACCTCATTGCTCTTCTTTCTCTTCTGTGAATCATCATCTTGGATGTGAGATACATCCAGCTCAACCACGTCATCGCTTTCATCATTATCTTGAACGGTTATGTTGTAATAGTTTATTAACAAGTCAGTAAAATCTCTAATGTCCGCTGATGTTGGCTCATACAGAGGTATTTTCTCCTAAGACGGCGTCTTGGGAGAAAATACCTCGACCATAAAAGAAGCGTTTAGATTTATAAACATATCCCAGGGACTATGTTAGAGTGTGGTTAGGTCAATACTTCAGACATCCCCGAAGATGTCCGATTCTACCCGAACGTTGACGAGCACACTTGCGCACAAGACCAAAGGCTAGCTGCGTTCTGGCTTCTTAGGATAAAATACCTCGACCATAAAAGAGGCGTTTAGATTTATAAAACACCCCAGGGCTATGTTAGAGTGTGGTTAGGTCAATACTTCAGACATCCACGAAGATGTCCGATTCTAGCCTAACTTTGACTATTACGCTTGCTCAAAGACCCAAAGCTAGCTGCTTTCTCGTTTATCGTTTGTTTCGCTCTTTAAAGTGTATCTGTCATCGAGTGAGCATTACTATAATGTATTCTCCTGTTTATGAGCCAACATCAGCGGACATTAGAGATTTTACTGACTTGTTAATAAACTATTACAACATAACCGTTCAAGATAATGATGAAAGCGATGACGTGGTTGAGCTGGATGTATCTCACATCCAAGATGATGATTCACAGAAGAAAGAAGAGCAATGAGGTAGGGGAAGGGCAAATCTCAAAATCATGATGATGATGATGAGGACGACTCACGGTCAAGAAGAAGAAGAAAACCGATAAAGCATGTTATTAAATATAATGATGTATTGTTGTTTTAATAATAATAATAATAATAATATATTTTCAAAACGTTAAGCTTTCCTTCGGTTTTGTTAATAAACCTGTTTTTTCTAGCGGTGCTCCACCGTCTTGATTCATGTTTGCAAGTTTACAAGTTTTTCGCTTTAGCGTGTTTTCGCTCTCGTGTGTGTGTGTGTGTGTGTGTGTGTGTGTGTGTGTGTGGCATACGTGCGTGTGAGCGTAGTACGGGCGTGCGAACGCTCGTACGTGTGAGCTTGCGTACGTGCGAGCGTGCGTACGTTCGTGCGTACGTGCAAGCGTGCAGGCGTACGTACGAGCGTTCGCACGTGCGTCGTACGTGCGAGCGTACGTGCGAGCCTGCGTGCGGTGCGTGCGTTTTTCGTTGATCCTCGTCTAAAGCAGTGCTAGTCGATTGTATGTAGTTGTAGGCCCTATTGTGTTGACTAAGAGCTATAATTGAGCTGTTGCTATACCTGGCCGTGGAGTTATGTTTAATCAGCTTTTGTTTTGACAGATGTATTTATTTATGATAAGATCAGGCTTGCATGTAAAGTAATATAGAGGTGAAACTACTAGCTCATGTGTTTTGCTGCTACACGTATCACAGTATTGAAGATTCTGTTTATGTATTAGAAAACGTATTACAGCTTCGAAACAGAGTGCAATAAAAATTGAAGAAAGTGAATACGGTACAACTTCGGCGAGCAGACTTAAAGGTTTTAAGTGCGTACAGCATTCCCAGAGCAGCGTTGAAACCATTTAATTTAGGACTAACCTCATGTCCATGTAATAATGTCTGATAAACTATTAGGGTTATTAGCTTGCTTTTATAGGTTACAATATAATCGTTCAAGGTGAAGACGATGAGATGGTAGTATCTCAAAAGTTCGATGATGATGATACTTCCATGAAATTTCAAATAAAATTAGCTTACGTCACTCTTATTTTCAAATTAGAAATTTTTAAAACGTTTAGTTGACATTGCTATTAATCCCATCTGATAAAAATCCACAAAGATATATGCGGCAGAAGTGTTGAGATGCTTGAAATCGACCCCAGCCACAATAAGAATGTGTTTTCGACTTGTATGTGCTTCTAATCAACTAGCCAGACACGCACCTCGACCGAGTGCGATTATCGTAAACACGGACCCTGCAGACAAACCAGACCAGCATTGGACCTCTACCTACATTAACGAGATGGTAACAGAGGGTTGTTTGAGTTTCAAACCTACTTGTTTCTCTAGGTTAACAATTTTCTCAAGGTAGAATGAGTATGCTGTTGTGAAATAAAATTTCGTATATAGATAAAACATATAGTCTACAAAGGTTAATTAATAGAAAACATTTTTAATAACATTTTTCTTAGAATAATAAAAATATTCATAAACCAATATACGTCAACTTAAACTCAGGTGTACATTTTTATAAAAGTTTAAATTCTTTGTGTTTAAAACTGATTCCTTGTCTGAATGTAGATTTATAAACCTTCATGTTAACTATACTAGTACTTTTTGAAATATCATTCGTATATAAGAATAATACAGGGTTTGCTTCAAACGATCTTCATCGTATACTTTAACAGTAAACCTTTTCAGATAGTTGATCACCCTATTAAAATGGAGCGTTAATAGTTTATAGAAGTACGTGTAGATAAAAAATACGCTACATTGCGATTGTGTTATAAACTAGTGGAGGTCGTTATTAATTCGTGTATAAGTTGATTTATGTAAGTAGAAGTAACAATAATACAGGTCCACTTACACATTTTATATATATTGAAAACAATTACTTGAAATAAAACGGCGTATCAACTCTAATAATATTTTTAGAAAATATATTAACCATTTTATATTGGTTTTAGACTATTAAATTAAACAAAGTTATATAATTACACGGTAATTAGTAAATGTGAGCAGTAATTTCTTACTACAAAATGTTATGGAATTTTAAACATTCCAAACACTTAATATGGTTTTTATAAAACACGTTGTGTGTCCGTATACGAATATTTTCAAACAATTTATTTTAAGAGAAAGGTAAATGTATGTTGCTGCAAGTGTAATAAAGACAATGAGGTTGTTTGTATATTTTACATTCTAATGATGGAAAATCAATAGCTAGTTTTTACACAACTAGAAAGTTTAGTTGACAAGTAAACACAAAGCGGTGACCATCACTCAGTGCCTTAAAACGTTACAGATCTGGTATGTTGTGTTAATCCTTTTATTTATTTACAGATTTTTAATTACAGTTAACATCTAAGCATTAAGTTTCTTTAAAAATATTAAGGCGTACAACATTCTTAGCGGACGGATAGATATTATTTCAATGCAGGTAAACTATGTTTTTAATATGCGTTTTAGAAAACACAAACTGTTAATGTATTAATTAACTTAATAAAAATGTTTTTGTTTCATTAGGAATGCCAGTAATTTTTTTATAGTTCACTGAGGATAAGTACGCAATTTACAATAAAAATAAGTGTTCTATAATTAAATT
Organism: Vesta saturnalis; assembly: GCA_036346205.1. Classification (NCBI taxonomy): domain Eukaryota; kingdom Metazoa; phylum Arthropoda; class Insecta; order Coleoptera; family Lampyridae; genus Vesta; species Vesta saturnalis. The sequence goes on from JARFJB010002396.1 coordinate 6,157,082, forward strand.
TTACTGTCATTCAAATTCCCCCAAGTATGATTAATCCTAATACAACTGCTATTTTACATCATTATTAGAAACGTTTTCTCCAATAATAATCTTTGTACAATTTCTAACATTGTAGCGTGTGCAGCCTCCAGGGTTACAACCAAAAGGACCTTAATTAAGGTTGAAGATAATTACTAGAAATAACTCTAAGACCAAGTCCAAGTCCTGCCCCAGGTCCAACCCTAAATACAGTTCTAAACCCTAGCTCCACCACCAAGACCTGACTCCAACCCTAGCTCCACCACCAAGGCCAAACTCTAAGACTTATCCTAGCTCCAGCACCAAGACCAGGACCAGTTCCTCACGTTAACAAAAGTCCTATCCGTCAAAAGGTCCTTAATACAACCATAAGACTCCCAAAAGAAATAATAAAAATTAGGGTAATACATGTCCTATACGTAAGCGAGTAAAATAATTAGGGTTGAAAACACGGTCTCACACGTGGATGTGTAAAAATAATTAGGGACGAAAATATGGTCTCACACGGGAGTATATAAAAAATAAGGGTGGAAAATCCGGTCTCACACGTGGATGTCGAAAATAAGGGTGGAAAATCCGGTCTCACACGTGGAGTGTAAAAATAATTAGGGATGAAAATCTGTCTCACACGGATTATAAAAGTGAAGCTCAAGGTATATAAAATAAGGGTGGAAAATCCGGTTTCACACGTGGATTGTAAAATAGTGGAAAATCCTGTCTCACACGTAAGCGTGTAAAAATAAGGGTGGAAAACCGGTCCCCACGTGGCGGGCTTGTGACGTCAAAATCCAAGATGGCGGCGGAAGGTGCCTCATTACTACTTCTGGCCAATCTTCTCTCAAAAATTTAAATAGAATTCGTCAGTAAGTCTTTGAGGAAAACGAATAGGTCCGATTGGGTGATCGTCTAGTATACTTATCCAAATATTTTCGCTAAATCTATGTTGGTGAGCTGTAACTACAGTTGGATGCTGATTTTCATCTAACCATTTGTGGGAATTATGCAAGTTTATTATTCCATTTCGGAAAAAATACACTCATCAGTGGTCAATAATTTTCTTACAAATTGTACATCTTCAGCATTTTATTTAAAACCATTCACAAAAATTCATTCGATGGTCAGCAGGCAATAATGCATGCACTTTTGTAGGTGAAAGGGATGAAAATTTTGTTCTCGTAAAACTTTCCAAGACTTGCTATGGACACACCAAATTCTAAACCTAACTCACGCGTACTTATTGATGAATTTTCATAAACCTAAAATTTGTTCCTCAATTTCAACTGGTTTCGTCCGGAATTTTCTTCCTTTTAAACTTCCATACTCTAACAAGTTACGATGAACGGTTCTAAACGTAGTATGATGTGGATGTCTTCTATTTGGAAATCTTTGTTCATAAAGTCGAGCAGCTGCACGAGCATTGCAATTAGTATTACCATAACATAAATGCACATCGACCAGTTCTCGTTTGGAATAATTCATTTTTTCACAGTAATTAGACACAAACAATGAATTACAAAACACGCGTAAATGCAAACATAAGATACGTAACTGTCAAATGCAAAGCAATCTCTGATTTATTTAATTTGGTTATTACTGAATAATGTAGTCGTTTATGTTAATGCTAAATATTTCAAAACGGGTGCCGAATCGAAAAATACTAAGTATGATTTTATTTACAGAATTAAATGTTGAATTTAAGAAAAATATTTCTTCAAAAAAGCAGGGACGTGCGTTTTTTTAATTAAAGTGATTAACTTAACATATTCTACGCCACTGGGTGGAGCCAGTTGACTCAAACTCAGCTGATTAATTGTACTTAATTATACATTTAGGTGTACCAAATCACAGTGTAATATCTTTTGTAGTTTTGAGGAATCTTAAAAAATCTTAAAAATTATTTTTAATCAACCTGTATCTCGGTTAGGAAGCATTTTCGGAAACGCGTTTATGATAATTTTTGTTTTATTTTGAATCATTGAATCTCCAGTTTTATATATATATATATATATATATATATATATATATATATATATATATATATATATATATATAATATAGATTAAAGAGCATTTCGTATAAGGATATTGAAAATGCAAAAATTTAACATGGCGCCTATTAGAAAAACAAAGTTCGCAACATAATAGGCGTAGAATTTTTTTGATGCCATTTTTAAAATCGCCGTGTCGTCTTACCTATACCTTGATTTTTTGATAACTTTAGCTTCCATAATAAAGAAAATATTGTGGTTTTTCGAAAATGCAAATTTTTGGGTTTCACCCTGTATCTACGTTAGGATATCGATTTGAAATAAAATAAACATACATAATTGTTGGGCAGACAAATACGCAACTTTAATTTAACCGACTTTGTATCTCCAATAGTTTCCAATATCCCCATGTACATCATTTTGACTGGACACACTTGTGTTTAATATATCACTACAACATTTATGATTTAAGTGTAACTGCATCATATTTTTCAATCGTTACTAAATGCAAAGTACGAAAGAGAGGGTTACATCAAGTTATTAAATTTGCTTTAAGATTCAATGTTCATTTTTCAAGTATACACCGTAGTAAGTAGAGTAGTAATACTTTCTTGTGCGCTCAACCTTACATGATATACACACAGTGAAATAGTATAATATAAAGTTTTTAGTTTGAAGAATGCACACGACAGCACCATCAAAAACAATGTAAAAGAAACGAGGGGCTCCGCGCGAGACATGTCCCGTTAGAGGTGTTAGTGATTCTCTTACTGATTTATATCATTAAAGGTTTCCCTGCATGCTGCAAATGAAATATCTTCCCTATAAACAAAAACGACAACATCCGCCCATCCATTATACTAATAAGGGTGTAAATCCCGGTACTAAGCGAGTGGCTACCGCCAATGCGCGCTGAAGATGTCAGCAGCGAACAATTTATTGATATCGTTAATTATAAAACTGTTATGTTTTTTGTCACATTACAATTCTAAACATCCTCGTTTTATTCTTATCCTTCTTTCGACTGGTTCCAATTAATGTGATATGTTATTCAATGCTACATAATTAGGTTTAATGTGTAATAAAAGTATTCGTTTTAAATAATATCTCTTTTATACTACTGGGCTGTATAATTGTAATTAACTCATCACTAAAAAACATCAATATATGTTATTTTTCAGAACTGTACGAGTTAAGTAATTAAATGAAATTTATTACTTCATTCATTTATTAGGAAAAAATCTATTTCCTCTTTTGTTACATTGGTTACTACAGTTAGGAGAATAATTTAATTAGTTAAGAAGAGACCCAATATTGTTTATATAATTGACTTGTATAACGTCTAACTACTGCATATTTCTGGAACCATTGATTAATATACGTACGTTATTTGATACTCGAACGTATTCAATTACAACGTTGTTTGATCGGTAAATTTAAATGTTGGGTTCATAAATGAAACTTGTATGATATTCGATATTTTTCGTACGTAAGTAGGAATAGAACGGCAAATTATTGTCTTTTAATTCATTGCATGGTGTATAAATAATTAGTTGTATTTTGATTCTTTTTACCTTATGGTCGAACAGACATTTGATTTCTTGGTATAATGCAAGATGTTCTCAATACATGTATCACAATAAATTGTTTTTCATTGATTTAGCCTTTTTTAATATAAAAGATAGTAGTATACAGGGTCCGCCAATAGTGCGTGGACGAAGCTTTATGAGTGTATACAATATCGTTTTCAAAATTATTTATTGCAGGATTGTGTGGGATCTTTCGGGTTACAATTAGAAAATATTTTCGCAAAAATTACTACTCGTATACAGGGTATTACAACACAAAGTTATATTTTTTTAATAAGAATATACCGTATATTATTATAAATTTGGATTCCCTGGTTAATTTTAAGGGCACTTTATTCACTATATGTGGTATCTTAAATGCGCAATTTAGGCGCTGCATTCCATTTTTTGAAAATTTAGAGGTTGAAAAGAAAAATTGTAACAACCGTATGGAGAAATGCGTAACACAAAAATTTTAATGGTTGATTAGTCATAGACTGCGCTACATAAAATCGTAAAAATAGTACTATTATCTTATTTAATTTTCGAGATATCGTAATGCAAAGTATAAGATTTTCAGTCATAGGTAACTTGATTTTTTTAAATGGAAAGGTATACATTGTTAGATAGGACATTTAATTACATTTTTTTATGATATAACATTGTTGGTATTTATGTTTTGCCGTTTTTTGATAATCCAGGTTTTTTACGGAATTTATCGCTTTTGGAAGAAAATAATATTAAATTAAATGTTCAAATTGTAGACCACGCTGAATTCTTTTAATAAAAGAAGCTTCAACCCGATCTAACATATTAGGAGTAATTGTAGCAAAAACATTTCTAATTCGCAATTTCATATTCTCAGCAGTTGTTGGTTCTTCCTCATATACTTTATTCTTCACAAAGCCCCAAAGAACAAAATCCAATGGAGTTATATCGGGAGATCTAGCTGGCCAAGGTATCGGTCCTTGCCTTCCTATCCAATTTTCGTGAAACGTCGAATTTAACCACTGGGTTACAATTCTGGCACGATGAGGAGGTGCCCCGTCTTGTTGGAAAAACATACCTCTTCTTTGAGTCAAAGGTACATTCTCCAATAAATGATATAATTCGTTTTCTAGAAAATTATGTTATTCTACCCCAGTGAGTGTGCCATTGAAAAAAAAAAGGACCAACAATAGTTCCGCCGAATATACCTGCCCAAACATTCACTGACCATTTATTTTGAGAGACTAACCGAAATTGGTGTGGATTTTCATTTGAATAAAATGAAGATTATGTCTGTTCACAAATCCATTTCGATGAAATGTACATTCGTCGGTAAATAATATCCCCGATATTTCGCATTTAACTGTTGTTGAACCCACTGGCAAAAATTAATTCGATTTTGAAAATCTTGTTCTTTCAGCTCTTGATGTAATTGTACATGATAGGGGTGAAATTTATTTTTCTTTAACATTCATCTCACGGAAGTTTTACTGATTTCTAAATTGTCACTTAATTTCGGAATACTAACGTGGGGGTTTTCAACTGTAGCTACAAGTACACGAAATTCATTTTCTTCATTTGTAACAACTTTAGCTCTTTCGTTTTTAGGACATCCAACACTTCCAGTACTTTCAAATCTTTCTAAAAGATTGCGAAACGATTCTTCTCTTGGTTGTCTTCGATCAGGATAACGCTGCCCGTAGATTCGACGGGCCAATAAATAAGTTTTGTTTGATTCTACAAGCACAAATATCATGTCAACTAATTCATTTTGCAAAAAAATTACTCATTATAATTCTTAAATAAACGTATTACGTATATGATGTTCGCAAAGTTAAGCGTCAAACATTCAGACTGCAATAAAGTAATTAACTCAGTTACGTTTGAACATACACGCGAAATGACAAAACAGATACTATTGCTGAATTTTGTTTCTAATATTCTTTTGTTTTCATAGCTTGATGTGATTTAAACAATTATACATACATATGTAAACCTACGAAAATCGACAAATTCAGTAAAAAGCTGGATTATCAAAAACGGCAAAAATAAATACCAACAATGTTATATCAAAAATTGTAATTAAATTTCCTATCTATCAATGTAACACAATGTATACCTTTCCATTTAAATAAATCAAGTTATCTATGATTAAAACTCATAAACTTTGCAAATTCAGTAAAAAGCTGGATTATCAAAAACGGCAAAACATAAATACCAACAATGTTATATCAAAAAAAATGTAATTAAATTTCCTATCTAACAATATAAAACAATGTATACCTTTCCATTTAAAAAAATCAAGTTATCTATGATTGAAAATCTTAAAATTTGCATTACGATATCTCGAAAATTAAAAAAGATAATATTACTATTTTTACGATTTTATGTAGCACAGTCATTGACTACATAAACAATTAAAATTTTCGTGTTACATATTTCTCAATACGGTTGTTACAATTTTTCTTTTCAACCTCTAAATTTTCAAAAAATTGAATGCAGCGCCTAAATTGCGCGTTTAAGATACCTCATATAGTGAATAAAGTGCCCTTAAAATTAACCAAGGAATCCAAATTTATAATAATATACGGTATGTTCCATTTAAAAAAATATAACTTTGTGTTGTAACACCCTGTACACGAGTAGTAATTTTTGCGAACATATTTTCTAATTGTAACCCGAAAGATCCCACACCATCCTGCAATAAATAATTTTGAAAACGATATTGTATAAACTCATAAAGCTTCGTCCACGCACTATTGGCGGACCCTGTATACCAGGATCGTTTTTTAAGTAAGTAAGTAGTGGAGTACGAGAAATTTTATTTATGAACGTAAATTGTCTCAGAAACTAAAATAGTACCTTTTTTTACATAGTCACCCTTAATATCTAAACATTTGTTAAGTCGTGGCACCAGTTTTTGAATCCCCTCATCAAAGAACTCTGCCGCCAGATAGTTAAACCAGTTAGTAACAATTTGATAATCTACAGACCTTGAAACTGGCGGAAATTTCTGATGAAGTTCGTTAATAGTGAAGTGCTTGTTTTTGCGATTTTCCTCATCAACTTTTTGTGTCAAACCTTCATTCATGACAGCAGGCCCGCCAAATCGTTCTTCATAATGAACATTTGTGCTTCTTTCACTAAAAAGCCTACACCATTTACGCACATTTCCGTCATTCATTACACGTTCACCATAAACTTCAACAAGCTGCCGATGCGCCAATTCTACTATATAGCACACAATAGGTGCTGAGTAGTTCTGACGCGCACGAGCACGGACGTGTTATTAATGCTCTGTGTGTGTGATGAATAAAATAATAAACTTTAATAAAAATCTGGAAAACCTGACTAATAAAATATTGATACCTTATAAAACGCTAGATATGAAGTTAGAAAACCTAAAAGTATCGGATTTGAAACAAGAATTAAAAAAGCGTTGGTATGCAGATTGAAGGAAATTAATTCAAAAACTCGAAGTGATAACCTCGAAAGCAATCAATCATGCGGAGATACAGGAACATCGAGTTACACTGGTAGCAGTAGAGATGTAGTTAATAAAGTTAAAAGAGATAAACGGTCTTTTCATTTACTTGATTACATACACACGTTAGAAACTAAAGTAAAGTTTTTAGCTAAGTCTTTTGTAAAATTAAAGAAATATGTTGAGAAAAACAGGTTATACAGAATGACTCGACTATAAATGCAGAATTAATGGGAAATAGTCATTTACAAACTACTGGAAATTAAGACATCGGGACCTCGACATTGAATAGTTTTGCGTATACTAAAAATGATCCAATGACCTCTACAGATAAACATGGAAATGGGCACGAAGATAACATTAATAACACTAATAACGTAAACAACTTTACGGATACATCTAGATCAGATTATTCTGAAGAAAATAAAATTAAGTCAAAACCTAAACTCTTTGTATTATCAGATAGCCATGGACGTGGACTGTTTGAGATATTAAATAATATATGCGGAAATAAGTTCAGAATTGAAGTTTTTTACAGGCCAAATGCTACATTTAGCCAGATCACGTTTAATGTACAAAACTACATTAATAGTTTTACATCAAATGACTACTTAATAATAAAAGGAGTAACCAACAATATGGTTATTTAACGAACTAGTATATTAATGAAAGCGGTTAATAATCCAGAGATTGAGCTTATTAATCGCATTTTAATATACGTGTCCGTTACAATATTTTTCCGTCGACCGTTTTTTAAAATGAAGACAATTTATTTTACAACTTTATTCACAAGTGAGTGAAATACAATTAGTAGTGATTAAGGGCCGGTTCTGGACCAGTTCAAGGTCACTCGCCCTCTGCCGTGAGAAATGTAAGCTTTTGGATCTCTTCAAGGTCAAACTTTTGGCGGGAAATTTAAATTTTAGGAGATCGCTAAAAATAGAAATTGCAATGTCACCATCCTCATCATATTACAAGGTCACTCAGCGGTCAAACATTTTTTTAGGAGATCGCTAAAAATAGAAATTGCAATGTCATCATCATATTACAATTCTTATAAGTCTAAAAATAGAGTGGTCAAGGTCAAAGATTATTGGCCTGTAGGGGTATCGTATGACATTTCTTAGTTTATAATAAAAGCCTTTCTTTGCGTGTGCATGATTCAGTAAACTTTTTATAGGCAAACATGACGAAAGTAATGCATGAAGCAGCTACTCCTAATATAAAAGCTACCCCTAGTAGGTGATAGAAATATTTTGTAAGCAGCCTTTTCAAACAAAAAATCAATTTTCTCGAAAACGGTCTATAATTTGTCAAAATAAATTAAAAACCCTCCCATTTCTCTCTGTCGACTTTTCAACGTATCTAACACATATATCAAGTTAGGGCAGCTACCCAATGTAAAAGCTACCCTTGTAGGTGATAGAAATATTTTTAAGCAGATTTCAGCCTTTTCAAACAAAAAAATCAATTTTTCTCGAAAACGGGCCAGAATTTACCAAAAATAAATTAAAAAAACCCTCCATCTCCCCCTGTCAACTGTTCAACGTATCTAACACATATCAAATTGGGGTAGCTACCCCAACGTAATTTAAGACTGTACATAATTAATACATATTTAAGATAAATACTGATGTAAAATAAAATCCTTTATTTATTTCAAATATTTGTAATACGTTGTTCATCTAAAAATTCAAACGTTTTCTTAATTTTAGAAAGCCTTCTTTAACTGTGAAATATTACAGATCACTATTCGATATAAAACGTACGTTTTAATATTTTCAAATGAATTGAGCATCAATATAAATTGTGATATAGTATAACAAAAGTTTAATATATTTTTTCAACGCAGTTGTGTTTTATAAGTGGTAATTTATCATTTCATGTATAAATTTATCAAAACATGAAAAAATGACTCTTAAATTAACCAGTTCCATTTTGAAACAACAAAGAGCACTTTTGTACTTACGTAAGCTCAGAAGAAACATATGCATGCAATTTATCCATTTCATGTATAAATGTATCGAAATGCTCTTTAAATTAACCAATTCAATTTTGAAACAACAAACAGCACTTAAAACATGACTTGTTTTTTAATTTATTTTGATTAGGACTCAATTTTCGATGGAGCGTGGATATTACTGCTTCAAGAATTGTAGGATAATGAACGCAGTTATTTTGCTTTGAAAGCATTTTATGCAGGTGTGAATGCGAACATTCTATATTTATCTTAGTCACCAATTCACATTACAATTTTGAAACGGGATTTGCAAATGTATGAATGCAATTGTGTCATTTGTATTGCATAAATACATGGCGTAAAGTTTTCAGATTTACATGCTTTTGGGAACTGTTTTGACTTTTATTTAACGCAAGCTTTTTTCTCTTTTAACTGTATTATATTTTCACACTTTCTTTATATGCATGATATTTTACAATAACCTTCTTAGTGTATTTTTAAGTTATCATTTCATATAATTATGAAATTATTTGAAATTAACATTTTGTATTCAACACTTACCTAAGGATTCAATTATTTCCTTAACTTATTATAAGTTTTGTTATGAACGAATAAGTTCAACAATAAATATGTAATTGAAAATTATTATTAATTTTATTAAATACAACTACTACGACTGCTAGGTAAACTTTTTATTTAAGTATTTAACAAAATTAATAATAATTTTCAATCTCCTTGTTTACTTGTTTTCACTTTTTAACCTTTAAATAAAACAACAGTTAAATAGTTTCACACTCGTTTTCTGTTTCATTCTTTATATATGTGATAGAGATATTTGATAAGAAATAAAACAATTACACATTTATTTATTATAATCCGTAAATGTGTAATATGTAAAAAAAAATAATTATAATTACGCTTAAGTTCCCTACAAAAACTAAAACTAAACAATAAGAAAACTACTTCTATCGAACAATTTCCACATTTTTATTAACTTCAGCTAACTCACTGGTTAAACGTTGCACTTTTGACACTTTCAGAGACTATGTATGTTCACAAAATGTCCTGCAACCACCTAACGTTTTGATTTTAAATTCATGCTGGTTTGCGGGATCCAGCGTTTGGAGGTAGGGTTTGAGTTATGGGTGGTTGTGGTGGTGAACCCTTGGTGTGATTAATTTCAAGTTTTCCCTCCATATTGCTGTAAAGGTGGCTGCAGTAGTGCTGGTGGTGGTGGTGCTGGTGGTGAATGTTTTATACTCCCATTCTATTAACTAGTATTAACACAGGATATTTTATACATACATACATATCTAACAAAAATTATTATTACATCCTAAATTACTACCGACAAAAATAAATTACATTCTAAAAAATTACTACTATTGAAAAGAAAACCTAATTACTAACTTACATACAGATAACACACCTATCACACATCAATCCTCAACTTACGCAAAATGCTTTCCGTGTTTTTAATATTACGACGCATACATTCTAACTCCCGATTTGCCTTAGCCAGTTTTTCGGTAAGTCCTTCGATTCGCTCCATTCTCATCCCTCACTATTAACATAGTCGTTGTAAATTTTACGTAACCACGCAACACTTTTTTCTTACAGCCTGCATACATATATATATATATATATATATATATATATATATATATATATATATATATATATATATATATATATATACAGGTGTTACTTAAGTGTATGTACTTATTTTAAGGTGATTGCTGAGGCGATTTCGAGCCAGAAAGCTCATATGAATGTATGTCCTCAGAAGCTTCGTTATCGATCTACAGGCTGTTGAAGTTGTTGTGTTTTTCGGGTTTTTCCAAATTTTCGAAAACCCTTCTAGATATTACATTGAAATTTTACATATTGTATAAGGGCATAAAGGCCCTTATTTCAACTGAAAAGTTCATTTTAATTTAACCAGTGGCGTAGATAAAGCTAGGTCATGACATAAATTCCACAAAAAATGTGTTACGCCACTTTTTATATGACGCGTTTACACGATATTCATCAGAAATCAATTCCGAACAAAAAGGTCTCCATACATTTTCACGTAAAACTCACCGTTTAGGAAAAATAATTAAAAGTGTCGTGTCGTTATAACGTGCAGTTTATTTACAAGATAAAGATGTGTCACAAAACACAAGTGAGCTCTGTCCGTTGATAAGGAAACATCGCTATGTATTTCGTTAATAATCCTGTCATGTCAGTCTTTCTTGACAGGCAATAACTAGTTTTCCAAGTCTTTTGTCTTCATAAAAGTAAGAGAAATGGTCAATTATGCTATTTCGGAGATCACCGACATGCATTTCGTCTATGGTCTGGTTGACGGCAATGCTAAACAAGCCAGGCGTCTTTACCAAGAAAGATTTCCCAACCGTGCTGTTCCCGATAGTAGAACATTCACAAACATCCATCTGCGACTATCTCCATGTGGCAGTTTACAAAATGGAAACCGAGAGGACGACCTCGTACAGTGAGGACGGCGGAAGTAGAGGAGGCTGTTCTCAATGAAATTGAACAGAATCCAGGATCTAGTACACGCAAAATTGGGAGTGCGTTGAATATTTGCCACAAAACTGTATGAGAAATTTTGAGAGAATATTTGCTGTATCCGTATCATCTGCAAAGAGTGCAAGCTCTCCTTCTACGAGATTTTCCAGGACGCAGGAATTTTTCCATGTGGTTTCTCCAGAAGGTTGCAGAAAATTCTTCATTTCTACAGGAAAGTTATCTTCACGGATGAAGCAAATTTCGCCAGAGATGCAATCAGAAATTTTCGTAATGCTCATTTATGGAGCGATGAGAACCCTCATGCTATAGTAGAAACAAAATTTCAGCAGCAATTTTCACTCAACGTGTGGGTTGGTATTATTGGAGATTTTTAGTTGGACCATTCTTTCTTACAAGGCGTCTTGACGGCAATACCTATCGTGCGTTTCTTCAAAATAATTTGCCTGAATTACTAGAGAATGTCCCTCTTCTAGTACGTCAGCACATGTGGTTCATGCACGACGGTGCCCCGGCCCACTTCAGCATTTTGGTGCGTGAATATTTGAATTCAGTTTACCCAAATCGATGGATAGGTAGTGAGGGCCTCAGTTCTGGCCACCGAGATCGCCTGATCTGAACAGCTTAGACTTTTATTTCTGGGGGCATCTTAAAACTCTAGTTTATAATACACCAGTTCAGACGTTGGAAGACTTACGCAATAGAATAATTGAGGGCTGTGCAACCATACAGAACACACCGAATTTTTGAAAGAGTGCGTCGTTCAATGAGGAGAAGAGTAGAAGCCTGTATAGAAGCGGATGGTGGACATTTTCAGCATTTTTATGAATGACTGCACGAAAGTTTCTCCTTTATTGTTCAGTTTCTGTAAATAGTTTCTATGTTAGGAATAAATGCACTTTATAACGACACGATACTTTTTAATTATTTTTCCTAAACGGTGAGTTTACGTGAAAATGTATGGAGACCTTTTTGTTCGGAATTGATTTCTGATGGATATCGTGTAAACGCGTCATATAAAACAGTGGCGTAACACATTTTGTTTGTGGAATTTATGTCATGACCTAGCTGTATCTACGCCACTGGTTAAATTAAAATGAACTTTTCAGTTAAAATAAGAGCCTTCATGCTCTTGTACAATATGTAAAATTTCAATGTAATATCTAGAAGGGTTTTCGAAAAATTTGGAAAAACCGAAAAACACAACTTCAACTGCCGTAGATCGATAACGAAGCTTCTGAGGACATACATTCATATGAACTTTCCGGCTCGAAATCGCCTCAGAATCACCTTAAAATAAGTACGTACACTTAAGTAACACCCTGTATGTATGTACATATATATATATATATATATATATATATATATATATATATATATATATATATATATATTATCTAACAACCCCAATAATTTTTTGGTAGTAAGATCAAAGATGCAAAATTTGCAGTTACCGCCACTTCTGATGGTAACGATGTGCAGTTATTCTATATTTGTAAAATTCGTGTTAAAAACTTTGGGTTTCTCACCTTTGACACGCCGCCTGAGTTACTATATAAAACCGTTTATTAAAGAAAAAATCGTTCATTAATAGGTATCATTAATGAATGATTTTGTATACATTAATAAAGCATGTTAATGCACGGTCGACGGAAAAAAAACTAATAATCTAGTCTAGCAGTGGCAAGAAGTGGCAGAGAAGTGTTTTAAAACTAATTTAATTACTAGCTTGATAGCGTATAGGTTTGATACTGATATAAATAAATACATACAACTGTAATATAAAAATTGTTGATTTTTTAGGCTACGTGCAAAAATATAATAAACATATCGATGAATGTGATATCAATAAAGGAATTACTCGCAGCGATTACACGCATCATGGTATACATTTCAACATAAAGGAAAATCAAAAGATTTGTAACAATCTGTTGGATACGATAGAACGATCAAGAACTAACAACAATAAGAAACAGTGCAATTTAATTAACGTAGTGGATGCCAAGGAAACACAAACACCTGAACAGTACGAACATAAGGACAGTGCATACTAATGCAGATGAATTAGCGGGCATTTAACCTAACAATTGGGTTCTAGATGAAGAAGAAGATGACAATCAAGAATTTTAATACCAAGATCTCCCACAGAGTGGATTAAACGACAGTGCCTTATCCATCTCGTCAGAGTTGGTGCTCAACAACGTCGATGAATAATTTCAATAAACGGTGCTAACACATAAATGGTATACTAATAAATATATTAAATCGCAAACCAAATTAAGATTTAAACTTAGAAATTTTAATAACGATTATCATTTGCTGTTGAGAAATATTAAACATGTAATAAGTTTTGAATCTGTTAATACTACAGTAGCTACTTGGTTTGAAATCCATTAAAGGATACGATTGATTTTAAAAATTAAATTAAAATATAATCATTAAGCTAGAAATTATTTTGAATTGTCTTAATGGACTCAATTAATGTTGTTTCATTACGCTGAAAAATTTTATTTTTTCTTGAACAAATGTATCCATATCAACATTACCTTTTTTGAAATTGTATTTATGACAGGTATTTAAATTAGATGTATGTGCTTAGTGTATTAAGAACAAAATTCTTGAGATTATTAAACGAGAGAATCCAGTATATTAAGTGTCTAAACAAATTCTAATTTATTACACATTGACGAGATGCTATAAATTTATTATTTTGGACGATCTTAAAATTACTATATCGAACTGCGATTACTTTCTTTACTACATTCAGAAATCAAGACAGTAAATTTAAAAATAAAATGTGTGACTCACCATAAAAGTTAAATTAACGTTTGAGAAATAGTGACATTCAGTAAAATTTCATTAAGTCAAAATTATGCGCTTCAACATGTAATAACAAAAGGAGATTAATAAATAAATAATTAGAATGTTATGTCAATCTATTCTACATACTATAGACAAGTTGAAACCAGATAATAATTGACTAACATTTTGAACTAGAATTACTTTGCAGTCATACACGGCTCTGGTTCAAAACATTGATTACGTCTCATATTGTACATAATTTAATAAAAAACATTATTGATATTTTAAATTTATTTGACATGGAATATAACCCTATTATAAATAAGATAAGTTTGTGAACAATGCTTGTCAAACATTAATCACTCAAAACACGTCGTTGAAGTTTAAATGTATCACAATAATTTGACTAATCAAGGTCATAAAATAACATGTTCAGGGTATTAAACTCTGTGTATGGTTTGTAAGAATTCCTACAACTAGCGAGTTAACAAATAGTTATGTATGGATAATAGAGTTGGTATTCCAATGCAGATGAACTTAAATTTCAATAAAACTGCACTAACACAGGCTGGTTTAGCACATAAATCACATTAAATGTAAAACCAACATTATAATTTAAAATAGAATCCTTGGTAACAACTTACTATTGATTAGATGTCAAAATATTAACCTGGTTAAAATTTTTGGGATTGGTATGACAGATGGATCTCATTGAACGGGACTTATTTCAAAAATTAAAAAATTAAATTAACAATTTTTTTATATCGCTTAACAATTGTCAGTTTGCATACGTTAAAAAGTGTTTACTTTACATATTTTGAGGCTGTTCTTCGATACGGCATATTATTTTGGGGAAATTCTGTTTTATCGAACAAGGTATTTAAATTCAAAAGAAAACGATTAGAGCCTTAGCTGGTATTAAGACAAGAGACTCATCCCGTACTTATTTCAAGAAATTCCAGATTCTTACGGCAAACAATCTTTTTATCCTTGAATGTACTATTTATATATTTGGGGTTTTATGCTTATCTGATGCGTATTCCCCTTGTGTCAGTGAGTCAAACAGTAGTGGTAGTAGTTCTACAAGTAATTTTGCTCAGCAAAAGAAAAAAACGTTTGAGAGTTGAGTGTTCAGGGAAAAAATTTCATATTCAAAATGATGGCGCTTCAACGAGTCGAGCACATAATAATCAAGTGGATGGGGATATAGATCAAATAATAGGAGATGTTGTGTTCAATATACCGAGGGGAGTGTTGCTAGTGAAGACGAAGAGATCGAAGACCAAGATAATAATATTGACATTTCCCAATTGAATTGACGTTCAGTCGATGGCACCTCACTGGTTCAGAACATTACTATTGACGCTCAAATATATGAAGATTTTTATAATAAAACCCCAATTGATATTTTCAAATTCTATTTGACCGATGAAATTGTAACCCATATTGTAGTGGAAACTAATCGCTACGCCGAACAATGGTTGGCCAAACCAAACAAACCAAAATCCCGTGTTAGGAAATTGGTTTCTACTAATAATTTAGAAATCGAAAAATTTTTGGGTGTTCTTCTGTGGATGGGTTTGGTAAGATATCCATCACTGCGATCATATTGGAGGAAGAGTCCTTTGTATTCCAATGAGATTTCTAAAATTTTGCCCCCAAAACAGATTCGAACTGCTCTTTGCTATGGTGCACTTCAGCGATAATGAAAATCCTTCGCTTGACAATGACAGACTCCGAAAACCGAGTCCATTGGTAACCAAATTACTAAAAAGATTCCAAAATATTTTCACACCTGGTTCAAAGTTGTGTATAGATGAGACGATGGTCCATTTCCGTGGACGCCTGCATCTCAAACAATATATAAAGAATTAAAAAAAACAAATTCGACATAAACGTTGTGTTGTGAAGGTGGATATACTTATAATTTGAAAATGTATTGTGGTAACGCCTGCGTGCAAGGGTTACAGACATCCGCAAATGTAGTGCTACACCTAATAGAAGGACTTTTGGACGCTGGTCGGATATTGTACACCGATAATTTCTACACAAGTGTTTCTTTGGCTACTAAATTGTTGGCATTTGGTTGATACTCTGCGTACAATCCAAAGGACGTAGTGCAAAGAAAATTGAAGCGTAAAGATGTAGTGGTGCAAGAAAGTGATACCGGATTAAAATGGCACGACAAAAAGGACGTCCTTATGTTGAGTACTGTTCACACGCATGCACAGTAAGAAACACAGAAAAGAGGTGATGAAATTGAAAAACCAGAAGCTATCCTTAGTTATAATAGTGCAAAATATTTCATTGATATCTTCGATCGGGTCAAGGCTTATTCGCATTGTTTACGAAGAAGTACAAAATGGTACAGAAAACTAGACATGGAGTTTTTATTAGGTTCTGCCGTATTAAACGCTCACATAGTTTACAAGGAGGTTACTCAGAATAGAATCTCAATCATAGATTTCCGAGAACAACTCTCGTTATCTCTGCTTCAACTCGTGGAGACTAACCTAAACCAAACTTTCGAAGAAGGAAACAATGGACAAAGTGATGGAAACCTACTCGCGTTTGTGTTGTGTTGTGGTCTACCGAAATCTCAAAGAAAGACGAGCGCTAAAAAGCGTCGCGTTCCAAATGACAATGTTCTGCCTGTAGCAAATGCTATTGTGTTGAATGTTTTTTTGAAGACCATATAACGCCCCCTATTTTTGGGTGCTACTTTATACTTATTTTTATTTTGCGCCCTTCTGGTTTGGTAACCCAGCGCGGTTTTATCTTGCCTCGGCTTTGCTCAATCGGGTTTATTTTATAAACGGGGTGTGGTTCGTAGTAATTACTGGATGGGCTTAACACTGTAACCTTAAATAAAAATCGTAAAGCATTTTTAAAATGTATATTAATCAGATATTTACAATTAATAAAAATCAGAAGGTAATGAACACAATATGTGGTGAACTTCTCGGTCCGGGTCTGGCGTCACTGGGTGCGACGTCGCTTCTGTGAACAAAAGAGAGTTTTGTTTAATCTATTCCTTACCTAAGAGGCAAAGTTTAGGTTACGGTCCTGCATGTACAGTAGCCCGAGCGTTATGCTTGATGCAGTGGTTGATCGGAGCGCCAGCGCAATGAACTCGAATCGTTTGAGAGAATCGATATCGTGTTTATATGTCAGTAACTCTGAAGCGCTGAAGCAGGGATGTCCTACTCCTCGGGAAATAATACACGCGAATGCGCGTCTGCAAACGCGAGCTCTCTCGACGGTCTTTCTCTAATTATAACCGGTTAATGTAGGCAATTAGATTATTTATCTAACTAAATTAATTACCGATCTCTATACTAAGTTTAATTATTTATAATTAATTAAGGAAAAATACTTAATATTAAAACTACTCTAATAGGTTTACGTAAAGATAGAATAATCTACGTACTATCTAATATATTTACAAACGTTCTCGCACCAGGTATTTACGATGGTTAGGTGGACTACTAATTTATACAACAGGTTATGGAGGTACTCTTCTGCGATTCACAGACACTGTGTACGGTTATTAAGTACTGGATGTAGGAAGTGTGTGAGTTTCGAGCGGGATTTCAGTAATGGCCAGAAGACGTAGGCGACGGCCTGTCTTTACTGTATATACTAAGAGAAAGGTCGTAGGTCTTTACAGCCCTGTAACAACCCTTCACCCTCAAGTGGTGATGAGATACGTCGGGGGCTACCCCTGCGTTCCTCTAGGTATACTTTGTAGTGGCGAGTGCCGACGGGATCTACCCTTCGTGCTACTCTAGGTGTTAGTGTAGTTGGTATTACGTCGGGGGTTACCCCTGCGTGCTACTCTAGGTATACTTTGTGTAGTATAACTCCTGGAGCTCAGCCCGGAATTATTTACGGTCTGTAGTGTTTGAGTGTAAATTGTCAGAATGTATAACTTTACAACTTACGTGTCTATCAATAGCAGTACAGAATTGAACTTTAGGTTGCCCGATCGCGAAGGACTCTTTGTCGGTGAACAACAGGTCGGTGCTTACGCTAAGCAAACGGAGCGGCTGCGGCTACTGGTTTCTGGAACGGTCAACGGTACGGTGGCGGCTGCTGGATATCGGCTTAACTTGAATCTACGGAGATTCATCTTCCCTTTATTATGCGCGTCGCGAGTTTATAAAGGTGCATCTGTGGGCGGTTTCGCGGCTACCGTGCGGGGGATGCCGTTATGTGATTGGTTAAAATCGTTCTGACGTGCAGAAACTTACGGTTTCTTAGAAATACACGTCAGCGGCGATGAATAAATTATTTGTTGTGCAATAGACCGTAAACTTATGAAATCTTACATACAGGATGGTCCGCACCTAATTTATTCTAAAACACATACGTACAGAACGCTGGTTCTTTACATACCACCCTTTCCTCTTCTTGCGGAAGATCCGTCCGCTTCACTTTTATTCTTGCGCCGTCGGGCGTGATTACGCTGACGCGGCGGCGATTGCGTCGCTGTCGGCGGTTAAGGTACACCGGGGGTGGCGGCATAAGGTGGGTCGGTTCGGAGACCTCTTGGATCCGTAGGTCCTTAATTCCTTCTGTGACCTCGGCCGCCCGGCGTAGATGTTCCGGTGTGTCCGGGGTCTTCGGTCTACCATCCGTGTGGAGCCGGGGTGGTGACCAATACCATTCCACACCCCTCCCGGATGGTCCTGGAGACGGTGTGCGGGGCGTAGGCGGCGGAGTTTGGTCCTGGACCGGAGCACTGCGACGCGTCAGGAACGCTGCGTCCAAGTCTTCGGTCCCGGGTTTGCGGTAGTGGTGGGGCTGCCATGGCGAAATCCTTAACGGAGTCTTTTTTCTTATGCATTGTTTGAATGGGGCCATGTTGTGGGAGATAGCATTTCTGGTTTTATCCTTTGCTTTTATATGATTTCGAATACGCGGGTTTTTAATAGCCGTTAAATTTTCAACGTTACCATTGGTCGTTGGTCTAGTCTGATCCGTGACGTCAGTCGCATTTCTCAAATCTTTTACATGCGCTTCTCCCGCGCTTTTTCTACTACCGGGTTCTCGGAGCTCAACAATTACGGGCGATTTGATTTTATACACAAGGTACGGACCGGCATACTTTTTCGCTAATTTCGCGGAAAATTCTTTCGCTTTGCTTGACAGGTAATGTGTTTTACGATATACGAGATCTCCTTTGCGGGGGCGGTAGGCTCGGTGACGCAGGTTGTAATGATACCGTTGTACTTCAAAGGTCTTTGCTAATGAATCTCTAGCAAGTTCTTGTAGATCTTTTAAATACTTCATGTGTTGCGCTTGATCAGCTGCGGTTACGGCGGTTGCTTCTGTTGTCGGCGGTTGTTTCTGGGTTGACCATGCCCTAGGTGGTTCTAATTTCTCCGAGATTAAGTAAGGCAGGGAGAAACCAGTTGATCCATGCTGTACGGTATTGATAGCGAAGGCTATTTCAGGCAGGTGAGCGTCCCACTCTCGCTGGTTATTTCGCGTAAATTGTGCGATCATCGTCCCGATCACTTTATTGGTTCTTTCCACCGGGTTGGCATGCGGGAGTATGGTGGAGTAGAACGATGGTTGATTCCATGCTCCTTCAAGAACGTGCGGAATAATTTGCTGGTATACTGTGGGCCGTTATCGGAGATCAGGTGTCGGGGAGTTCCAAAGCGGTATATTATTTGTTCTTTTAACGCTTGGATAATCGGCGGACTGGTAGCGTTACGGAGCGGTTTAAGTTCGACCCACTTAGTTAACCGGTCTTGAAAAACTAACAGGAATTTATATCCTTTCTTGGAACGCGGCAGCGGTCCGATAAGGTCGGTACTTACATTATTCCACGGATGTCCAGGTCGCGAAAAGTACATTTCTCCTTGCGGCTTTTGCGTAGTACCTTTATAAGTCTGACAACTTATACACGTTTTTACGTATTTTATCACGTCGGATTTTATGGTGGGCCAGTAGTAATTGCGGTATATGCGGCATAGTGTTTTCGCAATTCCCAGGTGTCCTGCGGTAGGGACATCGTGACATTCTTCCAGGATATCTCGGCGTTTTTCTAGCGGTATACAAATTTTCCAACTAGGATGGCTTCCCATCTCTTTTTCGGGTGTCGGATCAGGGAATGATTTAAATAGTTGTCCTTCATCTATTTTATATCTTGGGTGTTGATCAGGGTGTTCTCGGACTTGCTGTATCAAGTATTTATACCACGGACAGGTTATTTCTTCGGTTTCCTCCACCTCTAATGGAGACAGGTCGGCTTTTACTTTATAGTCCTCGTGTAAGCGAGATAGCGCGTCGGCCACATTGTTCAGTGCCCCTTTACGGTACTCCACCTGGAAGTCGAACTGTTGTAGTTCCATTATCCAGCGGGCTAGACGGGATGTCGGTTTCTCTAGCGTGCGAAGCCATTTGAGACTTCTATGATCGGTTAACACAGTGAATTTATAACCCTCTAGGTAACTTTTTAACTTTTGTATGGCCCATACTACGGCCAGACACTCTTGTTCAATCGTCGAGTAATTCCTTTCCGCTGGGTTTAGTGCCCTGCTGATGTACGCTATCACTCGTTCATTCGGCGCTTGTCCTTGTGTTAGCACGGCTCCAATTCCGGTGGTACTTGCGTCGGTTTGTAATACAAAAGGTTGATTAAAATCCGGACAGGCTAATACAGGGGGGGCGGTCAATGCTTGTTTAATGGCTTCAAAGGCGTGATTTTGGGTGTCGGTCCACTGATATCTGGTGTTCTTCTTCAAGAGTTCGGTAAGCGGTTGACTTAGTTTCGCAAAGCCGCTAACATATTTGCGGTACCACGACGCCAGTCCCAAAAATTGACGGAGTTGCTTAACGGTACGGGGAGCGGGTATTTGGATAATTGCGTCGATTTTTTCTGGATCAGGTAAAATTCCTTTTGCGGTGACGACGTGCCCAAATATTTGAGTTGGGTCTGACAGAAGTAGCATTTGTCTGGTTGTAGTTGAAGTCCGTTATCACGTAGTCTCTTGAATACTTCCCGTAGGTTATGCAGGTGTTCTTGAAATGTTTTTCCCAGGACTATGATATCATCTAGATATACAAAAGCGCGTCCAATCAGTTCTGGACCAATAATAGAATCTAGGAATCTCTGGAATGTAGCAGGGGCGGAATGAAGTCCAAACGGTAGAACTTTGAATTGGTATAGTCCACGGCCGGGCACTGTAAAAGCGGTGATGGATTTACTTCCATCTTCTAGAGGAATTTGCCAGTATCCTTGTTTCAGGTCTAGGGTACTGATATAGCTTGCTTCTCGCAACTGGTCTAAGATGCCTTGAATATATGGTAACGGGTATGCATCTATGATGGTGACCTGGTTAACTTTTCGAAAGTCGACGCAGAATCGATATGAACCAGTTGGTTTCTTAACCAACACTACGGGAGAACTCCACGGGCTGTGGGACGGTTCTATTATGTCCTCTGCGAGCATATTATCAACTTCTTGATTGATAAGTTCTTGCATTGCTGGATTGCGGGGATAGTATCGCTGTTTGATCGGTTTAGCATCGGGCACGAGCGTGATCTTATGTATAACATCTTTGGCTTTTCCTGTTACCTTTGTGAATTTCCTCATCTCGGTTTCCAGGAATTCGTTTAACTCAGGCAGCTGGTCTACGTCTGGTCCATGTATTCCACTCAAGCCTCCTTGCACGGAACTTTGCAAGGGGATACGTATTCCGGCGATTTCTAGTTGTTTCTGGTGTATATGTAGAGTGGCCTGAAGATGTTCCAGCGCGTCTAATCCAATCACAATGTCGGTGGACAGTTGGGGTATGTAATAGCCCGGTAACTGGAGAGTTTTCGTGCCTATCTTGGCGGGAAAAATGTATAAGCCGCGGGTTTCCGTCATGGAACTGTCGGCAAGACGTACAGTTGCAGCTTTTAGCGTGCTCGGATATATACGGTTGTTAATTAGTAAATTCTTTACTTTCTCGCCTATATATGTTCGGGAGGCTCCGGTATCAATTAAAGCATTGATGGTTTTGTTAAAGACCATAATCTCTAGGAAGAGTCTATCATCGTAGGAACGATCTAATCTTTTATCGGGTTTCCTTCGTGTAAACTGCGCTACGGTTTGTAGCCAAGTGGTCCACTCGCTGGCGGTTGTTTTGTTTCCAGGTGTAAGAGCCGGGGTAGTAAAAAGTTCCTGGTGTCCCTTTACCGGCGTCTGGAGTTTTCCGACCGCGGACAGGGGCAGTCGCGTGATAATACACCTTCTTTGCTGCATCTCGAGCAAAAAGCTTTAAACGGTTCTCTACACCTCTCTTTGAAGTGTCCGGTTTTCCCACATCTCCAGCAGACGGTGGAGCGGTCATACGGGGTGGTGATAGGTTTTGGAACGGTTTTAGTGGTGTTGATTTCACGGGGACGGTGTGCTGGTGTGTCAGGAGCTGGTGTTAGACCACTAAAGTGTACCTTCTGGCGGTTTGGACTGGGAGACGGCGAGTGTGTCCGCGGAGGTAGCATTTCGAATTGGGTGGCCAACTCGAGAAGTTCGGTCAGGTCTTTAAAATCTCTCTGGCGGATATAATATTTATATTCTACCCTCAGGTTGTCATACATACGTTGTAGTTGTTCTTCTCTCGACATGTTTCCATGGCGTCGCATTAGGGTCAGGACGGCAGTCACGTATTCCGTAGCTTTTTCTCGGGGTTTTTGCAATCTATTTCGGATTTCCTCCTCTAATTGAAATTGATGTCGCGGTGGTAAAAATTGTATTTTAAAACTGACCAAGAAATCTTTCCAAGTCATCCAGGATTGTTGATGGTTTCTGTACCATAACAGGGTGCTTTCCTTTAATAATTCCGGAAGGGCGAGTAATAGATCACGGTCGGTGATGTTGTAGCAGGTTTGTAATTCTTCTACTCTTTCCAAAAAAGAAATCGGATCGCTGATACCGTCGTATTTCACACCCCATTTGCGTATTCTATCGCAAATATCGGCGCGTCTGGTTCCGGTAATGTCTAGGTGTTCCCCAGCTGGTGGTGGCGGTATCGGAGTGGCTAATGTTAGTATTTCTGGTGTTAGTGTGGTTACTTGTCCTTCTCCGGTGCGTATGTATTTTATTATCCTGGCACGAAGTGCATCTACATTTCCTCCTGTCTCTAGTTTATATTTCCTAGCTTCGGTTGCTAATTCATCCTTCTTGAGATGGTAAATCCATCCCACTCTGGTGTCGGTATCTTCAGAGTCCCTCGGTATACTCATCCTGTAACAGACAGATTAGTGTCCCTGGAAAACAAAAATATGTGATTACTGGTACTTCTGCGGTCCTTTTGGAATCTGTAAACGGAAAATTATTTAAGGTGTTCAGTGTTTTTCGAGCCCCACGTTTAGGTGCCAAATTTATAATGCCCCCTATTTTTGGGTGCTACTTTATACTTATTTTTATTTTGCGCCCTTCTGGTTTGGTAACCCAGCGCGGTTTTATCTTGCCTCGGCTTTGCTTAATCGGGTTTATTTTATAAACGGGGTGTGGTTCGTAGTAATTACTGGATGGGCTTAACACTGTAACCTTAAATAAAAATCGTAAAGCATTTTTAAAATGTATATTAATCAGATATTTACAATTAATAAAAATCAGAAGGTAATGAACACAATATGTAGGTGAACTTCTCGGTCCGGGTCGTGGCGTCACTGGGTGCGACGTCGCTTCTGTGAACAAAAGAGAGTTTTGTTTAATCTATTCCTTACCTAAGAGGCAAAGTTTAGGTTACGGTCCTGCATGTACAGTAGCCCGAGCGTTATGCTTGATGCAGTGGTTGATCGGAGCGCCAGCGCAATGAACTCGAATCGTTTGAGAAAATCGATATCGTGTTTATATGTCAGTAACTCTGAAGCGCTGAAGCAAGGATGTCCTACTCCTCGGGAAATAATACACGCGAATGCGCGTCTGCAAACGCGAGCTCTCTCAACGGTCTTTCTCTAATTATAACCGGGTTAATGTAGGCAATTAGATTATTTATCTAACTAAATTAATTACCGATCTCTATACTAAGTTTAATTATTTATAATTAATTAAGGGAAAAATACTTAATATTAAAAACTACTCTAATAGGTTTACGTAAAGATAGAATAATTCACGTACTATCTAATATATTTACAAACGTTCTCGCACCAGGTATTTACGATGGTTAGGTGGACTACTAATTTATACAACAGGTTATGGAGGTACTCTTCTGCGATTCACAGACACTGTGTACGGTTATTAAGTACTGGATGTAGGAAGTGTGTGAGTTTCGAGCGAGATTTCAGTAATGGCCAGAAGACGTAGGCGACGGCCTGTCTTTACTGTATATACTAAGAGAAAGGTCGTAGGTCTTTACAGCCCTGTAACAACCCTTCACCCTCAAGTGGTGATGAGATACGTCGGGGGCTACCCCTGCGTTCCTCTAGGTATACTTTGTAGTGGCGAGTGCCGACGGGATCTACCCTTCGTGCTACTCTAGGTGTTAGTGTAGTTGGTATTACGTCGGGGGTTACCCCTGCGTGCTACTCTAGGTATACTTTGTGTAGTATAACTCCTGGAGCTCAGCCCGGAATTATTTACGGTCTGTAGTGTTTGAGTGTAAATTGTCAGAATGTATAACTTTACAACTTACGTGTCTATCAATAGCAGTACAGAATTGAACTTTAGGTTGCCCGATCGCGAAGGACTCTTCGTCGGTGAACAACAGGTCGGTGCTTACGCTAAGCAAACGGAGCGGCTGCGGCTACTGGTTTCTGGAACGGTCAACGGTACGGTGGCGGCTGCTGGATATCGGCTTAACTTGAATCTACGGAGATTCATCTTCCCTTTATTATGCGCGTCGCGAGTTTATAAAGGTGCATCTGTGGGCGGTTTCGCGGCTACCGTGCGAGGGATGCCGTTATGTGATTGGTTAAAATCGTTCTGACGTGCAGAAACTTACGGTTTCTTAGAAATACACGTCAGCGGCGATGAATAAATTATTTGTTGTGCAATATCGCGTAAACTTATGAAATCTTACATACAGGATGGTCCGCACCTAATTTATTCTAAAACACATACGTACAGAACGCTGGTTCTTTACAACCACAATGCCAAAAAAATGAATACATAATGTACTAATATTTTTGCCCTATTACTTTTTATTTTCGTCGTTGCCTACTTTGTTTATTTTTCCATAAAATGTTTAGTTCATCATTTGTCAACTGAACTTCTTGTAATGAAACACTTAAGATTCTATGTACAATGAAGATAGTAAATAAAAAAATACTACTCATTTGTGGTCTATAGAATATCCACATTTGCCATATTTTTGCTGTATTACTGTTTGTTTTCGTCGTTACCATGTTTATTTTTGCATAAGAATTCTAAATTTATTTAGTTTTTATAAAAGTTAGTTTTTATTTTTAATCTATATAATATCCACTTTTTGCAAAATTCTATAAACAACGTGTTTTGTAAGGTTTGTATTTCCAATAAAGTATATTTTTGTATAATAATAGGGTCCGTTTTATTTTTGTCTTAAGATTCCATTAAAACAGTAAGAAAAAGTCAAAATTTACGGACCAACATCAAGGTCTCGTCCCTCGGACCACGTACTTTCGGCCCCCATAAGAAAATGACATCAACGAGATACACGTCCTACGTTACGTGGCCAAATAGAATTGCCAGAAATGAGACATAGCATGTGTGTCGCGAGACCTAAAGTGCCAAATGAGGTACGACTCGCGCATTATACCTCATGGCGCTTAACGTGATAACAATGTAATAATTTATAATATTTTACTTTTAAAGCCAACGGTAAAGGGTGTTTTTTCGATTTTTCTGAAAATTTTAGGGCTTGTGCAACTGTTCAAGGAAAATGAAGCGTTGAAACACTTCTGAGGGATGTTGGCTGGATTGGCGTTTCTTCCACCAGGAGATGTTCGAAGTGGAATGGCACATTTGATAGAGGTGGCAGCTGCAGAAGAAGAAGATCTTCTAAATTATTTCGACTCCACGTATGTATCAGGCACTTTTAGGAGGATTGGAAATGCTGAAGCCCTGATGATGAGAAACATGCCACCAATGTTTCCAATCGATTTGTGGAATGTCCACCAAGCTATCCTTGAGGGTCAGTATCGCACTTACAGGACAGAGATGGAACAATAGATTTTCAAATTTGGTTGGTGGAAATCATCCAACAGTTTGAAAATTAATCTCCAAAATGAGGCAAGAGGTCGCTGCAGACACTACCAAAATTGAGCAGAGCAACTTCGGTGTGGTGTCTAGAAAAAACAAAAGGACCGTATTCGAAGGTATGCAGACGAGATTAAGTAATTTGTACAGACGATATGAGGGGACGTCGGACGATTTCTCTCTACTGTTGGTTACACTATTAGGTTACGCGCCAGTTAATAGGTCATAGGGTGGGTTAAGTGTATATATTGTTATAATTTTAATGTAACTTTACATCTAAAGATTTTTTTCATAAATGTAGTGGTAATAGTATAGTGCCGTTTTGGAAGATGCATTGTCGAGCACCAGTGGTGATGTTGACGAAGATGAGCATTTATCCAGTTTTTCAGGAACATCAAACATTAGTGTAGAATATGATGTAGCTGGCAGTACTATATGTAGAATTCTGAGAGATTTCAATAACGGTTGTGGACGTATATCTATCATAGCATACTTAGAGAAGAAGCTGAGCCAATCGGATATGCTAAGCGAAACGTTGACAGTACTTGTGCAAGTTCTTGGAGGGTTTTTATTGACAATTCCATGATGCGTAATATTAGAAAGTGTACTGAAGTTAAAGCAAATAGAAAATTTGGTGGCAGTCTATGGACAACTTCTTTGAAAGAATTAGACACGTTTATGTCTTGTATACGCTCGTGGGATCTATGGTGCTAAAAACTTTGAGTAGATCGATTGCGAAAGAAAACAGGGGGCCTAATTTCTTTTGTAATGGAATGTCCAGAGATAAATTCAACTAAATAAAGCGATTCATTCGATTCGACTTAAAATCAACTCGTCGAGATCGTCACAAATCTGATAAGTTTGCTGCAGTATCTGAAGTACGGAATAAATTTGTGAGTAACTGTATTATGTGCTATAAACCAGGAACAAACATTACAATTGATGACCAACTATTTCCTACAAAAGCTGGAGCTGACGTTGAAACAAAATGTATGTTGAATGGATTTCCTTACTTGGGCAAGGACGATTCAAAACCAACTAATATGTTATTATCTGAACATATTGTGATGAAATTAATGGAACCCTTTCTAAAAAAGGGGAGGAATGTAACTGTAGATAACTTTTTTACGTCTCTCAATTTGGCCAAAAGTTTGCAAAAGGACTCGACATCACTAGTTGGAACTGTAAACCGAAGTAGACGATTTTTATCATATAAAAAATCGAGAAATGATTATTATGATTATTTTGCAATTCTATCGTATTTGCGATAACCGAAAGGCTTATGTTGTATTAATTTAATATTAGACAGCTTCGATTAAATGCTTTAAACGCATGAAAGCATTAACATAATACGTTATAAAACATTAGAGTCATCGTATTGTTTAGTAAAGGAAAATTCAGAAATCTTCTCCGAAACATCAATTTAGGTCGTCGCATTCATTAGCCTTATATGGAACGGGCGAACGGGCTTTGCATTTTTCCGCAAAATTCTGAAGTTTTAAACATTTGACATTCAGTTAGCAATTATACCGAGAACGCAACATTTTAAGAACGAAAACTTATTTAACAAACTACTCTATATTCAAATATGCATAAATTAGTCGTTTATTATCGTAAGCACCACATTTAAAAAAACTGATACCTCGCACACACACGCACGCACTCACACGGATATGCACACCGAAATGTTTGCTATATGTGCCACTTTACATTAAAACAAAATTAATGATCTATGTGTTTACAAAACATTGCTTTGAAACAGTAAGTAATGCGTGAACAGTTAATTGTCTAGGCTATAAGTGAACTGTGTACATTACTGGTTAAAGATATAATAGAAGTATTGTTATCCCTGACATTCGGAGAGGTATTTTTCAAGTTGCTGTACTCAAGTAGTTTATGTTGATGAATTTGTTTAACATGTATAGTGGGGTTTGAATTAATAAACGTCTCATTGGGAGTGCTTAATTTACTTTCGATTTTTTAACTGATATTCTTTTTTGTTTCAGGTAAGCCTCCTTATTTATTCCAACAAATGGTCGACTACACTGTGAGTATTTTTAGGAATATTGCTTCAGTGTCATCTTACTTTATTAAGATGTATTATTATTTTTACTTAGTTTGCACCCTCATCTTTATTTATCGTTTTGCCCGATTACAAAAATGGTAGATTTCTAAACCGTTTTCTATTGTAATTTACGTAACCGTGTGCTAATTATCCATAGTACTCGTATTATTTGTTAAAAACGTTACATTTTTTTTCTTAGTGACGTAATTTAAAAAAAAATCGCTACTTTATTAATAAAATAGTTAACTCTAGACAAAGTTAATCGATGATGTTCGTAGCATAATTATCGAAAAAGCATTTAAGTTAGTATTTAAATTTTCTGTTTTTTATGTATGTTTAGTCTAATAACACGATAAAAATTAGTTAAAACCTAAACGTGTGTACAAGATACAACGGCACCTTTTATTTTTAGATTTGCACAAATGTTATTTCTTACTGAACGTTACACATCAACAATTAAAAATAATTAAGAATTACCCAGTCCGTGGATTTTCGAATATACCCGATGAAAGTGTTACTTCCCCTAACAAAATAAAGCACTCATAGTTTGCTTCTTTGTGTTTAAATGCACGAAAAGTGCCATTTATGGTTATTTTTTCTATTAACTATCAGATGAAATTCTGAAAAATTGTATGATAAATGATCATAATACCGTTTTGTGGATTTTCTAGCCCCATATGAGTTCTTTAATATTTTACAAAATTTTCAAAATTTGAAACTTGACTTGTTTTCATTTTTTTTTCGGAGGGGGCACATAATATTTTTTATCTATTTTATAAGAAAAGGTATCTTTTTTCTAAAATTGTGAACTTGTAGTGCAACCCATTTTCGATGTACTAACTCGCTAAGAAAGTCGTATATGGATTCATGACGACGAAGGTATCACGACAATGACAACAAAACTTACCGTATGAAGACAGTTATAGTAAAGAAAAAGAAAAAAAATTCCCAAAGTACATAGTAGAGTTCCAACCAAGGGAATTATAGTACACCATGACAATCCACCGTTACATGCATCATCTTCGACTTCTCTATTTTTGGGCGGTAGTAAAGTAAAAGTAATGGAATTACACCAGTTTCACCGGGTTCGGCAATGTGATAATGATCTCTGGCTGCTATATGTCGTTCGTTGTTCAATGTTCGTCGTTCGTGGTTCGCCGTTCGTGTTTCGTCGTTCGCCTTTTGTGATTTATTATTCAGTATAATACTACAATTGTTGACTTTTTGATTTGTCTGGCATCATATCATTGGGCGTTCAGATAATTTTATAACTAAACAAATCATTAAATTCAGACTTCAAAGGTGTACATTTAAAGACTGATAAATCAAAGTAAGGAACGGACAGTGTGTCATATTGTTTGCTAGTTCAAAGCAAAAATAAATATGGTAATGCAACAATTAAAATTATATTTGAGATAATTTAATAGCGACGCACCACTTCTGGGTCTGTCAAGCCAAAATTCAGGAAAAATTTACATCAGAAAAGCTTTGAATTGAAGAATTTAATTGAATTCAAGCCAGATTACTTAGTATCATAATACGCGGACTTCTTTTTTCCAAAATCTAATGTTATGTGTTGAATCCAAAAGTATTACCTGTGTTAAGCTAATTTTTTTTTATTAACTTCACATTTTACGATAAACAAATACGAGACTGTGATACGTACAGAACAAGGATTTACTGTATTGTCAAAAGATTTTCGATGGACAATTAAAACAATTCAAAGGTGAAATTTATTTCTAAATAAATCTTACGTTTACCTTCATATTTTGGAACCAAGTAGTCCGTGTAATGTGACACATAGCAATACGATAAAGTTAACATTGATAGCTTTTCAGCGCAACCCACAAAATATGTAGGTCTAACCCATGGTGGTGTCAAAAGGTGCCGACAAAGGCAATGTGGTATCCCTAGACAAGATCTAACCTATGGTTTAAATGGGAGCATCGGATTTGAGTACTGACGAAGGGAATCCTCGACGAGATTTATTGGAAGATGGTGTGAAAACTTCAAACGCAATTTGTGGAAGAAAAGAGCATCGGTAGTGGGTACCGAAAGGGAAAGTGATAGCGCCCTGTATAATTTACAGGTGGTAATTTAAATAGGAAACGTGATTTGCAAATTTATGTAAGTTACAAATTTCGATCTGCCCGGGTGGGTTGCGCTGGTAATACCCACAAGTGTAGTCGGATGCATTTTTCAATGTAAAATTCGTAAAATTCGGTATTAAAATTTTTTGTCCATGAAATATTGTAATTATTGTAAGTATAACAGATTTTATAAGGTTTGTAATTTCTTACTAATGATACTGATAATGATGAGCAGTGGAGTTACTGTACTTTGTGCTCCGACCGGTAAGACTAAATTTCTAATCCTCAAATTCGCCCATAAACCCATTTATATTTTATATGTGAACATTTGCTCACGTGAGGCATAGCGATATTCAGTGCTGCCAACATAACACATCCAGAAATTCTTGGGTTAGCGTTACATATAACTATTGAATTTTTGTGCAAATGAATTAATTTTATACATAATTCTTGATAGAAACAATTCACGATTATGAAGTGATTCCAGCCAATAAGTTAAGGAAGCTAATATTTCAACAAGACTGTTAGTGTAACTAGACGCTGTGCTTATCTTTAAGAAATTCTTACCACGACTCCAATTCGATCGTTTTTATGCTTTAATCAACACAAAATATTTTGTTGAAATACAGTTAATTTTTAGTTTTCCCACCTAAAGAGAACTACTTTGGTCGATCAAAGAATTCGAAATTAAGTTGAGGCTGAACATACTTTCTAAGTTTAAAAAAGTTTGTCTGTGTGTGGATCCAAGGGTACGTGCGTATGTGTGTAGTCCTCAATGCTTAATAAAAAAGATATTTCATTTAAATGGGATGCATGTATGCGTAGGAATGTAGTAAAAAAATTTCATTTGGAGGTACATTCAGTGTCTAGGACTTAAGTGTTTAGATCTCAGTGAAGGATAGTATTAAAGGGGTTATAGTGTGATATAAATAACATAAAAAAAATGCGCAAAACAATTTGTTAATTAAGAATACACAGTAATTCAGTTTAACAAATTACTTTAATACCTTATACTATATCTCGCATCATGAATTAGAGTAAAATTTGATTGTCCTTGCAGTACTTGACATTTAAAGGAAGTCGAACAAGTGGTTTGGCTAGCTTAAATTCGTCATGCTAACGCAAATGTGACAAAGCCGATATTCCTTAAATACGCGTACGCACGAACGCACGCACGCAATCTAGCACGCACACAAGCACCTACACACGCTCACGCGTACCCACACGCACATGAACACGCACACACACACACGCGTGCGCGCACACGCACACACACACGCACACGCGCACTTGCACGCGCACGCGCACTTTTACGAGCACTTGTATGCGCACGCGTACACGACGCACACGTACACGCACACGCACATCCACACGCGCACGCACACGCACAAGCACACGCACACGCACACGCAGACTCACACACCACGCGCGAATACGCACACGCTTGCACGCGCACTTGAACGAGCACTTGTAAGCGCACGCGCATGCGCGCGTACAAGCACATGCACACGCACACGCGCACGCACACGCACACGCTTATGCACACGCTCACAAACGCATGCACGCGCACGCACGCACGCACGCACGCACGCACGCACGCCGCACGCACGCAGCGCCTCACACATCGCATACACGCACACACGCACACACGCACACTTGCACACTTGCACACACACATGCACTTACGCACGCACGCACACACGCACACACTCACGAACTCACCGCACATTTAATCAGGTAAGCGAAATTTAAAGCAGCACTACACACTAGAACACACATTAAAAACACAACACACACACACACAACAGAATTAAAATATGTCACAACACGCACATTTACGACACACATTACGCACACTTGAGTTACAGAAAGTAAAAACAACAACACACACACACACACGCACACAGTAAAATTAATAGGTAGCAATAAGGTAACTGCAATTCAGCTAAACTACTCATAAGCAGTAACAAAAAGAAGACAAATTTACATATTCACATTTGTATCGTGAATAAAAACGGCCTTTGAACTAACCCCAAGAATACATTCGTATAGTTACCATAAATTACATATATAAAGAAATCAGTTCGTAGTCAAACAATTCTAAAAAAACTGACTGAATAAAATACACTTGAAAATTCAATAACACAAAGTCTTGCAAGGTTAGGGTGAAAATAAAACAGTTACGATAATAATATAACCGATAACCTACTGGCAAGCAATGACGAGAAAGTTTGAGTCACTGCGCTAAGAACTATAGTATCCCTTTCTCAGCTAACACGTTCGTCTATAAATCTTTCTTCTTTTAAAACCAATGAAAATGGGTTAGTTTTAACAGCTAACGCAATGGGCGTAAATATGCAATTGTGTGGCATGCTAAATACGTCTAGACACGTTCCTGGTATCTTTATCGTTAAAATTACAACAATTAAATTGAGGTTTATCATTCCACGTTTGTCCACTAATTTAGTCTTCTACGTGGGCGAAAACGTTCGTAAACAATCAACAACGCCAAGTCATTTTAGCAATGAGGGAGATACTGTACAATTATTTAAACAGATTTCAACTTAATACGCGTGCTTGCAAGATGGCGTATTGGTAATTAAATTACTTCCGCATTACTACCCTTTGTTATCAAGAGACAATTCTGTGCGATCCAATACTTAGTTATAACTAAGTAGTAACTTCCTGCAAGGCAATGACCAATTTTCGATAGGTTACACCAGCTTGTTTTATTGATTGCTGTGGGGTTTGATCTACATTTAAATACAGTACTTACGCTTGGATATAATCCTTTAATTAATCTCTTAACCACCAATATCTAACGGCTTTAAACTTAAGATGGTGGCGACTATTTACAGGTGTAAGTTGTTTATACGTTTTTTTAAGAAAATAGGAATTAAGGTGTTGATGCGAAGGTGACGGGTTAAGTAATTGTACACAAATTACAGTAATTATGACAATTAAAACATAATTTAGTGAGCGTAGTTCTTTTGTTTTTTCTTTTTTCTGTTTTGATAAACCAAAAATCAGGTAACCATACGTTACGTGTAGAATTAAATATACCCAAATGGTAATCAAATTTTGAAGAAAGATCCAAGGTCGAGTCGCACGAAATTTGTTGTTAACGGGTTCCGGTATTTAAGTCCAATTTGGGCCATACCGAGATACGTGATAGCGAGAAATTGCAGAAGTGAGAGGACAAAAGACGGCACAAAATTGAAAAGCAAAGAAGTAACTTTAAACGTTGGAGAAGTGAGTAATTTAGTAAAAGTTAATTTGGTGGAGGTTAGAAACTGAATGCAATAAACTGATAAGGAAGGAATATTGTACGTATTGAGGTCGCGCAACAAAAATTTGAAAGTAGGAAACTCTTCATACATCGGAGCGTGCAGTTGCGCTAAGGGGTCACAGGGAATATAGAAGAGCTTTTAGAAAAAATAGACGGAAGACTGAAGTAGAAGAGAAACTAGAAGATATAAGCAAAGATATAAAAGTAATAACGCAAGAAAATAAATTACTTAAAGATAACGTTAAGAAACAAGAATAAAGGACTTAGTTGTAAAGGGAGTAGTAAATGTAGAAGCGGAGGAGGAAAGAGAGACACTAAATAAAATTCTAATGGTGATGGATGAACAATATAGGAGTGTAGCTGGATGAAGATAAAGACCTAGAAGATTACGCAAAACTAGGAAAATTCAAGGAGACGGGACCAATACTGATTAAATTGAGTAGATACAATAAGAAAATGGAAATCCTTAAACGGGCGAAGCACTTAGAAGACAATGATATATGGATCAACGAGGACTTTACAAAAGAACTACAAGCAGAACGGAAAAAACTATTCCTGTTAATGAAAGAGGCGAGACAAAATGGAAAAAGGCGGTAATAAAGTATAACATTACGATACTGAGGCAAAGAAAAGAATAGCCCAACAACAGCCGCAAGGACAAAAAAGTAGAGAGAAAACCACTAGTGTTAAAAGACCAGTCAGTGACAGATCACTCAAAGATGAGTTGTTAGAAGCGTAGTTGAGGAAGATAACAAAAACTTCGAGGAGAAAGAACTGCAAAATAAAGAAACGGACCGAAAAAATGATAACGACATAGGCAAAGGACATGGCAATGAAGGTAGGGATAAAAATGAGGAAAATATGGGGAAAAATAATAGGAATAACAAAATAGAAAACGAAGAAGGTAACTATAGCGAACTAAAAACACGGAGTATGAAACTAGGTACATGGAACATCAGAAGTTTAAATGGCAAAGAGATAGAGTTAAGCGAAGAATTTGAGAGGTCGAAGGTTGAAAATAATGGTTATAGCAGAAACGAAGAAAAGGGAAAAGGAGAGGTAGAACTGGGTAAATGACATCTACTGATATGAAGTGGAGTATATATAAAAGAGTGGGCTAACGCAGGAATAGGGTGTATGATCCACAGAGGTAGTAAAGAAACAGTAAATAAATCCACAGCAGCTTCAGAAAGAATACTGTCCATAGAGTTAAAAAATACAAAAGGTACAAAATCAGTAATATCAATATACAGATCTGTTGAGAATGATCGGAAGAAAAATAAAGATAAGTTGTAGAATAATTTGAATGAAGTAATAGAGACAATAAGAGGTACAGTATGTGTTACTGAACACTTCAATGGAAGAGTTGGAATGAGAGACCAGACATACACAACTTCTATAGGCAAATATGGCGAAGAGACAAGAAATAACAATGAAAAAAGACTTTTAAATTTCTGTTTAATACATGATTTAATAGTGACGAATACTTTCTTTAAACACATATATTTGCAAGAGTGCAAGAAAGCAGAGGTGAGAGATCAATTATTAACTATGTACTAGGAGAGCGAAAGAATAGGAGATTAATACGGGATGTCAGAGTCAAAAGAAGTTACGAGATACACAGCGACCATTTTCTTGTTGTAGTAGGGATGGAGGCAGATGAAGAAGACAATAAGGCAAGCAGAGTAACAGATCAAAATAAAATATACAGGGAAGTGATAAGAGCCTACAGGCTGCAAGATAAAATAGTAGCAGCAAGGTATGAACAAGAAATACTAATTTAGCAAAAATCGGGGAAATAGTAGATAGAAAACAAACAGCTTGGTGGACAGAGGAAATTAAACAAGAAGTTAAGATTAAAAAGATCAGATCGTTAATAGGCCTAATAGACAAAACAGAAAGAAGGCATGAACATTACAAAGAGCAGAGATTATAAGTAAATACTTTAGTTAAACAAGCTAAACAACTAAGAGGAGACAAAAAGGTGGATAATCTAGCAATTACAAACGACGCGGTACAAATATTGACTAAAGAATCGGAAATAAGGGAACGATGGAGGCAATACTTCCAAAGTTTACTGAGCAGCGAATTGACAACTGAGCAACAAAGAAAGGAAGACAAGAAAATGCAACAAGGAGAAAGAACAGAATTAAATGAAGGGCTATAAATAACAAGAGAAGAATTGATAGATGTAATCAAAAAGCTTAAGATAGGTAAAGCACTAGGGGAGGACAAAATTATAACCGAAATGGTTAAAAATTTGGAAGATGAAGGAACCCTACTACTCTTAAAGATTTAAAGCAAAGTATGGAAAGCAGAGAAAGTGCCGAAAGATTGAGAAGTGGGACTAATAGTACCACTTCACAAAACTAAGCACGGCAGTAAAGATTTTGAAGAAAATAATTGAAAATAGATTAAGGAAACAAATTGTTGTTTATATAAAACAACCAGAAACTGTATAATAAACAAAAATAGGGTATGTGAAGACTTCGTCACGAAAGAAGGAGTAAGGCAAGAAGGAAGCCTAAGCCCTTTATTATTTATAATGTTTATGGACGAGTTAATTAAAAAGACACAAGGAGTAGACAGACCAATGTTTTTAGGACACAGAAAGATGGAAACACTGAATATCTTTGAATGCGCATTTTCAGACGATATTGCGATTGTAGCTGGAACCGAAAGAGATTTGAGAATAACAACAATGTTTGTAATACTGTCTTAAAGGAAGTTTAAATTAAAGTAAGAATAAAGCAATGGCTATATCAGAAGAAAGAATGCAAATACGCATAAGAGTAGAGGGAGAATTAATAGAGCAAGTGGACAATTTTCAATATTTAGGGATTGATCTGGAACAAACAGGCAGACAGGATATAAAACTAATTAATAAAATAAGCAAGGCAAACAGAGCATACTACGCGTTATCAAAATGTCACATAAATAAGAAAGAAGTATCAACACACACAAAAATGAAAGTCTACAGGTCGATATACATGCCTATCCTGACGTATAGATGTGAGGCGTGGATGTTACCGAAGGAGAAAAGCAAAATCATATCAACAGAAATGAAATACTTGCCAAGAGCCAGGGGAATGAGGAAACTAGATAGGATGAGGAATGAACAAATTAGAGTAGACCTTAACATAGAACAGATAGAAAAATACATAGAACAGTGTCAACTAGGGTGGTGGGGACATCTACAAAGATTAAGTAATTCTGCGTTAATGAAAAGAGTGGGAATATGAACCACCTTAGATAAGCAAAATAGGGAGACCAAAAGAGACCTAGAATAATACAATGGGAATAATCCTGAAGAGGAAATGGAAATTTTGGACAAAGGCAAATAACCTCGCGCAAAACAGAAAGATTGAAAATCATTTATAAAGACTTTCCAGAATTATTAAATTTGAATTGTTATTTAGTTGAATGTAGCCCTTAAAGCCCCCAGATAGAAAAGGGTTTCGATTATAAATAAAAGTTGTTTATACGCCTGCTTCAAGGATTAAAACCAGAACGGTGTGATTATTTATCGATATATTTGTTTACGACGTCCACTTCGCAGATTAAAATGAAAACGGACTGATTATCATTCTAAGCTTATTTAGGGGAACTCGGGGCGGAACGTATTTAACACTTAACAGTTTATTCTGAGAAAAGTTTTAATAATTAAAAAAAATGTTTGCCATACAAGTATTCTTTGTCTCATATTCTTTCCATTTAACAGTATAAATTTTAAAAAGCATAGTACGTAACTTGTGAAACAGGTTTATAAAAAAAAGTGCACATTACCCCGTATCGTCCCAGGGGTGCGGATTATCAATCTTATGAACCCCATTAGTTTGTGGGTTGATTTCCTTGATTTCAGACATCTGTTCATCTATAGATTCAGGTATGTGCTCAGTTTCCAATCTTATATCAGTAGTGTCCAACGGCAAAAAGGGGGATTCAGGAAAAATGTTTCTGTCAGGTGGCCAGATTCCAGTTTTTTCAAATCCCTTCACAGCAGTTTCCATTGTTGCAGCCTGGATGAAAGCGGCGCCAATATAGACGAGATCTGTCATAATGTTACAACCTTTCCAGACTTACAACGGAGCCACTTTCTCACTTCATCTCCGTAATACAAACTGAATGGTTTAAAAAACGTCACATCTAAGGGTTGTAGAGGATGGGAAGTGTGTGGAGGTAGACAAAGAAGAATAACTCCTTTCTGGCGGGCCATACCATACATCAAGACTTTTTGTATGCGTAGGGTGGCCATCAAGTATCAGCAGCACATGAGATTCTTTAGGCGATTTGGAAAATTCAATAAATTTATTGAGCCACTTTGGAAATAAATCTGAATTTATCCAGCCACTTCTGCCCGTCCTCCTGCTGGAAGTCCTAATTCAAACTCCTGTTGTTTTCTCTTGCTAGGAAAGATTAGCATGGGAAGCATGAACATTCTCACATGGGAGATACGTATAAGACATGTAACAGTTTGGCCTCTTTCAGATTACGTAAGTGCTACAACTTGACGCTTTCCCTTTAGAGCAATAACTTTAGATTGCATTTTGGGATTCACTGTAGTTCAATCAAGTTATAAAGTAGAAAAAAAACTAAATACTAACGTTAGTAAACTTGGATTAAATTAAAAATTACAATTATGAATTAATGCTTAGAAATGAAATACTTGCAGTACTTTTACATTTTGGTTGTCACTGTTATACTGTTACTAATAACTAATTCTGCTGAATACACACTTTAAAATTTGGTTGTGTTATTCTTGAAATGGAAATAAAACAGGGTTTTGATACTTGTTGATCCAAAATATGTAAATTCCTTTAGAAAGCAGCCAAACTTGGTTGATTTAAACGGGTTAAGGTACCATTTGTTTATAATTCTTCTGCATAGCAACAAACTTTTACTGCGTCATCCTCGATCGATTGAAACGTATAGCGTACAATTAATGGCAAACTTAGTTGTACAATGAAAATACGCAAAAAGGAAAAGTTACCGCAAAAATAAAAGTGCCTAAAAAAGGTAAACATCTCAAACAATGTCAAATATGTTCAAAATGCACTCACTGTAAAATTATACAGCACTTTTCAACTAAATTTTTAAGAGAGCAAAATGGATGCTCTTTTCGCTTTTAATCATCTGCAAAACGATGCAAATGAAATCCTTGCGCATGATCTGTCTGAAACTCGAACGATATGCGTACGAAATTAGAATAATTTTAATGCGTTTTCAGCCACTATGGTATGCAATTTACATGACACGAAAATGAACGAAGTTGCCTACATTATTGGAAATTTCAACATAACATTAAAAAGTTTGTTATAACTTCTTTGGGATCTTCTTTTTTCTTGGTTCCATAAAGGTCTTCATTCTTCGGGCAGTTTAGGGATCTTCTCCCTCTTCAGCCCTAGGTTTTAAGTGTTTGTATGTTGTATATATGGAATATCTCCATTCTGAACATATATAAGATGTGCCACGTGTCTAATCATCATATGGTATAAAGAAAGGAATGGGCTCGACTAAGCTCAGGCGTACGGTCAGAAGACCGCAAAGCACTCGGATGCGTGGTTCTTTTGGAGGTATAACTTAAAATGATAGTAAGGTGGTTAGATAGGAACCGGATATGAGTAGGCGCCACAGGCTTTAATAAGGAAATACTCAACAAGTGTTGAGAGGAGAGTAAACCCCGTAAAACCTGAAACAGGATTTACCAAAAAAAAAGAAATAAAAATGAAGGAAGAAGTAGAAATGAATTAACAATTCCCCCGATAAAGTAATTTTTATTGTCAATATCCTGACAAAATGATATATTAAATTAACATTCCACCAAAGCCCACGATGGCAAGCAGAGAGCCTCAGCTTGTGCCCACGGCAATTATAATTTAAATTTCAATTAGAAAGAAAAAAAAAGTAAAATTATTATATGCCCTCTTCCGGGCGCTGTAAGATCTTACTGTTCGTATTCGGAATTGGCTAATTTAACACTTAATCCCATTGGGATGTTTAGTAAGATAAAAAAAATAATACAAAAAAAAAATTACTTAATGAACTTGCTTGCCTTATTCTTCACACAGTATACAGTAAATTGGAAAGCTTGTCCGGTCCACAGTAAATAACTGCCGTAACAAACAAAGAAATCAAGAAATGTATAGGAAATAAATTGGCCCGAACAACCTTGTCCACAAAAAAAGTAATGTACATAACAAGTACGAGACAAAAATTACAAATTCATATGAAATTAAATGTTTAACATTTGCAGTAGTTCACGTAATACAGATAATCGTTACACCCGGTATATTGCAATCAAAACAGGAGTTAAATCGTTGAGTGAATGTAGCCACAGAAGCTAGAATTAATTAAGTCAAAACGAAAGCCAAATTTGTTTGGGTGCGGTTTATCAAGTCACTTTTAATGATTTAATCGAAGTTTTACTAGTAATTGAGTGCCAAAAATATTCAAAACTGAATATATATATATATATATATATACCGTTTTAGAAGAAAAAAAAATTTTGTGAAAGTGAACTGCTAGAAGCACCTTAAATATATAAATTTAATTAAGAGGTAACAGTTGTCAATGATTTGATTAAACATTAATATTGTCCATTTATTTTCGTTGTAGAAATTCACTAAGAACCTCCTAGGTGTATTTGAAATTTGTAAACATAATCGTGTAACCAGGTGATAAGAAAATGACCTTTATTTTGAAAATCTTATTTGATCTTCAATTTCGTACTATTCCAATAATCTAGCAGCCTTCACGTATATGGTCATAGATGTCAGCAAGGCTTTTATGCCTTTCAGTGATAATCAGGTACTTTGGATGTAACGTAACAGTAAAATGTGAGCAGAAAATTTAAGAAGGAATGCAGTTAGAAATGTAAGTAGTACAGAGATGCTCTTACGTAGGTAGTACAGAGATGCTAAAAGAAGGTAGTACGGAGATGCTAAAAGAAGGTAAATATAAGTACGATGTTTAATTAATTATGACCGTTCATACCTCTTACAGGTGACAAACGAGCCGGTAGTGAACATTCAACGTAATTTCGATTGAAGTGTCTATATATGTAAAGAATTAGTATTGAATGCTTTTATATTCGGAAACCTGAAAACAAATTTAATTACGATGAGGTTATCGAAACATGTGCCACTTACCAAAGATGTGGACGAATGAATAATTTCAATTATATCCGCCTTTTAAAAGCGTTCGTAATACTTTTACTTAACCAAGTATTACTTTAAATGAGAATTTTCCAAAAAAATGATGCTTCAGTATACAGAACCAGAAACGACAAATTCTCTAGAAACTCAACATCCACCACCAATGGCGTTCTTAAAAGGAAGAAAGAAAAATTGACCAACACCTTAAAATCAATTTTACAAACGTGAGGAAATTTGTATTTAATCATTGTTGCCAAAAGTTAAAAATGTGTACAAAATATATATTTATTATATGTATATATATTATTTGACCCTAAGAAATCCCAGGTTTCTTTTTAACTATTTTATATTAAATGATCCGAAATCTTAGAGATGTCGCTGAAGGTATTAAATTTGACTTATTTGAACTAAATAAGAGATGTGTACAAAAGTTACATACGATAATTTAAATGCAATTAGAGATGCGTAAAAATTTGCGAAATAGTGATTTGGAGGCATTCAACCTAAGAATAAATTGCTGTTTTTAGTACGTAAATTTGACAAAATGATGAACGTTATCAAAAAGAAACGTTTTCCAATTAAACACGTAACAGATGACCACAAAGATGTCCATATGTGAGAGTTAAGAGTAGCGCCATCTGTATCCCATGAGTGGGACCTCTCAAACTGGAAGGTACTTAGGTTGTCCCTGACATGTTTCACTATGGTTTCAAAAAAGGTCATAACTAACAAGTTCGTAATTAAAAATCTAAAATGTCTCTGATTAGATTGGTGTTGTTCTGGAAGGTATTCTTCATACGCTTGTATCGCAGCTCAATCATATCTAAATTTTCTTTATTAAAATAATTAATAACCATACTAAGTGCTTGAAAAAACCTTTAAGATTTTGTAAAAACAAATGAACTGCCCAATTTAATAATAACTCAGCGTTATCGAATAATGACATTTATGAAGGTGCCCTCATAATGTATTAATCATTCATTTACGAACTGCCGGAAAAAGTAAAAAATGCACTTTTTTGTTAAAGTTGTATAAAACTTTCCTAATTTAGTCATCCCTGTAGCTAAAACGGTTGCCGGTTGGCATGTAAGTCAAATATGGCACACACTGCATGTACAAGTTCTTATTTGTTGGTTTTACATATCAGAAGAATAGCTTTCCAAATTTAAGTCGAGAAAAATTACTTTTTC
Source organism: Vesta saturnalis (assembly GCA_036346205.1). Classification (NCBI taxonomy): domain Eukaryota; kingdom Metazoa; phylum Arthropoda; class Insecta; order Coleoptera; family Lampyridae; genus Vesta; species Vesta saturnalis. The sequence continues at coordinate 6,199,390 of JARFJB010002396.1, forward strand.
AAGTTTATAATAATTATGATAAAGTTTAAATATCTGAAACTAGTAAAAAAATTTTATTTAAATTGTCTGCGTACTAACGATAAAAAAGTTACGTCTCAATTGGAGTCTTAAGCAAACATCTCTGTCCATTATAATCCGAAATTATCAATAGTTCAAGTGCAATTAATTTTGTCTGTACTCTTAATTTCCGATTACTTTTTTGGTTTATGACTAAAAATATTATTTACGATGATCAATTACATTAATAAACGATTTTCCTAGGTATTAATTTTATCCGTAATAGAAGTAACTCTGAAATAATGACTACTTTCAGGGAGTTGGGTAGAAAATTAATTAATCTGTGTTTCGGCTATTTTTCAACTTTCAATAAGTTGCTAATTGTACCGTCTGGCTATAGACGTGTAAATTACAAACTTCAAAAATATGTTTTTTAACTTTCGATCGATCGTGATAAATGTACTTTTTTTTATAATATTTATTACATTGAACATCTGCATAAATCATTTTTTATCCAAATTCCTGAGATCATTACTATCAATTGTATACTATCAAGTCGCTTAGATTCTAATTGGATTCCGCACTGTGCGAAATTGCCAACAGCGTGGTAATTCTTCAACGTAAATAAACTGCTATTAAATGTAGAATGTGATGCATCATATTACCAATAATATGTAGATGCTTTAGTTAAACAGCGGCATGTTCATTGTTAGCAAACCTAGTGATGACAAAGGCAATCATGACTGTATTAATGGTCGTGAATTATGTGGAAAATGCTAAATAAAATTACTCGTGGTTATTGCAAACATGATGCAAAACTATTATAATGACTTTTTTTTAATCTGATTATCTAAGTGATTTAAGAGAAATCTGATCTGTTTAACTTTTTATATTAGTGAGCTGGCAATTATTACCAAATTAGTACATATATTTCATTCCTAGATTAAACAATGATTTATAAGTGCAAAGTGTTATTTGCTTAAGGATAATGTAAAAGCAAGCTTTTGCTGTTTTTTAGTTGCAAATTATTGTAATTAAAAATCGTTTAAATCTCATTTTGTTGTACCTGTCAAGTTGATGTATGTAAAATTCGGAACATATGGCTATTCTATCTATAAAATAAGTTTTATTCGTTAGAATTCAGCTTGAAGCAAAATAAAAAAATTTTTTAACTCAAAAAGAATGTTGAAAAAAGGTGTTGTCACTGCTTGCAGCTAATGTAAACATATTAAATGAATGATTAGATGGAGTATAAATTACTAGAGTTAAGAAAAAACTTAACTAAATCATATTCTGTTGCCTAAATGTAATGTATATTATAAATTGAGAAACTAATTGAAAAAAGATGGTTTTGAAAGACGAACTCTATTTTAAATTTGACACACTTTTGGATAAAACCTAGGGGTTATTCACGATCTTAAAATATGTTCAATAATAATTCGAACGGCGTAATGCGAGGAAATTGAAAAAGGACCAATGGAAATATGTCTCGTCAAGTGTTTCTCGAGAAGTTAGATATGTCAAAAATTGTTATTTTTACTAATAAGGAAGAGTTGAAAAAAGTATTTAATTAATTTTATTCACAATTAGCTGTAAGATACCGCTTTTCTAACCCTTTTAAGGTTAAAAGTGAATGATTCTACGGGTTTACTTTAAGCGCTCAATAATAACAAAAAAAGGAGACATTAATGAGATGAAGCGTTCAGTAAAGGACCACTTTCCTACTATCGATTTAAACTATCAATGTCAAATTGACAACTTGCCAATTTTAATAAAGGGTCAAGAGTATGAAGCCATTTTTTCTCACGTGCGTAGATGGTGAGTCAATGCAACCTATAGGTGGAAACAAACAACACGTTTTCTTTAATAAGCATATTTAATAAGTGAATTATTGATAACAAGTAACGACAAAACCAATAGAAAAATAGTAAGCATAACATTTTGGCTTCTCATTAAAGTGAGAATTAAAAGCCGCATTGTCACTACCTTCAATATTAAACGAGAAGCCGTGATGGATGTGTTCCAATTTTTTTTGATTTGAACTGTATAACGTTGTTTGTTCTTTAATTGTAAATAAAATCGTATACAAACAAAAGTACCATTCCGCAGTCTCGAGAACTAGTTCGCCGAGAGGCGAAGCCTCGGTGAACTATGCTTCTCTCGACAGGAATGGAACACTTTCCGCCTCGGTATGTAATATACTATAAACAATTTATTCATCTTTCTAACATAAATATTTATAAATGGTCGTCCAAGTGAACGGACATGTTTTAAGTCTCCTCCGACTTCTACCTTCGGTTAGTGAAACATGTTCGCATAAAAAAATGGCACTTTCTGAACCAATCAGTGCACAATAAGGATGAGTTTTTGAACATAACCCAGCGATTTGAATATTAATAAACAAATAATAACATTAATCTAATTCAGTAGAATTTTAACGTGTGAAATGGCTCTATAGATACAAAAATAAAAAGGGCGCGAAAACAGGATTGTTGCATTTCTACGTAAATCCTATGAAATTACGGTTCCTTTCAAACGCATGTCAGGTATGTGTGTTAAAACTCATACAATCATAAGGTGAACGTTAAAGTACAAACAGCACTCTTTTTGTCTAGGTTTTAACTAAACCCGTAAATTTCTGTAATTACAACGATTTCTAAATCAATCAGTTCTAAATTTGAATCAATAGTAATAATCGAATCAGTATAATTTTAGTATGTGTAAAATCGATCAGAAAAAAAAGGCGCGAAATAGTATTTAGGATTACTATAACAACGAAGCTATACGACAAAATACGTTTCCTTTTACCGGTTGTTAAACTCATATAATCGTAAAATAAACTAAAAGCGCAAATACTCAAACACGTAAACATTTTGCAATAACATAAAAATATAGAGAACTAATTAAGTCACTTATTCTATCACACGGTAGCGCGGGGTATATAATCCAATAATAAATACAAATTTGTAACAGTAGTATAAAAATTTAAAACATACCGGATGCGAGTCATAAAAAATGTACAGCTTAAGATTGAAGTAAGCTGTCAGTTTCCTACCTAATATTGTATATCGGATATAAACCCCCTTTCTGTAACGATACACAAACATACCCATTGTCATAAGAATTCGTTTTATTATTGGCAAGGATAAAAATAAAAATTAAATTAAATAAACAAATAACTAACTCTAACCCGGAAATCTAAATTAAAAATAATTAAATCATTTTGTCACAAATAAATAACAGCAAGTCCCGTAAGTAACACGAGAATCGCGGGAACAATCTAGCTTAAATATGAACGGATTGAAAATTATGTAAGTGAAAAGTATATACATATATATATATATATATATATATATATATATATATATATATATATATATATATATATATATATATATATATTGTAATGTGAAATATGAGATGATTTTAAAATGGCGACTTATACATTTGTGGGTTAAATTATAATTATATTTAGTTTGAGGTAATTTAAATTTTAATTTTAAAATGGTTGAAATATGATTGAAGTAATTATTTTTACTTTTATTATTATGTTATGCACCGGACTAGCTCAGATCTCAAATGGGGATAGAGTTCAGGGAATTTAGTTTGAAGTTAAAATTTTGAATCTGGAAATGTGTATAAGAAATATCCTTTATATAATTATATTGAAAGTATAAAAATTGTTCTGAATGTAATTTGCTATCAACGCATGCGTTGTAATGAATTTAAGTGAAATTATAAAGCTGTCAAAGATGTCAAATAAATAATTTAGAAAATTAATGTTTATATCCAAAATGAAAATTTAGAAAAGAAATTAAATTAATACCTTTACAGGTGTTTACACAAGTAAATGTTTAAAATTCTTAACCAAAAACATATATGTAACAAATATAAATTGCAGGAAATTTATCAATGAATGTTTACCATAAGTAGGGTTGTTAAAATTTGTGGCTCACATATACTGTCCTCACTGTTGATTGATGTCTTCGGATACTCCAGCTGGATGCAGGCAATGTCCACTCGATTACAGTTGTTACCATTACCCAATACTGCTAACTCGGTTCTCGGTTGTCGAAGACACCAACTTCCAAACTTAAAGATGTTTTCTCCAAAATCGGCAAACTCCAACCACTTGTTTTATTTCGGTAACTTTTTATTTAAATAATTTTAAAGCTTAATGAGTGATATCGTTTTAAAAATATGTTTAAATATCCAAAATTTTTGTTGATAACACTTTTATTTTTAGCTACCGATTCAATTTTTGTGTAAAAGAAATTGTCCGAAGAAATAAAACAACTTTGACCAAATAAAAGTGGATTTTAATTTGGTAAACAGGAATTAATTTAAGTTGGATAACACAAAAGCAAATCTTTACAAAATCGTAACACAAATTAACACGAACAAAAATATTTTTCAAAAACGACAGGTATCGGAGACCGAACTATTTATTTCTAACCGTCGATATAAAAACAAGTGCTCTCGAACGTAATCTTCGTAAAGTAAAACTTCTTGACGAATTTAAATTAGGTTATGAACTTACTTTTTAACACAAATTTCACAACACTGTTTTAACCTTTTACACTTTTGAACAAATTCTAGAGAGAGATTGATTTCCTGAGCACTTGCTTTTATATGTTTCTGGTTGTTACCAAAAATTCATTTTTTTACAGCCATATTGCAAAAGTAACTAGGGCTATGATTGGTGGATCTAAATTACAAATTGGACACAATTGGAAATTTGACCGTAACTTTCTTATACATCATCGGAATTGAAAATTAAAAACGGAAATGAAAACTACGCAAAATTTTGAACAAAAAGACACCTAACAAGCTATAATTCCTAACATTAATATCGAAGTAACCTAATCTAACTTAAATAACATAACTATTTACACTTACAAGCTATACTAAACTAATTGCAAAATGGAATTCTGAGAACATTTTGTGTTGGAAATATTTAATTTAAAAAATTTTAAGCTTTTGTAATTTTATCTAAAATTCACCTCAGATTTAACATACTTTTGCGGTAAAAGCGCTGTATCCTTATAAAACTGTGTCATATTAAGAAAGAACATCTATTATTTGCTTTAAGAGCAAAATCTAAGTCTAATAATGTGGAAAAAGTATAAAATTATGTAAAAAACCTAAAAATTATGACCTAACCAAACTTAAATCTAAATTTGAAAATAATTCATATATAAAAATGTTTTTAACACTTGAAATGTTATGTTTAAGGTTTGTACTTCTTGTCTTTATTATTCTCACTAACTATTTGCAATGCATAATGTTATATAGTGTTGCATTGAAAAAGTCTCATCGTCTAACACTCTTTTGAAATATTTCACTATAAAATGTACGGCACTATAAATGTTTGTATCCCATAATGTTCTAAATGTTGTTCTTATTGTTAATCTTGTATCATAATTTTGTCACTAATTCCTTCCAAAATATGTGCGAAAAATGTCTAAACTGTCCATATTATAACCCTTTTACTAAATTTTTGTATTTCCTGCATTCAAAAACTAAACATACATTATCCCTAACATAATCCTAACTATGTAGTTCATGTTTAAACACCTGTAAAGTGTTCACTTGCCAAATTACCTTGAAAATTGAGTTTTATTGCAATAATTGCAATACTAAAATGACTTTACGAAAATGGTTATATTTAACATTCTTGACAATTTTGTTAGCAGCAAATTGCTTTTTATGATAAAACCAAACTAAGTAAATGATATTCAGACAATTTATACCAAATAAATTTATTTTAATCACATCGTGAACCAGATTTATATAAAATAGTGTCTTGCACTTGTATAGAGCTAGAAATCACCCTTTTATTACCCAAATGTCATTTAAGCTGGCCATACTTCTATTACCTCTTTTGAACATCTCAATAATATATATATATATATATATATATATATATATATATATATATATATATATATATATATATATATACATCTTTAACCTTCACTCTTGCGGGTAAGGAAGACGATCCCAGCCTCTTATTTATTTTTCATTCACAAGTTTTACGCGGCCTACCAGACACGGCCTTACCTCTAACCTCACACACATATATTTGCTTCGTTAATCTTGCGTTGTTCATTCTATCAATGTGACCAAACCAATGTAATGTACTACTTTTATATCTATCCATCATCATCTTTTCCTCGGTACTCTCCTTCATTATGCACTCAATCTTTATCTTGTCCCTTCTCGTATTACCACATGCGCTTCTCAGGAATCTGATACCCACAGCATTTATTTTTCTTTCGTGCTTTTTTTGACATACCCATGTCTCACTTCCATTCAGTACTGACGGGACAAACACGCCATTATAGCTCGTTTCGCAGTTAGGCTCATGCCTTCGTTTCTCATTATCATCCACATACTTCCAATCACTTTCATTACAGCATTGACCCTTCGTCCAATCTCGCCCTCCATTGTACCATCTGCATCATGCTACCGAGATATACCAGCTCGTCCACTTGCTCCACAATTTCATCTTGCAGGGTAAATACTGTACTCTACTTTCCACCTTCCTGATTGAACACCACAATCTTAGTTTTGTTCACGTTTACCTTTAGGTCCATGCTCTCACAGACTGTATCAAACTTCCTCAGAGCGGTTTGTAGCTCATCCGCACTGTCACTTAATAAAACTTTCATCTGCATGCACCAGTAGTCGTACATTTACATCACCAACCATTACACCATTTGTATCGGTACATGCTTGTCTAACACATTTATCCATGTATGCATTGAACAACCACTGTGACATCACAGTCTTGCCGCACTCCTTGCTCAATATTAAAGTAGTCACTCACACCTCCTCTCACCCTAACACATGCCCGACTACCATTGTATATTGCCCTTATTCTGTTTATTAGACCTTTATTTACGCCGTATTCATTTAATATATCCCACAGATTCTCTCTATTTACTCTGTCATATGCTTTCTCCAGATATAAAAACGCACAGTACAGCTTCCTTTTTACACTTAAACACTTTTCGATCACCTGCTGGATTGCAACCATCTGATCGGTACATCCTCTCCCTGGCATGAAACCACCCTGCACATCCCAAATCTTATTAGTAGTTTCCTATCAATCAGTATTCTTCTAAATACTTTAGCAGACACGCTGATCAAACTTATTCCTCTGTAGTTCTTGCAATCACTCTTGTTCCCCTTACCATTTTACAGTGGAATACAATGATCGCGCTCTTCCAATCCCTCGGCACTTTTCATCACATAAGGCATACAATAAATAATTCTCACATTCTTCGTATAAACTTTGCAACCCCATACTTTAGCATTTCACTTGCGATTTCATCTACGCCTGCTCCCATTTTTCAACCTTCCTAACGTTTTCCCTACCTCAATATCCTTCTCAGTTTCATTCACCATTCCTTCTACATTCTCCTTATTTAACCTTTCAGTCTTACATCCTCACTACTGTACAGCTTTCAGAAATATTCTTGCCAGCAGTTCCTCACTTCACAATCGTCCCATACTATTTCGTTGGTCATATTCATCACTCCCGCACTGTTCTGTTTTGGACCACTTTTTGTACTTTTGACCCATTTCCAGAAGAGTTTTTTGTTTCCCTATAAATCATTCTGCATTTTTTCTCCTTTCACAGTCATCACTTCCTCTTTACTTTTTCTCACTGCCGCCTTCACTTCTTTGTTTCTTAATCTGTACACCTCATACAATCGCTTTTTCTCAGTCTCATTTTTTGCAACAATCATTGCCATGTACGCATCTTTTTTCTTACATACTGCCTTTTTTACCGCCTCATTCCACCAACCACATTTTTTCTGTCCACCTACAGTCGCTCTTCCACATATCCGCACGGCACAATTGACAACACAGTGTTTCAAGCTTATCCATGCACTTTCAACGTCAATATCTTGTATTTGTTCGTTCCACATTGTTGCAGTCACATTCAACTCTTTACTCACAGCATCTGTGTACTTCATTCTCACACCATTATCCACTAGTTTGTCTATCGTAATTCTGGACGTTCGCACTACGAACAACACTACGATACAACCAGAAAGTGGTCCGATCCACAATCCGATCCGCGCATTACTTTTGTGTTTTTCACCAGGTTTATAAGCCGTTTATCATACACTATCAAGTCTCTCGTACTTTTAGATTCGCCTCTTTGCCATTTTTATGTTTAAACCACGTATTGGATACAAACATGCCTCTCTCCACAGAGATGTTCACCAGCGTTCACCATTCTTTGGTCTCCGAACTTTTCTAGAATGATTTTTTTTGTGTTGCTGCCAAGGTATTTATACAAAATTGGTCAATAGAGTTCGATTAGAGGGTAAATTAGAAGGTATCCAGACAACACCTTATTTCTTTAATTTTATTTATGTACAGGGTGTGACCAATAAGTTCACGATACCGTGTATGTTTCAAAATTTTGTTAAGCTTTGGATAAATTTATTTTTAGTGGTAATTGAATTTTGAAGTCCTTCAAAACTGTGTTGACGTGTATGTGGTTGTTGTTTTGGGATTAAGATTGATTTATTAAGATTATTGTTACGAAATTTAACGTTCACTTTTAAAGTGAGAGTGTTGTACGAATTCATTGAATTGTGTTGAATGATTTTACCGAGTAGGTTACAATTCTATCTTCCTCAGTCATGTAGGATTAACTTAACACTTCGCCTAGGACTATTCATTACAGAGAAATTTCAGATTTTATGTTTTATATCGAACCCGCCCACTTCCACTGCAGTTAACTTTGCAACCCGCTTTTGGTAAGCCTGCACGACGACTAGTGCGGTTTGATCGTGTAATTCAATATGTATTCCTAGAGGACTTGCATTTACCGTAAATAGGTTAGCTTCAAATCATATATGCACTTCTGCTTTAATTTTTTTATCTTGGACTGCCGTAAAGGTAGTGGAATCGTCTCCGTATAAAACAAGGTTTTCCGATGACACGTTCAAAAAGAACTCATTTACATAGGTAAGGAATAATAACGCTTCAAATATTTAGTTATTGATGTGATTACTATTGCTCTATAATTTGTCACTCACTCCATCTTTGTACATTGGTTTTTCAGGATAATTACCTGATCTTATTGACACATTTACATTAATAACAGATTTGATAATTGAATTTAGGGCATAAAAGTCGACTTGTGTGGCTATTTAACAAATTTAAAATTGCGTCTCGAACATCGTTTGTTGATACCTTCTTAAAATAAACAGTAACATGAGATTGTATTTGAATTTTAGGAGGTTTTCTGTAAAAACAGGACTTTCAAAGAACTGTATTTCTTTTGCAATGTTAACGAAAAGAGTATTAAAATCTTCAGCTGTAGACGTTTCAATCATTAATTTTAGCTTTATTATTACAAGTCTATATTTGGATTTATGATAATTTATGGTAACGCTTAGGTTTAAACTTGATTGACGTTTATGCAAAGGACACAAAAAGTTTGAATTTTCTTGCAAATTATCATTTATTATATCAGGTAATTCTATCCCTAGGTGTTTTGTTTAAATCACGTTTAATTTTTTTATTTGGAAAAGCAATAAATACGTCTCGCTTCTGTGATCAGATTTAAGAATATTTGAATCCCAGAAAATGGATTGGCTTTAATAAAATCTCAGCATACATCGATAATACCCTTATTGCACACATCAACTAAAGAACAATTATGATTTGTGCGTAATGATCTGAAAGATTCAAATTTATAACTTTAATTATAAATTTATTGTTATGTATATTAGTGGCCGCTACAATTTTGACCCTTAGTCTTAACTTGTACAGTTATCTTTAGGTTAAATGCGATAGGACATCCCTGATGTTTAAAAAATACTTATCTGCAACGTAGAAAGATATATTGAAATAATCATCTGATACAGGATCCGTCACTGAAGAGGGAAAATTTAAAACTACTGTATTCATTATCCCTCTATCCATCTTCCTAAGTGTTCCTGAGTGCTTTAGCACGATAGGCCTTATTTAGCCTGTATTTTTACAGTTTACTGTTTATTTTTTAGAAACAAAGCTGGACTGCTGGACACCATTACGATCTACGCATTCTTGCAGTCTTATTCGAGTTTCTTAGATCGTCCCTAAAAAAGAATAATGGCCCAATAATTCCAGACGATGAGATAACACACAATACTGTCACTGTAGCGGGTTTTCCGTGCTCCAATAATGGCTGTTCTGTTTATCTATGTAGCCGTTAAGATGAAAATTGGCTTCATCTGACATAAACATATGGTCTATTGTTTTCTTCATTATCCACATGCTTCAAGATTTTTTGACAAGAATTCATGCTAGAAACCAAATCTGCTTTTATTTTTGGATAATTCAAAACTTAAGTCCTTATATAAGATTCGACGTATCGACAATTCACTTATATTTAATGCTAATGCATGTTTAATCGCGGAACGTGTTATGGGAGTTCGACCTCTATCAATGTGTTCTGGCGTTCTAACACTTCTTCAAATCGGGAAAATATTTTGGACGCCACCCTGTCTTAAATCACTGATAAAGGATGATGATCTGGTACAAAACAGGGAAAAATACGTAAACTTACCTTTTGCAGCCTCCTTCAGTTCACGTACTACAGCTATCTCCGTTAGGTCCAATCTGAAACTCAATACTACAAAATCACCAAAATGTAGCTTTAGGGCTCATTCAAACTAAACAAATCCTACACTCTCGACTTTTCAGTACACAACTGAATTTCTAAACAATTTCGAACTTCTCAATTAAGGCTTAATTTATCCTACTTGAAACAAAACTGAACAAATCAATCATAACATTTATATACATACAATACCTGTTTTCCTTTTTTTTTACTTCAACAAAAGCGTTTTTGAGAGATAAAGAAGACGTCACATTCCCTTTTTAATTAATCAAAATCTTAAGAATTACATATTCAATTTAGCATCGTCACCAGCGACCAACGTAGAAAATTCAATAATAATAAAAAAAACTATAAAATGTCTCAAGTGAAGTAATTAAATAGTTACGTAAATATGACGGATTTCAATAAACAAATGTCAATTTAATTAAATACAGCAGCATGTGAGGCACACTTTTCTAATCATCAATTATCAAATAAGTAATGTTTATATTTAAAATACTCATCTTTAAGCTATTAAACCGTGCATTTTGTATTTATTTTTATATAAATCTATACGATTCGATAACAATTACAGTTATCGTCCCCAGTAAATGTTTTCAATTTTCATATTTCATAAATTTATTTTGACCTAAATAATTCAAATAATATGTATTGAGGACAATAACTGTAATTGTTATCGTAAGGTATAAATTTATATAAAGGTAAATATGAAATATACGATTTCATACCTAAAACATAAGTATTTTAATTATGTGTGATAATCGTGAAAGCTTACATTTTAATATTTTAATTTCTTACAGACAAATTTAAAATAAAGCACTTAAAAGTCTTAATTTACACAAAGTTACAGAATAAAGGAGTAGAACCAGTATAATACGCACAGAGCTGCTCCCGTCGGGACAATTTTAACTCAAAAGCCGACCGCGTGATCATTTTTACCGTCGCCACAGCTCTACACAGTTTCTTGAAGGAATAATTACTATTTCAATTAAGCATAGTTAATTTCTTACTCTGCTGCCATACGATAACAATTACAAGCTTATTACCTTTTACGATTCTTTTCCCTTAAATAATTCCATTGCACCGGAAAACTGCACATAAATTCAATAAATGCGGCCTGGTAAATCTTTATATGAATACGCAACGCGAAGCTGAGTAGTAACCCCTCGTACTACAGTGTCACAACACGTTAGATAGGCTTACACAGTACGAGTTTTGATTTAACCCACTCCCTCGCGTTCTCTACGGGGTGCAGGTTACACACGGCTGACTCGTCCCAAGACTCGGCACTTAATCGCCTTCCGCAATTTCTTCAAACTGGGCCATCTTACATTTTCAGAACCCTATACTAAAAATTAATTCAAGCAGTTCGCCATGGAAAAAAACAAAAAATTGGCATGCCTCCGATGTAGAAAAGATTAGTCGGCATTTGACCTCTTGCAACGTGTAAAAACGTAATTGCATGTAACACAATATATCTTTGTTCGACTTCCTACTTTGAACAACCATACTTGTTAACTCGATATAATGTCTATATTACCTTCACATTCAATTCTTATCTATAAAAAATACCAAGCGTACTGTGGTCACGTTAATTTTTTTCCCTGATACAATAACCTATATATAATCTCACGCGATAAAATGAAATGAAATACAAAAAATAATTAATTCTAGATTACAAAGTTTCCTGTAAATTAATGATCTATCAAATCAAAGATGAAATCACATTATAGCATTACCGATATATGCAAAAATTAAATCTACTTTCCTTAATTTTACCTATTTTTAAACATACAAGCATAAACAAATATAAATCAACGTACGCCGTCTTCATAATCGAAATTTTTAAAATTCATTTTAGATCTACTAATTAATCCTTATACTCGATACTAATAATTTACTACAACTTCTCAAAAAATCTAGCAACGCAACCTCCACCCCACTTAGTGGCTAGGAACCAATGCTTCCTAAACTTTATATATAAAATTATTTGATTTTCTGGCAAATTCTTACAAAAAATATCTAAAAATTTTACTCACGGCGACAAGAAAAATTTGATGGACATAAGAGTTTTTTTTAGAACTCTAATACTAGTTAAAACTCATTAAAGAACTAGTGCAAGTCAAGAAATAATTTTCAACAGAAGGAAAAATGTTTCTTTAGAACTAGTTAAAATCATATCTGAACTACAGAAACCTTTAAAATAGAATTTATGATAAAACAGAAAATTTCCGATTTGGCGTTCAGGAAGATCGAATAACTCTTTAATACGCGATGGGATTGGCTACCATATTTTTTTTACCGCACGAGGGATACTAGCGAAATTTTTATCAGAGTTACTGTATCTGGTAAAATGTAATTTTTAGAAAAACGAAAAATTCTCTAATCGTTCATAAAGTTTTCCGAATGCGAGATCGGATTGTGTTTGTCCATAATAGTTTTCTCGCTAAGCCAGAACTAATCAAACATTATATTTCAAGGGCATTTTGGTGTGGTAATACATGATCATTGGACCTACATTCTAAAAATATTTAGGTATATACAGGGTGATTGACAACAATATGCCAACCCAAACCTGTGTTTTTTTAACGGAACACTCTGTATATTTTTGCATTTTTGGATTCACTGTCACATTTAGAATAAAAGTATAGAAATTTATATCTGTATCACTAACCGTTCTGCAGATATCGTCACTTCAGTACCAAAATAGAGTTAACTTTGGAACCACGATACGAGCGTTGTCACCACGATTTTGTAAATCTGTTTGTACCACCGACTATTAATAATAGTCAAACTCGTGCGCGAGTATTAACCTAACCTGAACCAGGTGTTTATTAATTCGATTTGCAAATTTCGAGAGAATCTATGATTCTCGTTCGGGACCATACTGTATACGACTTCCGATATTTCGTGTAGCGATGTATAGAAATAAAATAGACCATAGACATAAAATATTCTACTACAAATAATACTTAATTTCGTTTGTTCTTGAAGATACTGCGCGATCAACACATGTCCACTTACGCAAGGAAATTGTCATATCTTTGAAAGCACTCGGTATAATATGCTGAAAGTTTGTTAAGATAATGTACGAAGCGAGGAGAATTCAAATCTGGCACAAATTTTGGATTTTCCGTTAAAAAATATATGTTGTTGTTGTCATGGTCTTATGGACCACCCGTATTTGTGAAATTTTTTTTAAAATGTGCTGCCTAGCAAACATTTTATTGCTCCATTTTAATCTTTTTTGTGATATAAATCATTTAGATGTAGTAGAAGACGGGACTGATTGTGGTATGTGTGTTGTCTACCTAAATAATTAGATCTATCAAAATGGTAATTTAAATATTGTATCTGCTGGGTTCGGTTGGCTGCAGCTGTCCCTCTGGTCTATCGCTAGTGTTGGCGATTCTCGCCGTCTAGCGTAATTCATTAAAACAAAATGTTTAGTAACACGCGCAAGAAGTCAATAACGGTGCCGGGTGTTATAAGGGTAATTAGACAAAGTATAGGTGAGTCTCACCAAGGTAGACATTAATTGTGTTGTTATTGATGTGTTGCATTTATTAATGTTATGAGAGGGACAATCCATCATTATTGAGAATGCAGAAATTAGGCAGGCCATGGAACACAGGAGATGTAGCCTCAGCAAGATTGCTTGACATTTACCGCTTGATTTGCTAATTTATAATAAATAGTATTTGAAAAACATAGTTTTAAGTTTCGCAAGTGTAGCGAAAAAATGGAATGAACCCGAGAACGTTTTCGCATAATGATTTATTATCACTTTAAGTGCATATGGCTGCGAACAAAGTTTGAAAAAAACATTTGGCGATCAGGCCCCTTCCTTGGCAACAGTTTAGAGATGGCACCATGAATCCGAATGTAGAAGAACTACAGTTCATCACCAGAAAGGCGCAGGCTCTCCTATTACCGCTGTGACAGAGGAAAACGTTGCTGCTGTGAAGAACATTATGAAAGCAGATAACAGAACAAGTTACCCCGTAATGGAGGCTCACTTGGGATTGGATCCTCGTCTGTGAAAATAATAATACACTACCACCGTGCTTTTAAAAAAGTCGTACGTCGTTTTGTGCCCCATCATCTTACAGATTTTCAAAAACCAGAACGGGTATGAATTTGCCACGAAACTTTAACATTGCTTAAGAATGGTGGACACCAAATTCGATAAGAGAGCCTCGTATGGATCCTTGCAGATAAAGCTACACCAACAATAATCAGAAAGCAGTGAGCAATAAAAAAAGTAATATACGCTGTGTTCTTTAGAAGTACCTATCTGGTGTGGGTTAATATGTTAGAGGAGCAGAATACTGTCACAGCTAAATGGTACGTCGAATACTGTTTGCCGGAAATGTTTAATAAAGATCCAAAGAAGGAAATTATGCTTCATCTCTATAATGCTTATTTCTACAGCACAGAGCTAACGCGGCAGTATTTGGCTGCAAACAAGATTTTTGTAAACGAACTCCCTCCCTACTCACCAGATCTGGCAATTTGCGACTTTTTACTGTTTTTTGGGCTAAAAAAGAAGGTATTTTTCAAAGAAACAGATCTATGCTGCTCTTCGGCGTTATTTTAATGGTATTCTTAAAGCAGTGGAAGTAAAGCATGGCTAAACGCGTTATAGCAGAAAACCACTACTTTCAATAAATCTAAAATAAGAGTTTGAAAAAGTTATACTGGTGCTTTTATTCTAAATAATAATGGCTTGTCCCTTGTATTACAGGTAAGTGAAAATTACGTTTCTTTACGCATATACCAGGATTAATTGGGGTTGTAAATAAATCATTTAGATTTGATTTTGGACGAGTTTATATTTCAAAATTGCAAGGAACAATATATATGTGTATTAAACTGTAAATGTAAAATTTTTGTTGCATACGAATGTCAAACATGGCATTGATCATTAATAAATGATTAATAAAACTAATTGAATTTATGAAGAGTGACTGGTTAATTTCATTAAGAGGAAAATTGATTCTGGATTAGTTATAAGATATTTGTAATGGTTCGATTAATTAGATTGTCATAAGTGTGCACGTGTTTTGTGCGGTCGAAAATGGCAGTAGAATCGGCAGTAACAGAATCTAATTGCGAGTATTCTAAGTTCAAAAGAAACAAATAATTTGCTTACATAAAACCCAGGCGAGGCAGTAAACTAAAGCCTTGTCTCCTGTAAAACTTCAAAATATTTGCACACGATCACAGTAAAATGGCGTACTAATAGACTAGATGACCAGTCATCAACCTTATTTACTCTACATAGTTATTACATTAAAAACTTTCTATAAAATCATAAAAAAAATAATGAAGGCTGCCACTGTAAGGTCGTGAAAATCAATATGGCTATGAAAATAAAAATAAACTACTCAGTATCTTGAACGTAATCAAATATCTTATCTTTTAAATTGAATACCATGTAAACGATAACGCTGAAAAGGAATGGGATCACACATAATATTACACGAAATAATATTCTCAAATTTGGTAATACTAGTCATATATTGTGATAATAAGAATCATAAAATAAGCAATCAGAGTATTGACACAGTTGTCAAAACTCATTAAAGTTACTTTCGGAAGGGAGTAAAACGTAATCTTTCTTACGTAAAATTGAATAGTTAAATCGGGATGACTCTTGAAGGTTCAAATTCCCAAAATCATCTACCATAACCACTTTAATTTTAATTAACACCAAAAAGGAATAATAATAACGTCGAAAACATAAATTAGACAAATGTTCGTAATACGAAAATTTCTATAGAGTATTCAGAATAAACATAAAAGTAACGCACAGTATGTAATGATACAATACGCGGGTGAATGCACTTTTATAACATTATTTTAATCGCCTAAAGGCTTTTATGCAATACTATACCCAAAAGAAATCGTATTCATCCTCCTGACAAATACAAATAGAACAAATTTATTAAAATCACAAAAAAAATTAAATGTAGGAAAGCAATTACTTTTACTCGCAGAAAATGATCACTCTAAAAGCTCCTCTTTCCTTTACACAGCGGTGTAGGTAATTCTCGCGCAACTGACCCTTTTGGTAATTGATCGATGGATACCTATATTCTCGAATCTCCCTGACACGGCTTCCAGTACAGCAACTTCACAGCCAACAAATTTCAACGATCCGACTATTTCCAAATTATGTTAACACAAATTTAGCAGCGAAAATATTTGAACCAAAACCAAGTAATTAATAAATGCGTCACCTGGTTTAATACACTAATTTACAAAACATACTTTCCCCTTTATATACGCAAAATTATATTTACAGCATTTTTTTTATTTGTTTGAACAGCTGCGGATGTACCTTCGTGATGCACATATAAATATACTGAACTTTACTATATAAGAATCCGCAAAAGTGCGATTTAACCCAAATATGAGGAAATAGCACTAAAATTAAACACTAATCCTTTTCAGTGGACCCGAAAATATCGCTTATGAGTTTCGAAACACAATACAAAAGGGTCCTGGGATGGTTGAATACTCTTTAAGACCCGCATTCGGTGAACGGGAAAATAAATTCAGTACGCCCCAAGATCACATCACGCATTCAACGTTCAATTTCTTGCTTCTACAGCTTGAGTTCTGCTGACTGAAAAAAACGGCTACCCTTCCCCCGCAAGTTCACGTCACCTTTTTTGATCGTCACATAAAAAAGTTTCCATACTAAATCTGCGTAGTGGACGTTTCCCAGGAAATAAACAGATTTGATGTTTAGAAAAGAGATAATTCAACACATAAATGATCTGGTGAACTTGAAAAAAAAAAGAAATATTTAAATGGGACTGAATCTTTCGTTATCAGCCGCAATGCAAACAACTTTATACCCATACATATTAGGTTACTTAAAAAAAAACTCTTTTCAACCATTATAAATTTAATTATTTTCGAAGTTTTAAAATAAAAATTCTGGGTAATAACGTTTTAATTTAAAATTGTACATGTACTATTTGCAATATCTTAATATTAAAAAAAAAATCTATGGCAAACTTCAACCACAGTTGACAGTTTGTGGACTTTTGTACAATGGACAATTTTTAATATATTAAAAATTAAGGTCATTAAATTTTGTATATCAAGCGATTGTCAAGCGACGTGATGGAATATGGTGGATTTACACCACCAGGAATAATAAGTGTGACTGATATAAACAGGTGGAATGCAATGGTATGATGGTGCGCGAAATGATGCAATGAAAATGACGGCGTTGGTGATGTGGTTCATAAAGTCGATGATTCAGGTGAATTAACAGGATCGGGCTAGTACACAGAAGGAGGTGGCGTGTAAAGGACGGTATGTAGGGTTAATGATTTTTCTGGTGGTGATAGTGGTAGTGTAATTATTTTGTATTTTTATGAATAATAATTTTATAAGGGACTGTGAGGAAGGAGGGGGTGAATGGGATAACTACACAGGGAAATATATTATAGTTCAGGAAATTAGCTACATTGGGTACAAAGTATCCTGGAATGGAGAGGAAGAAAAAGTATGTTTTGGGAAGCTGGCAGTCGTATATTTATATGGAAACTGGACAGAAGTCGCCACTGATGGGATTTATAAACAATACGGGAATACAGTTGCGGAAATAAGTGTAGATAGGAAATTATTTTCGATGATAGAAAAATTAATTAGGTAGGATTTTGGATCCTTTGTGACATTTCTAACTAAAAATAAACTTGTTGAAATTTGTATGACATTGTCCAACGAAAACCATAAACCATTACTATAAATATTTATAACGCTTGCATTTTGATCGTGCCCCTACCGAATTATAATAATTTTTCTTATAATTCTTTCAAAACGTTCTAAATTTTGTATTAGATGTATAGCATACTACATTCTATATGTACTAATTAAAATTTTCTACTGTAGCTGCCCTAGTTACTTTTTGAACCCTTAGGGTTTGTTTTCAAAGGTCCATGGCGCCCTACTACTACGATAATCTTGTTTCACATCGTTTCAAGTGCAAATAGTCAATATTCTAACCACATAATCCAGATGCTCTAATTACCTCGCTAGCTGCTGGGTTGTACTTTCTAAATTGTACTGGGATAAAGATTCTCAGTTACAATGGTATTACGGAATTGATAAGTCCGTTATATAATCCTTGATCAAGGAAAATGGCGCAATCTTCAGAAACTATGCTTTACATGCTTGATATTGTCATGTTCACGTTATCTTCAATCACTCAGAAGAAGTCGCAACGCGTTATTTTTGCGTTAATCCAAAATTTACAAAAACAATAAATGTGTAAGATTATATGATACTTGTTTGGCCAGAATTATAAAATGAGTATGGATATTCGTGCAAAATTCCGTTTGTACCAAAAAAATTAAAACCATAAAATTAATGTAACTTCACTTATATCTTTTTGTTATTAAGGAGTAGAAGAAATATTTTTTTGTATATTGAGATTTATCAATCATTGGTATGGTCTTAGCGCTTTTCAAAAATGGAACCATGTTCAGGGAATAAAATAAAGTACTCATCTTCAGAGAAGATTTTGTACACATTGCAATATATCTAAGAAACTACCTAAAAGGATCAAAATCGAAATACCTGCAATAAAAATTGTTCTAGATTTAATTTGCAATTTTTTATTTAGGCGCAAAAATGAATTTAATTACTTTGTAAATTAACTTTTTGTATTTGAGCGTAATACAATTCGTACACCGTAAAAAACCAATTTCAATTAATCTTATTTAAATAAGTAATTAAATTTTTTCTTACACCATGCAACAAGCCTTTTGACACGTTCATTAAACATTTTTTTACGCCACTTCAGTATGTGGTAATAGAACGCTTGCAAACATTATTTTTAGACAGTAAAATAAATCAATCTGAAGTAAGGAAGTAGAACAGTAGCAACTATGAGGTTGACTGCTGTACATTAATCTTTAGACTTTAAAGTTATCGTTACACTATTATTATTATTAACTTTTTGTATCGATGTGTTATGTACTATCTTTTTTCTATATGTTTACGAGTGTTACTCTAGTAGAAAATAATTAAAATATTGAATAAGCAATTCAATTATAATGGCCTCTGTATAATTAAATTGTTTTAAATAGTTGTCCAATACGAATCGTAGTATAAATGATGTAGAAATTACGAATGTTCACAATAATTACTTTCCAATCAGATGCTTTTATGACTAATTCTCTATAAATAATTCTAAAAACATTTTACTAGTATAACGCCTTATCCCTTTAGTGGGTAAAATTATTTACATACAGGGTTAGTCAAACCTCCGTCGTAGTCCAAATATCTTATTTATACTAAGAGATACCAAAAAATTTTATAAAGATAAAAGTTGAAAACTAGTCAGGAGCATATGTTAAAAATATTTTCGAATATACAGGGTCATCCATATTGAATGGGTGAATCAAACTCACTTTTTTTCTAATGGAATACCCTGTATATTATTTTGAAGTTGAACATGGCTTAACTTGACCATTACTCCAATATACGGTTTTACTATGTTACACGGGGTATTTTAGGAGTTATGACCAATTTTTGAGTAAAAATCGTACCGTATTCGCGAACTTATAGCCTCCAAACTTAACAAAATAAAAATTATTTTTAATTTGTATGAGTTTTCAAATATGGTCTAGTTTTTACCCAAAATAGTGTTTTTTGGAAAAGCTTATTATTTTACACATTATTGCGCATAACTCGACCACGTTATTATTATAGTTTTCTTAAATGGAACACCCTGTATATTATTTTGAAGTTCAACAGGGCTTAACCTAACCATTACTCCAATGTACGGTTTTACTATGTTATACGGGGTATTTTAGGAGTTAGGGCCAATTTTAAGTAAACATTGTGCCGTATTCGAGAACTTTAGCCCCCAAACTTAACACCCTGTACATTTTTTCAACCATCGATGAAGAGATTCATCCCCTTCAACTTTACTATTTACATGGGCTACACTCAGCATCGCCCAACTCATAGAAAAGTGCAAAACTTCTAGAACACCAGTTGAAAACGAAAGTAACTAATTTATTAGATACATTAAATGTAAACTTAAATGTTATAAAAGTTGTTCAAAATGTCGACCTTTCTCTCTGATGCACAGGTCTATTCTTTCGTTGAAGCTTCGTGAAACGTTTATGAGTATATTGGGTGTAATGGATCTAAAAGCTTCTGTTATTCTCTCTCTCATATTTTTAACTGTTGTAGGAGCTGTTTGGTAAACCTTGTCATGAACATAACCCCACAAAAAATAATCAGGCGACCGTGCAGGCCACCCAACCAAACCATTTATTTATTTATTTATTAGGAAATATTTCGTTCAATACATTTGTAACCTCCTTTGAATAATGGACACCGGCCCCGTCGTGTTGGTACCACATTGCTTGCCTGATATTCAGAGGGACATTTTCCAGTAGAACAGGAAGATCGTTTCGTAAGAAATTAACATATATTTGTGCATTTAAATGAGCTTCAAAGAAATGGGGTCCAATAACCTGATCTCCTAGTACACTCCCCCAGACATTCAAACTCCATCTTTCCTGAAAATTTGTTGACATTATTAAGTGAGGATTTTCTGTTGCATGATAATGGAGGTTATGCGATTCATAAAACCATTTTTATGAAATATTGCCTCATCAGAAAACGTCATTCTATCAAAAAAATTTGGATCCTGTTGTAGTGTTCTGACCAATTACAAAAGTTCATTCTATTAGCAAAATCAGCTTCTCGTAACTCTTGGTGTAGTTGTAACCGATACGGATGAAAATGATGTTGGCGTAGGCATCTTCCTACAGAGCTTGGGCTAATACCTACTATTTCTGATAGTTCATGTTGACTCACGTGCGGATTCTCTGTAACGGCCAATGCAACAGTTAAGTGGTTATTAGCACTAAACTCACGTTTGTTAATTTCTGGCGGCTTAAACTCAACATTTCCAGTTTCCAAAAATCTCTTAAGTAATTTATTAAAACTTTTCTGATCGGGATATCTTGCACCATAAATTCTTTTTGCTAATAAGCAGTTCTTTTCAGACTCTCCAAGAATAAAGAACCATATCAATTAATTCATCTTTGGTAAAATGTATTGTTAAAAAAATAATCTTTTAACAGCCAGTAAATATTAAAAGGAAAATATTAAATACTGATAGAAGGAGAATGTCATTTATGCCAGGCGACTTGTTTTTTAATTTAAAAAATAATTAATTTTGCTTAGAATTGGTAAGAAATCTTTTCTTTAGTTTTCTAGAATTGAGCGATGATGAGTGTAGCCAAATGTAAATGGTAAAGTTGAAGGGGATGAATCTCTCAATCGATGGATGAAAAAATGTACAGGGTGTTAAGTTTGGAGGCTACAAGTTCTCGAATACGGCACGATTTTTACTTAAAATTGGTCCTAACTCCTAAAATACCCCGTATAACACAGTAAAACCGTATATTGGAGTAATGGTCAGGTTAAACCATGTTCAACTTCAAAATAATATACAGGGTGCTTCATTTAAGAAAACTATAATAATGATGTGGTTGAGTTATGGACCATAATGTGAAAAAAGATAAGCTTCTCCAAAAAACATTATTTTGGGTAAAAACAAGACCAAATTTGAAAACTCATACAAATTAAAAATAACTTTTCTTTTGTTAAGTTTGGAGGCTATAAGTTCTCGAATACGATACGATTTTTACTTAAAATTGGCCCTAACTCGTAAAATACCCCGTATAACATAGTAAAACCGTATATTGGACTAATGGTCAAGTTAAGCCATGTTTAATTTAAAAATAATATACAGGGTATTCCATTAGAAAAAAAGTAAGTTTGGTTCACCCATTCAATATGGATGACCCTGTATATTCGAAAATATTTTTAAAATATGCTCTTGACTAATCTTCAACTTTTATCTTTATAAAATTTGTTGGTATCTCTTAGTATAAATAAGATATTGGACTACCCTGTATATTTTTTAATAAATAAACATTGGATATGATATGATGAAGAATACTTATTATAAAAATATAAAATTATTGAAGTTTTCTGCTCAATTCTACTTATTAATATCATCATCATTTTATTTGTATCGATAAAAGGGGAAAAAGATTATAATCATTAAAAATACTATTTACATAATATCCTGAGAGGTTCAAATACAATATAATTATCATTTTTCATGAAATTTTCTGAAGTATGGTTCGATGCACAATGGAACACCACAGTAGGAACGCACGTAACATGTGCGATTTCTTTGCATCTTTTATGCTGCAATGCTTGCACCTTCTATAAACGGTTCATGGCCTTCGACTTGTACTAAACGAACCTTATCATAGGCTTTGCCTTTCTTCTCCATAAATTCTCATTTTCTTGAGGAAAACCCAGCGTCATGCTGAATGAATGCGAAAGGTCAACTGGTCATGACTTGCCCATTTCTTATTTATTTTCCATAAAATAAATGCATTCACAAAAGCCATCTCAAGTAAAAAATGCAACAGCCTGGGCCACCATTTGACTGGGCGGCGACCTATGGGATATCTTTCCCGAAGCTGGTCAAACTTATCGACTCCACCCATGATTTTGTTGCATTCCTCTACAACCTCTGGGCAAGAAATACCGTCTCTATTCGATTATGGATTGTTTCACTGTTGAAATGTTGTTTGGTATACGAATTACCCCCTTTGAAGATTTTGATTTGCTTAGTTGACTTGACAATCCTTCGCGGTTTGTTCTTACAGTTCCACCTGAGAAAATACCCTATTTGGACAGCCTGACCATAAGTTTTGTTGTGAAAAATTGTCAAGGCTATTAGGGTTTTCCAGTTTGCTATACATCTGTCGTTAAGTTTAGCACGACTTTTTTACCTAAACTATTATTGATTGGTTCCTTTGATTCTCCAGTATATATTACAAAATTCAATAATGCCCAGTATGAGAATCGGATAAGCACTACACTTTATAACCGCTCTTGACGAAGCTTCATTGGCACATATTGCTTCATAGAAGATGGCATGTTGAATGGAATCATGGACTCATCGATAACATATAAGAGCAGGGATTATAACTTTATTTGTAGTTTTCCAAAAGTTTTATAATTAATGGTCGTAGCTTGTACAGTTTGTCATGATTAGCATAGTCTCTGGGCCAATTTTTTCTCTGAAATTTTTTAAACGTCTGGAGGTAATAACATCTGCAATTACATCTACTTTCAAAAGCGGATCTGAACTCCAAAAATTCTTTAAGACAGGAATGACATACCCATGATTATGTGGCATACAAAAATGCTTTTACTTCTTCAACAGTCCGCCTCTGGTTGACATATCGATTAGTCTGAGCAACAATTATTTCGAACTTATAATCATAAAAATACTTTGAAAATAAGATATTTCTCTTTCGATATCAGAGAAATTATGATTCGACGTTGCATGCTTTATGGACTCGAAAGTGCTGCATATTTGTTCAAGGTGGGTACAATTTCTACCCCATTCATCATCGTTATCGTCATCTGACTCTTAACACTTCCTGTCTCCTTGTTGAAATTTTATTTAAATCTTCTTCGAGTTCATCTGTTGTCAGAAATTGATTCACAGAAAATACGTTTCTTAACTCATCTAAATCAACAAGCTCTTCCATAGCAGATAAATTTGCTTCCATATCAGAATCATTGTCGGCATCAGGAAATGAATGAAAGAACTCTAACACATCTTCTACATCTTTAGGATTACTCAAATTGTAAAACTTACTCATCGAGAACAATTGAGAATAAAACAATGAAAAACTTTCAAAAAGCAAAAATTTATCAAAAAAGTAATTTTATATACCAAAATTTTATACCTTTTGGAAAAATTTAACTAAACTTGATGAAATTTTACACATTATAAATGATATACCTTCAAAATAATAATAAAAGGACATTAAGTAAAGGTGCCAGAAGTGGTAAACATACTTCCCATCACGTAAAACGATAGCTGTGCACTTCAGGGAAGAAAAAGAGCATGATGCTGCATTTCAATGCAAAATACAATAAAGTTTAGATTTAAAAATAAAAAACTTTTAATACGTACTTTATTTAAAATATCCAAAAGAAAAAAAGTGAAAAACGGCATAAATAACAGAAAAGTACAAGAAATTGAGCTGTCAAAAGTTTATGCTAAAAAAAAGGGCTTTCAAAACAACAAATTTCTTCAGAACTGTTTCCGTATAGTTTCTGTCATTCTCCGCTAGATGGCATCATAGATTATTAGTAGGAAATTCGTTTCCCAATAATACCTTAAGACGATTTTTGGAAGTGGGAAGATTGCTTCCCACGGCTTATAAAAGGGTTTTATGGTAAAAGGAAAAATAAAGTCCCTACTGTATGGAATCATTACCCACATATTTATTTATTAGGTACATTTAGTGGAATCTGTGGGTTTTTGTTTTTGTGATTATGTTAGTTCGCGTTCTCTGTTCCTTGACTTTAATTTTAATTCTAATTGTTAATTTTCTTATTCAACAACAGTGCTTACGCCGGTAATTCCTCTTAACACTAATTTTTCATGTTGATAGTTGCGTTAAGAATTGTCAGACTAGGCTAGTATTGTTTTAACCGTAAATTAGGTAAACTAATAAATAGTTAAGGAAGTTAAATGAAAAAAACTCAAATAACAGAATTTAGCTTTCATTATTGGAGATCGATTTCTTTAATAATTGTATTCAGGCCAAATTACATATATACATTTTGTAGAATGTTGGGGGGTTGAGAGTTCCAGAATGTTACGTAAAATGATTCATGATCGTTTTGGGCGTCTCCCTTTCGTGCGTTCTCGTAAATTTTTCCCTTTCGGGGATTAAGCCTATAGAAAGGAACTTATAATGTGCTTCTAAGTTTCCGTTTCGTGCGTATCTAGGTTACCTACTCGAAACTGAATAAATATGAGGTGATGATTGAGCAGTTTAATTTAAAATTACACGTACTATGACATATACTCAATATTTGAGACAAACTTGCAAAAACTAGCACATGTATTGATCAATAAAATAATCGTTGAATTTAAAGATGGCGTCGTCGGCAGGGGAATTTTCTATTATACAAAGCTAAGCATCTTTTACATCATCTTCTGGCAGATGAGCTAATGCAACACATCCTTATGTGATTCCTTACTTCCTTGTTCTCTTTGTACAATTTTGCTAAACCTAAATCTTGTATTTTACGCCGAATGGCTTGTTTAAAATGAAAATTACATTCTTTGATAACTGTAGTAGGAAAAACTTTTGTAGCATTATGTACCGTAACTTCAAAATTGATCATATATTTTTTTGGTAAAAAGTTTTTAACTTTATTTTTTATTGATGTTTGGTCTTCCTTCTGTAATATTAATATCAACGTGAATTGTGTGTAATTGGAAAAACAGTGACTTGCAGCTAACTCCCACTATTAACTTCACCACCATCTTCACCACCCATCTTCATCCAAACGCCTATGCATGTCAATAAATGTTCGAACATTAGGAACCTGTCCTAAAGGATATCATTCTCGATAGATACGTTGAGCTTTGGAGAAATTTGACCGAGCTTCTCCGTAACACATAATCATGTCCCTGTATTCTTCAGAAGTATAGTGTACCATTTTAGGAACACAAAATAATATGTACTATTGCAGAGATGAAAATAACAGACGATGGAATTTACGAAAAAAAAAGCGAAATCTATGACACTTGTCAAAATATTATTGTCTTGTTAGAGGTATTTTGTGTTCTTGATTAAGTTTTTCAGTGATCCTCTTATTGATTTTTCAAAATTACTTTCAAAAATGGTTCACTACACTTTTGAAGAATACAGGGACATAATTATGTGTTACGGCGAAGCTAGATCAAATTCTTCCGAAGCTCAACGTATCTATCGAGAAAGATATCCATTAAGGCATATTCCTCATAATAGGACATTTATTGACGTGCATAGGCGTTTGGGTGAAGATGACTGTTTTAAAAAACCAAAAGTTAATAGTGGAATTGCTAGAACTCGTCGCACTGCGCGAAACGAAGAAACTGTTTTACGAATGGTAGAAAATAATCCGAGAACAAGCACCAGGAAAACAAGTTAGCGGTACGCAATGTTAACCGTGAATCAGTTAGACAAATTTTCAATGAACAACTTCTTCGCCCGTATCATTTCCAAAAGGTTCATTCACTATTAGAACATGACTATCTTCCTCGTGAACAATCTTGCTAATGGTTGCAAAATCAAAGACACGATATTTTTTCTTCAATTTTGTTTACTGATGAAGCTGGTTTTAGCCGTAATGGTGTTCTGAACCTACATAATATGCACCATTCGAGTGATGAAAATTCTCATCAAACCGCAATTAGAAGTCACCAATATGGGTTTTCTGTTAATGTGTGGGCAGGTATAATTGACAATTACTTAATTGGCCCATTTCAATTGCACAGGTGAACTGTATCGAAATTTCTTGGAGAATGAACTAAATACGTTATTAGAGGATGTTCCATTGGCTATTATTGGTAGAATACGTTACATTTTGTGCTTGTATTACTTTTATATTGACGTCTGTAAATGTAGTATTATACATATGTAACAGTTAATCATAATAAACTAAACTATGCATGATGGCGCGCCAGCTCACTTTTCTCGATTGGCAAGGGAATTTTTGGATAGGAAATTTGGAAATACGTGGATTGGTCGAGGGGGACCTGTACCCTGGCCAGCTCGTAGTCCCGACCTTAATCCCCTCGATTTTTCATTTTGGGGATTCATGAAAAATGATGTTTATTCTGTAGAAATACATAATGAAGAGCAACTATGGATAAGAATTATGGAATCGGCTGATAGATTCCGTAATAACCCAGGAATATTTCAAAGATGCCGTCAATTCCTTAGGAAGAAGAATTGAAAAATGTATTCACAAGGACAACAATTAGAACATCTAAAAATTTAATGTTTTTTTTTAATCACTGCCCTTCATTGTTCCTATTAAAATTTAATTGTTGAAGTGTTATGTCATTGTTTTGAAAATAAGTTACTTTGGCGCTTTTGGATAATTTGCATGCATCGGATGCAATTTTCTCGTAAACCGTTGGTCATAGTGACTTCAATAAGGTATACCTTTCTGAAGCAGAAAAGATGGGAAAACAAATTTTTACAGTCGAAAATAACATACAGTGTAAGGCAAAAAAGTTAGGACCGATTCAAACAAGATGGAAACCTGTATGTGGCGCCCTTTATCAGTAATATAAGAACTAAGGTCATATTTGAATTCTGCGTGATAGAAAGCCCCTGTACACAAAATTTTGTCCGCTTATTACATCATTGTAAAAGGATATTAAAAAAAAACAAAAAAATAATTAAACTTCAACACCCTATATCTTTTAAACGAAGGCGTTGCGGACCTAAGTTCATAAGAACCTTTTTTCTTATTTTAGTGTCCTCTATCGCGTGGCACTATGCATGGCACTTTTTTATATGTCACCCTGTATATATATATATATATATATATATATATATATATATATATATATATATATATATATATATATATATATACAGGGTTTTCAAAGTTAAATCGGCACTATTGCTATCTTCGTTATTATTCGTGCTACGAAGTCGGTTAAATGGGCAAAGAAGTAGCATTTTTTCCGCTCGTTACGATGGTGAAATCAAAATGAAAATTGAACATCGTGTTCGCGAGTTATGTCAAAAATTTCCATTTTTTTAAATGGCACACCCAATATGCAATATCCTTAATTGATAGAAAATTAAATTCTGAACGAATAACTTCCTATGACATTTCACACTAATGTCAAAAATGACAAAGTTATTGATCATTTACCAAATTTATCAAGGTGGCTGTGTCAACTATTTTTCTGTATTACCATAGAGCAGAAAATGAAAAGAATATCAGACAATTGAAACAGGATTCTTTATTCTAAGTGATAATAATAATAAGGAACAACAAAACAAAACAAAACTCAAATTAGATGTTCGAAAACATCACCCTCTTGCTCCAAGCATTTCTGGGCCCGCTTGTAGACACTTTTAGTAGCCTTAGCAATGGATCTACCATCAATATTATTGATGGCGTGAACGATGCTTTGCTGGAGATCCTCAAGGTTATCATATCGCCTGTTGTACACCACATTCTTCACATATCCCTAAAAGAAAAAATCCATTGGAGTAATGTCAGGTGATCGAGGAGGCATACGGATAGGCCCATTAGTTGATAAATATCTGTCATCAAAAAATTGTTTAATATTGTATCTATCTGACGAACGTTATGGAGAGGAGCTCCGTCTTGTTGGAAATAAATGTTCTACCTATCCATTAAATTTACATCATCCAAGAAGTCTTGGTGTGTGGCAGTCAACATTTCGGCGTACCGCTCACCAGTTAACGCACCCTGATAAAATACTGGACCAACAATTATCGAGCCAATTAAACCGCACCAAACATTAACACTGAAGCGTCTCTGCGGATTACAAGATCGGTAGAGCATCGGATTTTCTCGACTCCAAAAATGGCTGTTTTTCCTGTTGAACATGCCCCTATTAGAAAAATTTGATTCCTCACTCCATAGAATTGAGCTCCAAAAATCATTATTGGTTCTCATTTGATTAATAAACCAGTGACACAACTGAACGCGTCTTTCTTGATCTCCTGGTACTAGTGTCTGTGTAGGTCGGAACTTATACGGCACAAACTTATACTTTTTTAGAATATTGTGGATGGAACCCAAACATAGTCCATTTTCTTGCACTAAATCATTAATTGAGTTGTTGGGATGTGCTTCAAAATAAGCTAACACATTAATTTCAGTTTCTTCACTAATTATACATTGTTTATTAGATCTGGATTTCTCAAACACGCTCGAATTAGATCTAAATTTACGATACAAAACCAAAAAGTATCTTCTATCCGGCAAATGACTCGTAGGAAACAAATCATTGTAACGCTCACGCGCTCGATAACTGTTTTTTTGACAAACGATGTAACATTCTAACATATCACACTTTTCTGAATGGGTAAAAGGCATTTTCCTATTCAAAATACACAAACTCTTAACTCTTTATTAGCAAACTTCAATTTGACATATCAATTCTGATTTGTGAAAATGACAAATATTGTTCACGTAATACCAGCCACCTTGACGAATTCAATAAATGATCAATAACTTTGTCATTTTTAACATTAGGGTAAAATGTCATAGGAACTTTTTTATTCAGAATTTAATTTTCTATCGATTATTGCATACTGGGTGTGTCATTTAAAAAAATGGAAATTTTTGACATAACTCGCGAACACGAAGTTCAATTTTTATTTTGATTTCACCATCGTAACGAGCGGAAAAAATGCTACTTCTTTGCCCATTTAACCGACTTCGTATCACCAATAATAACGAAGGTAGCAATAGTGCCGACTTAACTTTTAAAACCCTGTATATATATATATATATATATATATATATATATATATATATATATATATATATATATATATATATATATATAATATATTTTAATAGTGTTTTAAGATGCATTTTCAAATATTAATATAGATAATGTCCAACACCTTGTATTTAAAACAAAAAATTAAAGATACATTTCTCAGTAGAAACTGTTAAATGTTTGTACAAAATTTTGAATAAGCACCATCATTTTAAAGTGTAAATATATGTTAAAATAAAATTTAAAAACGATTTTAACAAAATTAAAATTAATTTGATGGTTGATTAGAACTCTCATTGCTTGCATCATCAGGCCAATCACTTGGCAATGTGGCTGTTCGGTACTTTTGTGTTTAACTTGTATTGTTAGCGTATTATTAAATTGATACAGATTTTTAATGTTTACCATTTTGTTTATTTTGTTATATATATATATATATATATATATATATATATATATATATATATATATATATATATATATATGCGTGTTTCACGATTTTTATTGATTCTGGAGCATCCTAATCATTAATCTTAGTTAGAAGTATTATTTTATGTAATAATAATTATCTTAACTAAATACCATTCGTGTGCCCTAATTAGCTTGAAATTTCATATCTAACAGTTCTTCCGTGTCTTTCATGTATTTAAGAAGTTTCTAATTGATTGCGGTACTTTTACGACAAGTTCATTTGTGAAAACTGTGTGGATTAACAGGTACTTCCGGTAGTCCTATATGTCTAGAAAGTTGATACGAATCTACGATTTAGCTGCAATCGTCGTATACCAAATTTCATAACTACAGCTCAGACCGTTTAACCGCTATCGTGTTTACATCCACACATAGACAGGATGCCAAAAATGGTCAAAATGGATTCAAGGACCATCTAAACGTGAAGATCCGTAAACATCTCGAGGTCGAATTTTTTCATAATCGCAATACCTTCCTTTCACTATACTTCGTATAGTATACGGGAATGTAAAAATAGAAAACAATCTAACAGAGGAAACTCCCATATTTTATTTTGTAAGGCTTTTTCAAAATTATAAAAAGATAAATGAACGTTGTCGCTGTAAGGTCGTGTAAATCAAAAATTACCATAAAAAAAACAGATCAGTAGCATGAACGTAATCAAAATATTTTATTTCTAAATTTATGCGATTCGTAATTAATGGTAACACTGTGAGGCAATACTAAAACTACATGTATAATTGTAATAATTATATATGATGAGAGCATTTGTACAATTGTTTTAGAGTCACAAAGAGTTACAAACCAATAAATTCACTATGAACGGAAATAAAAAAATGACAGTAGTATACCACAATTGTCGCAAAGGTCAAAAACAGAATGAATGCGCTTTCAGTAACTGATACAATCTCTTGTCGGCCTCTATTCAGAATATTAAAACAAAGAAAGCGGGTTCATCCGCGTAATCAATACAATCTTACCAATTTATTCAATTCACAGATCACAAAAAGTTATTACCTCGAATGCCTCAGATTTTAGACTAACCTTATCATCCTAACTCACAACATGGAGACGCATATTTCCATTTTATTGACCCTTATCGATTGACCGGAAAATGCCCAAAATCTGCAATATCCTTCGGTGCAGTACAGTATTGCAGCATTGACAGCTTTGTCACGTCAACTCAACTAATTGTTTCAATTGTTTTGATAACTCCAAAACCAATAATTTCTTTGATTTCTAACAATTTTTTCTTGCAAATTATTTAAAAATA
Organism: Vesta saturnalis; assembly: GCA_036346205.1. Lineage (NCBI taxonomy): Eukaryota > Metazoa > Arthropoda > Insecta > Coleoptera > Lampyridae > Vesta > Vesta saturnalis. The sequence continues at coordinate 6,231,202 of JARFJB010002396.1, forward strand.
CTATTTTTTGCCCAAAAAATTAAAAATATCCCCATAAATAATAGTGTGGGGACACCCCCCCCTTTAGCGACGCTCCTACACAAAATATTAAAAATTTGTCAACACTATCTTTTATGACCTAATCAAATGTATTTGAGGTCTAGATTTCATTTAGGTATCTTAAACCGTTTCAGAGATAATAAAAAAAGGTTTTTGGGGGCCACTTTTACAGGGCCGTATCTTCTTAAGGAGGCATTTTCGGACACATATTTATTAACCAAACTAACGTTATTTTTTAATATTCTGTTCACCCTAGCGGAACGTTTTTTGAAACACCGTGTATAAATAAAAATAATAGTATATTATCCTATGTACAATGCGATTTTAAAACTTAATAAGGAAACAGGTAATTCAGATAAAGAGATAAGTTCATTTTCATATTAATCCCCATTAACGACTCAATTGGACAATGCAATTTTTAAAAATTAAATGAGCAATTAGGGAATCAAATCAATGAAATATTGATTGAAATGAGATCGTCTTAGATTTAATGCTTGATAAATACCATATTTCTTTCAATGCAAAAAAAAAATAAAGAAAAGCACTTGGTAGCCGCAGTATTTTATTATGTTATTTGTATTAGTTTTTATGAAATTTAAAGCAATCCCGTGAACTTTCTACATTTAATTGAGCAATGATATAGGTGTAAATACTAAGAAATTTAACGCACGGAATGGAATTTAAGAAAAGGAAATATTTTCTGAACGCCCGAAGTAATATTTTTCGATGCTTAAAAGGGGAACGCTCGAAACGGGAAAACACCACTTAAAATAGTATGAAACTGCGTCTAATTCAGCAGTGTCGTAGGATCTCGTAATACTAATAATTCAATAAATTACTAATTCTTGAAGTATAACGTATGATATATAGAAATGATATGGAAGAAAAAATTTATTTTTGATGTGTCTGTTATGTTGATCCTGACTTGAGAATGTGGTATATACATATTTTAATTTCAAAACGTGTACCTCGTTTATCTTGTTTAAATTAATTAATGGATTTTGAAAGAGAGATTTGATTAATTTTTTATTATGCTTTAATTATGGATTAAAAAACATTGAAAATCGTATTAATGCATCAATATGATTTTGAATAATTGCATTACACTTCGCTACGCTACTATACATTGCTCTCGGCACTTGTAAATTATATAGTTTTAAAAACCTTTGAGAAACAACCGACTTTTTTTGTCACGCTGTGTTTTTAATTCATCACGTACGGCTATTATTAAAAGACGCTCATTAATAAATCTACGTGATTTACACTTTTTAAGACATGGTTATCAGTTGGTACAAAGCAATTTTTTTTGTTATTTATGAATTATAATAATTACTAGTCTGGATGATCACTATATTTGTCTGAAATTTAATTATATGAATTGATTATGGACTTTTATTTTACTTAAAAAATATATTTAAATTACAACTTCATTATTTTTTAAATTGGCACTGTAGAATTTCGTAATTATGCAACTTGGCTATAGCGGGTGTCCAAAGCGTAACGCGACGGAAGTTTGTGGATTCGCTGTTGATTTTTCATTAAAATCATTTATACAAAAGTTACATGGTTCCAATACGTGCACAACTTAAAAATATTTTAGCACCTACAGGGTGATTCGTAAAATTATTGGGGGTATCAACTTTTTATTTTAAATGGAACACCTTGTATATCGTTACAATTTTGGGTAGCTTAATGAATAAGCTTTTCAACGATGTATACTTTTGTACATATAAAATGCAACGTTGCCAAGTTATTTGACAAAAATGTATTTTTTTTCTGAAAGTAAGGTTAGCAATAAAAATAATTCTTCGTTTATTGTTTAAGTTGAGACAAATTAGTTCAGGGATATGATTAAGCTAGGTATAGGCTGATGTATTGAATAAGGGAGAGAAGGCTCCGTGTGAAACTTTAGCATGTTCAACGTACATCAATTATCTTATTTCAAATGGAACACCGTGTATATTTTGATATGGGCAAATAGTACTCTTAAAGACCTCACTTTTATCTAAATACATTGATACCGCTAAAATTTATAGTTTTTAAAATATTTCCATTTTTTTAATTTTTCTATAATTATTTTGTAACGTAACGATTTAATAGAGTGCCATGATTTCAAGTCAGAATACCAGATTAGTAATCCACTGATTCAATCGTTGTGTGTACGAACGTTGTAAATTATGCAACATTTGTTGGGTTACATTACGGAACGCTTGTTGCATTCTTTCCTTCATATTTTCTGCAGTAGTCGGCTATATTCTATAAACTTCATTTTTAATGTAGCCCCATAAAAAATAGGCCATGAAAGTCAGTTGTGGTGGTCACCATAACAACCTATCTAACGATCAGGAAATTGCTGGTTTAAAAACTCCGCCACATCACGAACCGAATGTGCAGGAGCGCCATCTTGTTTTAACCATATTTCCTCATTAGCGAATGGGATGTTCTCTTCAATCCATGGTAGCACGTTGGTTCGCAATAAATTTAAATAATTTACTGCATTTAAATTGTTTTCCAAAAAATAGCATCCTAATAATCTGTTGCAAATAATACCACCCCAAACATTGAGACTCCATCGATGCTGATTGTTTCTGTATCTAATTATATGTGGATTTTCCATGGCGTAATAATTACAATTGTGTCTACAAAATAATTGTTATGAAAAGTAGGTTCGTCTGTCATCATGACTGTATTAAAAAAATTATGTGGTTGTTGCAATCCCCAACGACGGTAATTTAATCTATTTTCAAAATCATGTCCATCCAATGCCTGGTGGAGTTGGATCTTGTATGGATGGTATTTATATTCATTAATTACATTGTGTATTGTTGATTTCTGTAAACCATGTTCCACTGCAATTTTTCGAATACTTATTTGAGGCTTTTCACGTTGTTTACAGGTTTTGGGCAATTGTTCTTTTTATATGCGATCGATCGTGTTTCCTCAAATCTACTTTTTAAATTTTCAAGAACTCGTTCATGTGGACAACGGGCATCGGGAAATTTTTGTTTATAAAATCTAGAAGCAAGTAAACAATTACCTTGGGCTTCTCCTATTATGTAAATCATTTGAATTAATTCGTTCTTTTTATATTTCATTTTAAAAATTAGGGTTAACTTCTGTTAATTCAAGTTTTCTTCTAAATATAAATGTAGTGAAAAAGTAGTTTTGAAAGAAATCGAGTTAAAATACATCTAATTGACATATTAAAATTTTGTTTTATTGTTTTTAAATCATGGCACTCTATTAAATCGTTATGTTATAAAATAATTATAGAAAAATTAAAAAAATGGAAATATTTTAAAAACTATAAATATTAGCGGTATCAATATTAAGAGTACTATTCGACCATATCAAAATATACAGGGTGTTCCATTTGAAATAAGAGAATTGATGTACCTTGAACATGCTAAAGTTTCACACGGAGCCTTCTCTCCCCTATTCAATATATCAATAAAACGTTTACATCTTTTCAAAGCATATAGCTAACTTAATTATATCCCTGAACTAATTTGTCTCAACTTAGATAATAAATCAAGAATTAATTTTTATTGCTAACCTTATATTCAGAAGAAAAATACATTTTTGTTAAATAACTTGGCAACGTTGTATTTTATATCTACAAATGTATACATCGTTGAAAAGCTTATTCTTTAGGCTATCCAAAAATGTAATGATATCCAGGGTGTTCCATTTAAAATAAAAAAGTTGATACCCCCTTACCTTTACGAATCACCCTGTAGGTGCTAAAATATTTTTAAGATGTGCACGTATTGGAACCATATAACTTTTGTATTGATTTGATTTAATGAAAAATCAACAGCGAAGCCACAATCTTCCGTCGCGTGACGCTTTGGACACCCGGTATACTAAACTATCAACTAACTACCTCTTTCTCCCGCCTTTTATGTTTATTTACATACATACATAACTTTTAGAAAGGAGACTTTGCATTCAAGTTTAAAACAAGTTATTGACTGTGAAACTTGTTTCGTTTTTTAATGTTAAAGACGGTTTGAAAATTATAAAATGCCACGAAATCTGTAAGAAAAGGTATAATTAATTCCATTATTATTTGAAAATAATAGAAATTGCCATGCAACGGAACGTATTTTCAATGAGGCAAACCCAAAAAATCGTGATTCATTCATTCAAGAAAAATTTTCACTGAAATTTTTGAAAATCCTAATTTGCCATTGCACGTTATCGCTGAAAACCAAGAAGTTAATAAAAACCGTTAACAATGTTCTTAAGCAGGCTAAGTACCACTCTTACAAATTGAAACTGAATCATGAACTAAATGGATATGATCCTGATCGAAGAAATTAATTCGCAGAAAGAATTACTGAAATCACAATTGCCAGTCCTTTATTCTTGAATTTTTTGTGCTTCAGTGACGAAAGCACCTTCTTATTGAACGGGGAGATAAATACACAAAATTTGCGATGTTCGAGTGATACTAACCCATTGTGGATTCGAAAGACAGCCACGCAGTATCCACGAAAGCTACATGTTTCTATTGGATTCTCGGTGACCATATTATTGTTTCATTTCTTATTGAACAAAATTTGAACGGTCTACTTCATTTACAATTGTTACAAAATGAAATTATTCCAACAATTCAACAAGTAGCGAAGGACAATCCAGAACAGTTTTTATGAAGGCATTGGTGAGGTATGGTTATAATAAGAAGGCGCTCCTCCCCACTATTTTCGACATGTACAGGATTATACGTCCGAAGTTTTTCCAAACAGGCAGATAGGTCGCAGAGACCCAATTGAGTGACCAGCCCTTTTACGATTTGACTCCACTTGATTTTTTCATATGGGGATATTTGAAATCGAACGTCTTTGCTACCAAGCCAAACGATTAAGAAGAACTATAGCAAAGAAGTGCCAAACTATTCTACTGGAAATATTTAGAAATATGCGAAGGATTTATTCGTCAGGAGGTGCAATAAAAGTTTTTAAGTTTCTTGGAAATAACTACATGTATAGAACACGTTTTAACGTTGAAGCGTGAACTTAGGCTTGGCAATATGCCTGTACGATAGAACTGAAACAATACGTTCAGAATAAAAGGACCTGAAAAAAGAAAAAGAAAATATCGCTAAAAGGCTTAAAGACAATGGCTACCCCGATCTACCTAAGCTAAACAAGGAAATGGTAATCGAAAAAGAATAATCTAAATACACAGCGATAATACCATATATACAAGGTAGCTCAGACAACATACGAAAGAGAGGCAGCAAATACAAGATACGCCGTACCTTCAAATCGACAAAAGCGCTCAGAGGAATACTAATCAATACCAATATAAACAGAATTACAGAATGTGCAGTTTAATTTATAAACACCCGCAATTGGACTGCCCATAGGTAAACCATCTTTTTGTAGATAAATCTGATTAACACGGAGATCAGATAATTGAGTTAACTAATTCAACTTTATTAGTAAATAAAAAATTAACATCAAAACTTACAAGCATATTATGTAGTGGTAATTTTATGTTTTGTAGTTTATTAATTAGTGTGTGCGTGTGGGTGTAAGTGTGCGTGTGCGTATGCATGTGCGTGTGCGTGTGCGTGTGCGCATCCGTGTGCGCGCAGAAAATGGTAACTGAATTCGCTGTATGTAAATTATTTGCTGATGGCAAATTATCTTATTTTCTTCAAATGACTATGACTATTAAGTATTTGAAATGGCGTAATTATTAGGCGGTTAATTATATTCATCAAAATATAACAATAAAATATTGTTTTTTGTCAGTTTCATTTTAGAGTTGCTTGGTATTAGTTTATTGTCATAAATAGAATGTCTATCACAAAATTCACAACAAAAATTAATATCAGCTTATTCTTTGTTACAAAAAATAATTTTAGTAACGGTAACGATAACAATAACATAATGCAATTATTACGCAACTAACTGAATAAGAATAATAGGCTTTTCATTTTTACTAATCTTTTGTTCGCACTGGAGTACTTTTTCTTCATTGCCCTCCAGTTTGCTTTCTATCTTGTCTACTGTGCGGCTTATTTGAGCTCTAACGTATACATGTTTTTCTTTAATTTGTCTAATTTTCACATTCTGCACGTATATTTACTGATCTGTGTTTTCTTTCTGTTTCCTGACTTCTTCATTACACTTGGTCATTATTTGATAGTTGCTTTTGCTTAAATGTTCTTCCATCCGTTCTGCTTGACGTCTCATTTCTTCTTGACTAGCCTTTTGACTTGCTTCTATTTTTTTTTCATCGGGCATAAACATGGACCTATTCCTTTTGTATGTTTACACTCGCCACAAAAGAGAAATGTGAGGATTCTTTTACAATTTTTAATAATTTTAAAATCCTTTAATAAAACTTCGTATTGTTTTCGTGAGAATTTAAAATGTTTACCTTTTAATTTAATTTGGGTCTTTTCAACTTGCAAAGATATCATTCATTAATTTAAATGTAACTTAATTGCTATCAGGTTCCGGTCTGCGTAAATGAACTTTAATATTTGCTTCAACAAATTCCTTTCTTATCGAGTTGCGCCGGCTAGCTTGTTTATTAAAAGAAATGATTATTGTTATCATTTAGCAAAAATACCTTCAATTTGATTTTCCTAAAGGTATATGAAAATTGTAACTTTATTGAAGTTACTTCCTTCTGTATTAGAGCTTTTAATATTTCTAATGGTTCATAATAAAAGTAAATCAAACGTTACGCTCATTTCATTTAACTCAACTCAAAAAATGCACAAATGCTTTGACATATAAAAAATAATCCTATGATAACCCCTGGGTATTATTATTTTAGACATGGGTGTATCTGTTTTGACAGTTAATAAATACATTGTTGTCGTACTCATTATGGCAATCATTTGTTTTTCAGATCAATTATGTATTCATATGCCGTTACTTTTAATATATCTTTCTTTTGTATGCATTAATTTTTAGTGAATGAATTAAATTGTGATAAAAAAAATTCTTTTGATGACACACAAGTTTGGATACAAATGGATCGAAAACCGAAAACGGCGTAGGAAGCGCGATTTACGTAAATGGCGTATGTTACAATTGGTCATTGAGTAAGATTGTTAGTGTGTATAGTGCTGAACTATATGCACTTTGGCAGTCGCTTCTAGTTTGTCAGTATTATGACAGTAACGATTTCAAGATATGTACTGATTCGCTAAGTGGTACGCAAGCAATAAGTAACATAACCCCAACTAAAGACCCTTAGTAAACATGATCAAGAGTCAATTGCACCATCTAAGAAACATATCTAAAAACATAGTAATTATGTGGATACCAGGACATATTGGTATATTTGAAAACGAAACCGTAGATAATGCGGCAAAAAAAGCCACAGACATGGAAGCAGATGATGTTGCAGTCCATCCAAACGATTTTAAAGACCACCTGAGATATAAATGTTTTGAGAAGTGGAACTCATTATGGAATCAGTCCAATACATATTTAAACAAAAGCAAAAAATATACAGGTCCCTGGAAACTTAAATGGCAACTAACAAAGAAAGATCACGTTGTGCTAACCCGAATTCGTATAGGACACACCAACATGACCCACAACTACTTATTAGGCAAGATGGAAAGAAATATGTGTATTCCATGCAATGTCTATATGACTCTGGAACATATATTTATCGAATGTCCGATATATACACAAATTAGAATAAAGCTAGGGATAGAAAACACTATGCAAAGTAATACCTAAAAGAAACAAATCTTTATAGTTATATATAGAAACGGAATGTAAAACGTATATGTTTGTTGAAATGGCCACAAAACCATTGCAGTTGGCGCCATTTACAAAATAATAAAAAAAAGTAATTTTAATTTTAAATTAATGTTGCTTACAATTTGTATGACAGAAGCTAACCACTAGATGAGAAGTTTTGCAAAAGAATCGTTTTTAAAGGATTCTTTTTTATTGTACCCCAAAAAGAAAAACATTGATATCTTTATTACTTCGAAAAAACGGCGCATCCTACGAAAAAATCACAAGAGAGACTTGTGCAGAACATACCACGAAATGTGGAAAAATTAATTTGACATTTAGAACCAGTGGTGTAGAAGTTATCGTAGGGAAAAGTCTCGCTAGGCCCCCGAACAACGTTACTGGTAATATCTGTAAAATTTTGCAGTAATGAAATAATAGTGCCAATCAATATATTTTACATTACCAAATACCTTTTCAATATTGTTATTCCGTTGGGAAAGAGTCATTATGCAATTCTTCTGAAACAAGGCGTTTGAGAGGTGATGTTTATTTTTATTTATAAGGCAAAGTAATATTGCTTTCTGATGCTCTATCCTTCCCTGAAGTTTCCACCATTCAAAGCGGACCATGCTGTGTTGTTACGTTTTAACTTTAAGTCATAATTCTCAAGCATCACCCTGTATGAACGAAATTGCATTTAAATTCCCAATTTAATATTCATTTATATGGATTTATCTGTTTGTGTTTAGCAATGAAAAATTTATCTATTGCACACGATTCATTTCTACCACGCTCGATACGAATTGGGAAATTTTCAACTTTTTGCGTCACTTTAAAAATTGTTTTTGAATCAAAAGTTCAGTAGTTAAAGAATGCTGTTAATTAGGAAAGTCATAGAATGCCTTATTATTGTGGGATTAAGCCTACGTTGTACGAATTGTTGCACTGAAATTATCAGGTATTTTTACGGATAAATTAATGATTTGTTTCTGTTCTCCACTAATCGGAATGTGTGATCTTTGGTAAGCAATTTTAATTTGTCTAACGAGCATTATTAATGGTTTCCCTGTTTGTTATCATAGGCATTTATCCATGGGCTACTGTTTGCTGTAAGTTAGATCTCTGATTACGAGTTTAATTGATTGCCTGTAGGATTGAAAACTATTCCTATCAACTTATAATCAGCTATCCAGTTTCCAATTTAAGTAGCAGGTCGTATAGTTTCTTTCTACCTTGTTTATATTTGACTGATGTAACTGTGATAACGTGTGTGGTGCTTGAATTAAACTGTAATTTTCGTGTGTGTAGACTGGTAATAATTTTATTGTTTCGGTCTTGATGTTATTGATTCTTTATTTTTCATAAATAAAATTTTGGTTATTAAATGAACGATTAACTTGAAACTTAAGTAAATTAACTTACAAGTAAGTTAATTTGTGAGAGTTGCTCGCTAAGATAATTTTTTTATTATTAACGCAAATCTTGCATATTACGCGTTATTTTTATTTACTTCGTTTTTTTTTGCGCATGGCTAGTTAAATCGAGGCTTTATGAATTTTGATTTCCTTTGTTTAATATTTGGGGTACTATTTTGGTGTTAGATAATATCTATTTGAATGCCTTTACAGGGATTAGTAAGTCTTAAAACGTATAATTACGCTTTAGTACTATTACTTAATTAACCAAAAGGTTAAAAAGGGGCAGGGCAATTAACGCAAAATTCTTCTTTTGTTTTTTTATTTATTTAGCTCTTCGAAAGACCTAATTCCCTAATTATTTTGTATTCTAACCTGAAACAATTAAAAATTATTTTAGTTAAAAACTAAACATTTCCATGAAAAATACTAATCCTGCATTGGTAGATAAGATTTTGGCCTTGTATACAGTAGGTAGTTTTACGAACTTGAAAACCGAGCTAGTAGCACAATGGTGACACGACCTGCTTAGCATTCGGGAGGTAATGGGTTTGATTCCCGTTACCATCTACCTTGTATTAGTTTTTTTCAGGGGGTTTTCCTCATACACATGTAGCGACATGGTCAGTGCGTGTATCCACACTATGTGCGGTTATTTAGGCGAGTAGGGGTAGTATTTTCCAGCTCAGAATCCTAACTCCGTTCCTTTCGATCCTATACTGACCACACCCATTCTTAATCCCACCATGCATATATACGTAATGTATGTATGTATGCAGAGAATCCATGCTTGTAGCTGAAGAACTTGGGAAAGCTCGAGCATCCGCCCTCCCCTTGGGGAGGGAATGAAATATGTGGCCTTTTTATTCCTTCGAACTTGAATTTATTTATCTTAGTTTGTGAATCTTTTCAATTTTAAATATGAAGAACATTCCATTGTCAGTTGATTGAATTTATTTAATTAGTAAATTACTTTATCATCTAAGGTTTAGTAGCAATACGTTTTCTTTAAAGAAGTGAAAAAATGTTTACATAATGAAAAACAGGTGATTTTTTAATAAGAGTTTAAATTATTAATTATTAATTATTAATATGATTGTTATACTTAAATTATTATTAAAGATTATTGGTTTTTAAACAAAATGTTTTTTTTAGACTGATCAAATACTAAAATAGGAGCATATATGTGGTTTGAACCTACCTATTTGAAGTTTAAACACCAAAAAGTTAAAAAAATTAAAAATAAGTAAATAAAACACATAATCTACAAGTAATTATTTCACATCCTAACTAAATAAACCCTACAGAATCGTATATACATTTACACTTAACTATGAAAAGATATTCCACTTCCTTTTTTTTTTCTTTCGGTACCATACACGAATGAACCATTTTAATGAATAAATGTCTATTTTTTAATTAAAAATAAATGAACATTAAACACACACACACCAAACAAGTAAAACCGCAGCGACAGGTAATTTTTGCCACATTGTGACGTTATCTGACAGTTCTAATGTTTGCTTCACTCGGGTATAGGGGAAAGGTTGGTAGGGGCGGGTCTATTGTAATACATGGTTTAAGTATTAACTAATGGAACTAAGGCTATAAAATAAGTAGGACATGACAAAACAAAAATGTATGACATTTTCAAATTTTGACGTATCATTTAGACAAGTAAAAATAGTTTACGTATAAAAATAAAACAGTTATCGATTTTTCTACAAATGAATTAATTGATATGATTTATATACTGGGCGCGGCGGAAAAAAATTGTCTTCTGACAGTAAGGCTTTACGGAGCGAAGTACCCTAATAGACGCATACCATCTAGACAGTCTTTTCAATGCTTAATGGAACGGTTTGATGCTAGTGGTAGGGTTGAATATTAGAAACGGAAAGTGATAAACCGGAATGCTACCAATGAGGAAAAGAAATGGAGATTTTAGTTCATATTGAAAATAATCCTCAGCTCAGTAGCCGTCAACTAGCTAACTTATGTTTCACATCCCAATCTACCGCTAATAGCACCACGAGAAAATACAAATATCATCCCTACCATATGGAACTACACCAAGAACTTCTAGATCGTGACTTTGCACAACGAGTAAACTTTTGTACCATCATAAATGAAGAGCCCGATCCGAATTTTTTGTCCAAAATAATGTTTTCCGATGAAGCTAATTTTCGCAGCAATGAAGCATTTAACCAACATAATATGCACTATTATTCGACAGTCAATACATTCTGGGTCCGGGAAGTTCAAAATCAAAACCAGTGGTCACTTAATGTATGGTGTGGAATCAAAAATCTTCGAGTTGTCGGTCCTTATTTTTTCCGGGAACCACTTAACGGGCATAGATATTTGAAATTTTTGCAAAATGAATTACCACAGCTTCTTGAAGAAGTTGATAACATTGAAAGGGAACAAATGTGGATTCATCGAGGCGGAGCTCCTGCTCATTACTATCGTGAATTTTTAAACAATCATTACCCACAAAAATGGATCGTTAGGGATGTATTCATTGGGTGGCCTCCTCGATCATGTATTTTAACACCTTTAGATTTTTGTTTGTGGGGCTACATTAAAGATCGTGGTTACGTGAATTCCCCTACAATACCAGAAGATATGGAAAATAGGATACGAGGCAATACCACCATTTATGCTAAGGAGCGTGCAAGAAAATATAGTAAAAAGACTAAACATGTGTATCCAAGTAGACGGGTATACTTTTGAACACTTATTAAGTTATAATTAGAGTGAGGATTTTATGCAAAATGCATATCGCTTATTTTTTATAGTTGAAGAATATCGTTTTGTTTTTAGACGAATTGCACTAAATGCAATCATTTGACATTAATTAATTTTTGCATATTTCGCCAAATACTGCATATATTGCAATTGTATGCATATTTTGCCTTTTTATTCATAATTATCATATATTTCGCTTTTTTTCTATATCTTCCAAATTCGCTTTAAAATGCATTATTCTAACTTATTTTAAATTTTGTTATTGTGTCTAACTAAGAAATATATTTTTATATGAATAAGACAGGTTTAAAGAAAGATTATTACCTGCAGTTAAGTGCAACGTTAATACTTCCGGATTATGAAGTTTCAATGCCGCTATTTCGTAGTATTTGAAAATTCCAATGGTACCTAAGTAGATAGTTAAAGCATTGATTGAGGAATTCCCGCAATCAAGGGTTAAAGTTATTTGAACTTTTCAAGGTAAGTGTTTAGTTAGTTAATCCTTCTTGAAAATTTGAGAGTAACGGACAAAATGCAAAATTTTAAACATTCTTTGGGTGAAGACGTAACTGAATGGTACGGTTTTGTTAAGTGAACTTCAAGATGCCGAAAGTTAAAAATAGTTTAGTTCAAGTATGGATAAAAAATATATCCGAGCTACGTCTGGATGATGAAAAAGTGTTTTGCATAGCCTGTGGAGAAATAGTAAGTACCATTACATATTTTTAATTGATTTCGGAAATTAAACCCTTATTAATTGATGTAGGTTATTGAATTCACCGTTTTATCAGTTTTTAAACGCAATTAGATACTTATTTTTAAAATTAATTTTTCCTTAGATCATGTGCGAAAGGAAATCTCAAGTTACACAGCACATAAAAGAAAATTAGAAACATTTAAGAAAACAAAAGTTTGTCAGACACCTTTGCGTTTCAAGAAACGGCCAAAAGAAATGCACAAGAGGAATTTAATTTCGAATTGTGTAGTGCACTTGTTAAAGCCAATATTCCATTAAAGAAATTGCAAAATCCTAGTTTTAGGTCATTTTAGAAAATATCTTTATTTTATAGTAGATGAAACTACAGATTGTTGCGGGCGATATGTTGCAAATTTAATGATTGGTTATTTAAGTGAGGCGCAGTCTAGTATATCATATTTAATCGCTTCCAAAGTTCTTGAGAAAATCAATCATGCAACAATAGTTCGCTTTATAAACGAAGCTTTCATGCAATTTTTATTCCTGATATTGTTGCAACAGATAAAATAGTTTTAATGCTGTCTGATGCAGCACCGTATATGGTAAAAGCTGAACAGCAATTAAAATTGTTTTATGAAAATTTAATACATGTAACATGTCTCGCACATGGTATTAATAGAGTATCAGAAACAATTCGTAATCAATTTCCATTAGTAAATAGTTTAATAAGTAGTATAAAGAAAGTGTTTTAAAAGCTCCGTTACGAATTCAATTGTACAAAGAAAAGTTACCTAATATTCCTCTACCACCAGAGCCTGTGATTACGCGTTGGGGTACTTGGTTAAATGCAGCTCTTTTTATGCAGATCATTTGGAAAAATAAAGGAGTTAGTTTTAGAAATTTCTGATAATTCAAGTACTTACGTTCAAAAAGCTCAATCGATTTTAAAGAAAACACAATTGCGCAATGAGCTGGCATTTATAAAAGCAAATTACTATTTTGTAAGTTCAACCATTGCTAAATTAGAAACGGAAGCATTGTCATTAAATGAATCTATGCAAATAATTAATAAATTTCAACAGCTGATTTCTGCTGTTTCAGGAAATATTGGTAAAACTATTTCTAATAAATTAAATGAAATTTTACAAAAAACAGTGGATATCAGTTGTTACTAAAAGTTAATAATAAAGTTCTGAAACTTGAGCAAAATTCCGATGATCTTGTTATAAATTTAGATTTGGCCATATTAGCCGCATTAAAATATGCACCCATAACTTCTGTGGATGTAGAAAGATGTTTTCTTTGTACAAAAACATACTATCGGACAGACGCCAAAATTTTCTGCCTGAAAACTTGGAAAAATATTTAGTTATAAATTGTTTTGCAAATAGTAATGAGAGGGTGTAATCTTTATAAATCTATAGCGTATAAGTAAATATGTAATTTTTAAATCACATAATTTTAAAATAATGTTAAAATAATAATTGCTTTGTAAGTAGTAATGACAGGGTGCAGTTTTTATAAATGTATAGTGTATAAGTAAATATGTAGTTTTAATTTTAAAATAATAAGTTTGTATGCAATTTATCTTTTCCTATTAAAAATTACAAGCATATATACTTTTTATATATTAATGTTATAATTTGGAATTAACACAGGTAAATAGAAGATTCAATATTTATGCATATTTTGTATATTTTGAATTAATAATGCATCTTTGATGCATATTTTAAGGTTTTTAAGTGCATATATGCACATATTTCGGCATTTTATAGTGCATAAAATCCGCTCTCTAGTTATAATAATTAAAAATAAGCCAGTTAGTAGGAAAATTATTATTATTTATATATTTGTTTTATGTTTCTACAAATAAAGAAATGGAAAAAATCTAAATAAATCGCAAACTACTAAACCTAGGTATACGACATACTCAATCAAAGTTTGGGAGTCTTATAAAAGCTATCAGAAAATATAATAAAATATAGGTTGTGCCATTTAAAATAGTCGATATGTATAAATTTATTTTGAACGCCCTGTAGCATCTAACTCAAATTTATTAACATATATCTTTTTTGCCATCCTCATAGAACGTTTTTACCAAATATTTGTATTCCATCTTCACAAAAAAATGGCGGCGCTGTCAATTTTTTATAAGAGTAAAAAGTAATTATTTTCTAAAAAAATTAAAAACTACTAGGTTTAGGTATATGACATCATTAACAAAAAGTTATAGAATTTCATGTAGAATCAAAAAATAAATTAAAAATATGGTGTTGCATTAAAGAAAACGTATGTTATATTCGCCACGCTTTTTTGAACCACCCTATATACTTAAAAACTATATTTTGAACTATGCACTTTAATATTCTCTGAAACTTTTATATTTAAGGTTTTTGCGTAATTCTCGAAACAAATGAGATAATGAACTTTACTCTATGGTTGACTCACCCTGTACTAGGTATAGATTAAGATTAAGACCTTTATCGCTCTGAATAAAATTTATTACGTGTGGTGGAAATTTTTGAGGGTTATTATTTCAAAATCATTTGAAGCTACTGTTACAGATTATATTGCTAAAGTATAATCCTATTTTATCTTGTTACTCCAAGGAAGAGATAATTTTCGTGGGCGCCATCAACTTATCTATTACTTATCTAAGCTAACTCGATATATATCTGCGTATTGAACCTACCATCTCTCCGCAGAAGCCGGCCGTCATGAGTACCTTAATCATCTGTAGCTTCCGATTAAGCAGTAAGGTAAGTTCGTTTCCTTTTTCCCATTGTTAGTACTATTGTGACGTAATAGTATATTACATTGGAAATGATTATTATCGTTTTTTTTTTTTTACCCCTTCTGTAATCGTATTATATCGCCATGAAGTAGCTTAATCTTCTATGATATACCATTTCAGTGTTGAGGATTATTCTACAAGTTCTGTTCAGTGAAATTAATCACTAATAGATTGATTAATTGAAACTGTTGTTTGCCGTAAATGCTTAATGTACAATTTCCAGTTATCTGTTTCTCCCGTTAATACTCAAATACTACGAAGTAGGTAAAATGTTTAATTTTCTGTAGAAGTTTCTGCAAGTATAAAATAAAAAAGGTTCAATGTTCCTTTAATCAAGAAAACGATATTTGTACAAATTACAACATAGTCGAGTATCATTCTTAATAAAATTGCGTTAAACTCTTTCTTACAGTTTCTACAGCATTATAGTATTTATACTAGTGGTGATTTCTCTTAAATACCCAATAGCGCTAGTTGATGGCATACTCTATTAAGTAATCGGTATATTATAAAAAAAAACAACGGAGAAATATGTTTAAATTAAGTGAAACAGTCCTTTAATAAAACAACCTTTTATTCTCTAAAAATAAATTTGTTCTGATGAATAAATGAACAAGTCGACTTATTGGCTGTTTTTTCCTACTGATGCGTGGATTTACGTCAGTAAAGTAAATTCTAAATATACGGATTATAATTCCAAACAAGCGTTGCTTTGATCACTCGGAATCGCGCGGAAAAAGTGTACGGGGTAATAGAAAAAAGGTGTTTTGTTTTATAAAAAAAACAGTGATCCGTTTTTAATACCGGCGTTAAAATCTACTTTTTCTACCCGATAAATTTAATGTAGAAGGAAAAGTAAACAGATAATTATTACAGTATATTAATATGTTTTTTACCTCAGTTTTACTACTGAAATATAAATAGAAGTGTAAATAGATGCATAAATAGTATCCAATAAGACGCCATACACTTTAATGCATGTGCCCAGAATCGGGTACTGACACTGTCATCGTTGTGCACTTGTAATACGCTTAAAATCTAACATTTGTTTCAACGAGAAGTAATTGTGTGAAAAAAGTAAACATATCGAATCATGATTTGGGATGATTTTATGAGTTTCGGTACGGGTTAACACCACAACGGTGTGAGGAAAAATTTAATTTGTTATTTTGAGGTAGAGATAAGATGTGGAAAGTATGTATAGTCATCACAGCACTGCAAAGATTTAATACACATAGTTAAAATTAAAATCAAATCACCCTATTTTTAAAGTATTTTAATACAATTGCAGAAGTTATGAAAATTTTTACCAAATGTATAATTGGTATATCGAGGCTTTTAATTGTGAATGTTACAATTTTCATATGAACTTTTTCACAACCATCCACCAAAATTATAATGTGAATACATTTACTTGTTGCATTTACTTTTTAATTACGACATGTACGACTATTACCCAAAAAGATAAGTATTTGTAATTCAAAACTATAGCTTACAAATGATTCGTGTAATTAACATAGAAACATTAAATTTACAAAAGAAAAAGAAAAAGATGGTTATCTTCCATCCCTTGATGCTCTAATTGATGGAAAACCAGATGGAATCCTAACACATTCCGTATATCAGATCATTATATTAATGCTTCATCACACCATCATCGAGCACAAATGTTTAGTTCGATACGAACTTTGTATACAGTGCCACAAAGATTTATCATCCAGATAAACTACAACATGAGTTAAAGCATTCTGAAAAGGTCTCCATAAATAATGTCTTCAACAAACGACAAATTAAAAATTCATTTCAACAGAGACAACGCATACGGATGATAAATCTACAACTTCAAATAAGTTAGAGATTTTACCTTTCCTTGTGAATACAGTTGGTAAAATATTACAAAGGCATAATATGGAAGTACCTTACAAAAGCAGTTTTAAAATTCGAAATCTTCTGAATATTGCTAAAGGCCAAGGCACCATTACGTACGAAGTACCATGCCCTTGTGGTAAAGTCTACATAGGTCTAACTGGAAGAAACATAACACTAGGTTAGCAAAACACAAAATGCACTTACGTTTACTTCATCCTACTAAATCAGCAATTGTTCAACTTGTCTTAACAGTGTGCACAATATAAACTTGGAAAACACAACAGTTCTGGCTAACGGTAGGAATCGGTATATAAGGAAGGTTCGAGAAGGTATTGAAATTCTGAAACAGCCTAACAACTTCAATTGGGGTAATCAATATGGACTGTCCGATGCTGGGGTGTCTATTTTCACGAAGTTATACGGGCTACAACAGTGATTTAATTTTAATTCTCTAGTTACCTTATTAATATTTGTCATTTTGTGCAAAAAGCTGCACACGTATGCAAAAAAGAAAAGGAAGGGGAGAGATAGAGAGAGAAGGGCACCGCGAGAGAGCATTTGGATGCGTGGGGAACATTGAAGTCAGAGAGAGAAAGTAAATATATATATATATATATATATATATATATATATATATATATATATTTATATATGTTTTCTGAAAAGAACGTTACACATACACGAAATATGTAGATATGGAAATAATCGACAATAAAATAGTAACAAAACTTTTATTAAAACAACGTATCCCCAAAGAAAACTAAATGTTTAAATTAATACTTGTTTAACTTAAATGTAGTACAGAGAAAATTAATAGTTCGATGTAATGTAGTGGGAAAAGAAGAACTAAAGGTAAATGTCCAACTAACGTAATATTTGAATTAATATTCAATTACAGTGACGACGTAGGACAAAGAAATTAATTATTTAATGTATCCGATGTACTGTAATAAAAGGAATTTTAAATATATCTCTAATATAAATATAAGTCGGATACCCCAATGCTAAACAATTTTTGAATTTTGTATAATCTTTTTAGTAAAAGCGAAATGAATTAAAACGAAGGCAATGCTACTTCAATGTATAGACCACACACAAGGCATTTAAACGTATTGTACAGTGTACAACGACAAAAGTTAATAATAATATTCAGTTAATGTCTCCCAATCAGAGACACATATTTAAACATTTAAACATTCTAGGATAAGTAACAGTGTAGCAATAATACACACAAGAGGCCACGAGGATAAATCCACTAATTATCTTTTCTATCGCGGTAACAATGGTGATTTGACGAACGTTTATTACAATAATAAAATTTTCGCGATACGCTACCTACATAATACTAATTAATCATTTCGAATAATGGGGAATAAATATAAATCCGACTCTAGTCGCTGGATTAATTACATCCAGGTTTTACAATGTGGCCTGCACCCACTTGCAGAAGAAAAGGAAAAAGGAAACGTTCCTTTATGAACTTAGTAACTAGAAATTTGTCATTGTTACCAACCGTAATCCAGTGGTTCTCAATCGTGAAAACTGCATGTTAATTATGAGTAACCATCAACCATTTTAAATATTAAATGGTTTATTTCATTTAGGAAAATGACATGTTTAAGACAACGTTAAGTGAAAAAATAATAGAAACAGCAATAACCGAGTGATTTACGTAGCTAACTGCATAAATAATGTAACATGAAAAATAATGGATGTTACAGTTTCCGAATATACGTGTCCAAGACAAGGATGAGCAGCACGGGGATCTTGAAAGCGGTAAGAGATACGAAGGCGGTTAAATTAGAGAAAAGTTGTATAATTTAGGACATGTTCACGTGTAGTTTGCTAAAGTTCATTATTGTTTATCGTTTCCGAGATTTAAAACAAATTCCGATTTATTGTTTTTTTTCGTAATTCCTTCATTTATTCTAAAAGATTTTTAAAAACCAAAGGTACTTCTTCATTATCGCTTTTTGAATTGTATAAGATGGTGTTTTCAACTTTTTTTATTCGACGTTTCGTCTCCGAGAAACCGTCATCAACTTTATTTTATTATATTATATATTTATATCTCCTCAACCAACGAAACACCCTGTATTCGATAGTATTTTTTATTACGAATTTAATCATGTATTGTGTACAGCTACACATTACGGTTTTGAAACTAATTTTGAAGAAAAATTCGGATTAATATTAGTATTTGATAAATTTTTTTGTATACAAATTTAACAACTCCAACCTTTTAAACCTATTTAATTAAAGTTAAATAATTACAATCACTGTTCGAATAGGTGCCGTTATTTTCTAGACACATGTAAGCTCTCTTCACAGAAGAATTTAAAACACGGTCGAGCACTTCTGGCGAAATTGTATTAACTGGTGTCATAACCAATACTAACAACTGCTCTTCATTTTCAAAACTCATCATCATGTACTTGGTTATTCAGGTACCTCCACAGAAAAAAATCCAACGGACTTAAATCAGCTGATCGGGCTGGCCAAGGTACTGCACTGTAAGTTTCAATCTATTTTCCTGTAAACCGCAATGACATATAGTCCCGTATGATTCTTGAGTTATGTGCTGGGGCACCATCTTGTTGAAACCAACAGTTGTTAACAAGTGCTAGAGGTAATTCATATAAGGCATTTTCCAAATCAGTCCTTAGCAAGTTCAAATATCGTTCGGCATTTAAATTGTGGTAGATAAAAGATCCTATTATTCTTCGTCCCAAAATACCCATCTATGTTGATATCTTGATTCTATTATTAAATAAGGATTTTGTTTTGCCCAATAATGTTTGTTACGTCGGTTGGAAATTCAGTTATTGATATTGGTTATTATGCTTTCATCAGATCAAATTATTTTAAAAGGAAAATTTAGGTCTTCGTCACATTTTGTAGTATACCATTCGCAAAAACCTGCTTGCTGTTCCTGATCAGCTAGTCTAAGACCCTGACAAACTCGAAATTTATATGGATGAAACTTATTCTTATTTAAAATGAATTGTGCTGTATAATTAGCTAGACCAGTACGATGTTCAATTTATCTTGTCGATATTTCAGGGTTTTCAACAACGGCTTATAAAACCGTATTAGACTTTTCGTCATCAGATTGTTTTTGACGGGATAGAACAGGTTTGTAGATGAACCAAATTCTTTTAAATAAGATTACAAACGTGTAAAAATTTACCAGATTGGCTTCGTTCAGGGCATTTATCCAAATACATAAGGTCTGTAACTACACAATTTCTGTAGGACAACATATCGAACTTTTCTTCGTTTGTAAAATTTCGTCTGTCCATAGATACACTTATTGATTAATTATAAATATAAATTAACTAAACGAAACCAAAAAAACAACCCACGAAGTAATGGTAATAAAAACAACTTAAAATACGTACAATTCAAATAACAACAACGATCTCAACGCAATAATACTAAGTTAAACGGTTTTCAACAAAATGTTAAACAAGTGTTTTTATCAAGGTCTTCTAATATTAACTGATATCATATAAAAAATGAAAAATGAAAATCCAGATTTTTCAGTTTCAAAACCATAATATGTAATACGTGGTTAAATTCGTAATACAAAATACTATCAAATACAGGTTGCGGCGATATAAAAAAATAAAGTTGATGATGGTTTTTCGGAGACAAAACGTCGAGTAAAAAATTTCAAAACGCCATCTAATAGAATTCAAAAAAAAAAAATTGGTTTTTAAAAATATTTTAGAATAAATGGAGGAATTATGAAAAAAGAAAAACCCAAAAATCGTATTTTAAATCTCGGATGCGATAAACAATAATGAACTTTTGCAAACTACATGTAAACATGCCCTAAGTTATGCAACTTTTCTCTAATTTAACTTGCCTTCGTATCTCTTACCGTTTTCAATATCCCAATGCTGTTCATCCTTATTTTGGGCACGTTGTATAAATATATAAGATATATAAATTATTACATCATTTTTTCTCAAATAAAATGTTAATTATGTTAAAGGGTTTCAAGACTTTACATTGTTCCCTGAGATCTTTTTTATCTAATTTGTTATCTAAAGTTTAAATGAGTGTTTCTGTCTCTGCGCCTAAATCTTCTACATTATTCGTCAATTTTTGTTTATTGACCTGGCATAAGTTGTAATTGAGACCTTTATCTAATTCTGTTTCTTGGGGATTGAGTGGATGTTAGTGAAATTAGTACAACAGGATAAAATGCTCCGAAATAACATGTTTATGAGCTATCCTGACATCCTTGCATTTTCTAAGCCTAAGGATTTAATTTTATTATGCAGTCGATACATTTGTACTTGATACTTGTTATTAGAAACAATATGGTTATTTCTAAGAAATTTATTAAGCTCAATAAAATTAAATCTAATATTCAATGTATTATAGATATATTTTAATTTCATTTCTATGTTATTTAATGCTTGGTACCTTTTTCTAATTTCTTTTTTTAAATATAGTTTTAATTATATTGTTTGATTATGCCATGCCCGATTACCGATTTATATGGTGAGAAATTCAATCACTTGTTAATACAAATTAGTAGCTTACAATAGCGGTCATAAGAATTCCCGTATTTAGTGATTATTTGTCAAATCTTTTACTTCTATGTTTAGAGAAAAGCTAGTTTAATTAAAATTATGCTTTTTAATAAACAAACAACGAAATATAATGTTTGTTAAAATGTAATTTGTGTTTTGCTCATTAGCCATTTTTTTGCATTATTAACAAATAAACAAGAATTTCATTTAAGGGTGCTGTGATAAATATTGTAATTTGTTAAGAGATTAAAAAATTTTAAATTAAATTGTCGTTTTCGCAGTTTGTAGATTGTAATTTGAAGTAATTAATTTTCTATGTTCGTGCAATAGTTTTCGTTCCGATTATTCCTGAAGCGTTAGTAATGCTGTATTGCCTTAAAATTACACAGAACATCAAAAGTTACATGGACTGCGTGAAAATTCCTTAAGTCGCAATCACGTTTTTGCATAATCGATTTTAGAATCGATGCAATTATTCAAGAAAAGTTATTGTTTAAAAAAATATTGAATTAGTGGTAAAGGAGAGCGAACTATTAGAACCACTCTCGGCATTATGCAAATTCAGGGTGAACAGGAAGCGGTCGATGGTAAGTCACCATATGGTCAGATTCAGAACCTCTCTTCTAAGGGCACTGAACGAAAGCGTAGACTAGAATCGGACAACATTATGAATATTCAGCAATCCCAACGATTTGACAAAATAATAAGTAAAGATGTAACTATTCTGTAAATGACAACCATCTCACGTGATCACATAAGTTTTTATGGATAAAAATTTTCCAGCATGTAATGCTTAACCGTAATATAAAGATATTTATTACATTCATAACATATACGTATTCATAAACGGACATAAATTTTCCGTTTATTTCGATGTTAAAATTGAATCACAACAATTTGAAATTGGTTACGGTAAGAAAAACGTAACGTGAGTAGATATATTGCTCCAGATATTACCCTGTAGCGCAAAAACCACAATACAAGAACAATGATATATTTTTCAAAAGCGAAGTCTATATTGTTTTCAGTAAATACGGTATTATATTTTGCTAGTAGCGTGTGAAAAGCACGATCATGAAATAATATTCCAGTCACCCACGCAGAAACCATAAGGCGACAATAACCTCCGCTCCTTATTTAACAATTTCCGATACATTTTGTAAAATAAGTTTGTTTTCAGTTTATATAGTAGATAAGATAATCTTACTTGAAAGTAATTCTCACATCGTTACATAACATAGAAAACTACATCCGAATTGAATCGCAAACGTAAAGCTTTCTACTTGTTTACAGTTAATCTGTTTTTTGTATTGTAATCAAATAAACATGAAGGAATAAATGTAATACTAAAATTGAAAATATGACTGGAGTACTAAGGAAAAAAAATGAAGAAATGTCGTTTGTTACAATTTATGGTTAGTATAAACAGACCTTTACGTAGATTCTCTCTTTAAAATTATAAGGGAAGTTACAAGTTAAATATAAATATTTTAGAAACACTTATGATCTGAGGTGCAACTAGGATATATTTTTCGTATTTTTATTTTTGGAAGGAAAAAATGTATTGTCTCTTAGCATTGAAATATTGGTTAGACTTAAATAACACCATTTAGTTAGTAATGATGAACAAATTGCTGATCTTTCTATCTTTATAAAATGTTTTGTACAAATATGTATTCGTGTGTAGATAGTCAGGTCTTTTTGAATAATATGATTTAAACATGTGTATAATTAGGCGCAAATTATGAGCTATTTTGCGCCGTTGAAATTAAATTTTGTGCCCCAATAGAAAGTAAGTTATAGCAAAAATCCTATAAACGCATTGCATTATAACTTCAGGAAACCGCGATCTTTTAGATAAACTATTTCTTTCTCATGAAGCAATTAAGCGCCAATTAAACGTCATTTTGCGTCGTTAAAATAAAAGTTCTTCTGCATAAATTATTTTTCTTATGCAGTAATTACGTGACAGTTGGGCGCCATTTTTCGTCGCTAAAATAAATATTGCGCCCCTACAGCAAACACGTTATTGTAAAAATTACTTCAACGCTTTACAGCCGTCAACTGCTGTATAAACAAATTGTTTTCTTACTATTTTCTTATTAGGCGCGAATTATACGCCACTAAAATAAAATTTTGCGAATCTGTAGGAAACAAGTTATTGTAAGAATTACATCAACACGACTAACTTCATAAACTTTTGTATGAACCAATTTTTTCTGACGCAATAACTAGACACCAATTATGCACTATTTTGCGAAGCTAAAAGAAAATTTTACGCCTCCGTAGTATAAGTTATTACTAAAATTACATTGCCTTATGGGTAGGGTGTCCCGTTTTCATGTGTTTTATGGGGTTTTTCGCTTATGAGTGGAGATAGAAGGTTGCGGTTTTCGCAATAGTTGGCTACTTTCTGATGGAGCAAAAGATGCCATGATTACGTTTGTCACAGCCCTCTTACTGAACTACAGGGTGTTTTTCAAAAACTGTTGTTTTCAAGCATCCCCTGTATCTCGGTTATTTGAAAAACTATTGTAAACGGACTTTTATAAAAATTTCAACGTAGAATCCAGTGGTGTGACTGGATTTTTTATAAACACAAGTATTTTTAGGTATATGTTTTTTAATGGTGGTGTCTAGAACAAAATTCATAATTACCAAAATAATTATTTTTGGAAAAATCTCTCGCACAGGTCGATTTTTACTTTTTGTTGGGCACATTTTAGTATAAAATTTTTTCCAAAAACTCAAGATGGCGGCCACGCGCCATTTTGTAAAAAAAATTTAAATGAAAAGGGGGGGGGTTATGCAGCGCATCGTTGAAAAGCTCTTAACAATGGGAATTCAAATCTCAAATTTTAAAACAAGTGATTTATACATTAGTTAACGTCTGTTAAGTTAGTCTTGTTGATAAAATTTCTACAATTACTTGTTTCCTATGGGAGTCATAATGCGTGTCTAATTATCACGCATAAAGATTAATTAATGTATAAAGATAGAAATCCGGACGTTTTGCCTCCCACGTTTCGCCGCCACGTTTCATCCCCACACGTTTCGCCACCGTGTAAGAAAATATAGGACATTTAATTTTTATTAATGGTATATCATTAATATTGTACTATATTTGAAATTAGTGTATACTGGACGGTTATCTTAAATTTACTCCAAGATATCAGTATCATCATACATGTACTTTATAACATATTCATGTTCACTCTGCATAGTAAAACGTCATTTACTCAATTTGTTTTGATTTATTTTAAATCCTCATTAAGTAACATACATTTCGTTGAATATTTTAGTCTTCTAATTATAATAATGATAATTGTGTTAGGAAAATCTGGGCAACTGCTCCCTTACCATGTACTTTTAATTATTTAGTAATGTATATAATGTATCGGTGGCCAACTAAGAACGGCCGTCGGCCATATCTCAGGAATGGGTTATAGCATAGGTTCGGGAAAAAAATTTTGATAACAAAAGTGGCCTCGAGAAACCCTGGAAATTATTTTCAGAATTGTAGGTCCACCGCTAAAGGGTGTATTTGACAGTTAAAATTGTAAAAAGCAAAATTTTTCAAAATTTACTCAATTAAGGGGCATATTAAATATTATAATCAGATTCCTCGACAAATTTTGCATATTTTTTATTTGAATAGTTTTAGTCTCTTCAAATAAAATTTTAATAAACTTGATCTTGTTTGAAAGAGCTTTTGTTAAACAATAGAAAATTTGTAAATTTGAAGCAATCTGATTAATAACATAAATGCTACAGGGCGCTGTTTAATATTTTTTTAATATTGTGTTTTCTCTTTACAATTTTAAATGGAAGCATAAAAATTTAAGTGGGTCTTTAAAAAGTAGACTAAATTAGTAATAAAACAGTGAAAACTGCAAGTCGATATCTTTTTCCTATCCTGAGATATCGTAAGAAACAAGTAAATGACGGGAATTGTTCTTCCAACGTCTAGTAGGCTAGTTCGCGTTAACGGAAATTATTAAATTTAGCCTGGATGAAAAGATCTTACATTGGTCTGCAGTAATTTAAACTGTTATCATGCTAATGTTATGGTTGCCGCTAGATTACCTAAATGTAATGCTGTCTCTACTAACAATGAGAACAAATTATAAAATAATAATGTGATAAATCTAACATTTTTTTAATTATATAAGAATGTTATATTTGTTTTCAAGCGATGTGTTAGTAAATCAAAAGCATAAAATATCAATAAAACCGATATTTGCCCAGACAACAAATACAGTTTAAAATATGAATTACGATTTACTGATGACAACAAAATTAGTAAAGAGGGCCATGTAAGATATAAAATAAATTCCCTGTTGAAAACAAGCAAGCTATGATTTTCACGCATATGTCAAAAATTATTCATCGTGTTGCATTTAATAGACTTTCTTTATCTTTTCGTACCAAAATGTTGGCAGTTTATTTTGAATGTATGAGAAATGCAACCGTTGCTGCTAGAGTGTGTGCACTGCAGTACCCAAGCAGACGGCATCACAGCAGAAGAGTTTTTCTCCGACTGGCACACCGTGTGCGTACTACTGGAAATGTGAATCTTCCTGTGTACCGAAGACAACGCAGAGATAGAACAGAGGAAAATGTTATTGATGTTTTAGCTTATGTAAATGTTAACCCTCATTCAAGCACCAGAGTTATAGCTAGAGACTTCTGTATATGTCGGACAACCGTCCAAAATATTTTATGAGAACACAGGTGACTACTTATTTATTAATGCATGTTTTATTCGGTATTATAATGATAAAAATGTTTGTCGTTATATGTTTATGTCCAGTTTCAATAAAACAACAAATTGTTTAATGCTATGTGAATAGATTTTAACTAACAACATGATAATTAAGTGAGGCAAAGTAAAGTAAAAATTAAATAAAAAGTAAATAAAAATGAAAGGCCGGGAAAAAATTGTAATAACATTACGAGAGTTAATGCATTTAAAGTCCTTTTCGTTTACTAACAACGAAGGACTTCAATGTGTCTTATTGTCTGATTACTTTATAATATATACTATTTTAGATTGCACCCATATCACATGGTCCTACACCATAGTTTGAATGCTCAAGATTTCGATACCAGGTTGGATTTTGCAACTGGCTCTCAAATATGATACACGATGATCCTGAAATACTTTCACGAATTATGTGGACAGATGAGGCTACTTTTCATAGTGATGGTAGTGTAAATCGACATAATATGCACTACTGGTCTGAAACGAATCCCCACTGGATGCAGGAGGTCCAACATCAGGGTCGTTGGTCTGTCAAATGTGTGGTGAGGATTCTAGGTGGAGAAATAATTGGGCCTTTTTTAATGAGACTGTTAATGGAGAAAGATATTTAGATTTTTTAAGCAACGAATTGCCACTTCTTTTAGAAGACATACCCTTGGCCATTCGTCGTGACATGTTCTTGCAACATGATGGGTGCCCGGCACATTAGTCTATAGATGTTCGGAATTTCCTAGATCAATCACACCCTGAAAGGTGGATAGGACGTGGAAGTTTATTTATTTGGCCACCAAGGTCTCCAGACCTAACTTGTTTAGATTTTTATTTGTGGGGCGAATAAAAGATCTCGTTTATGCCGATAGACCCACAACAAGAGCTGGCATGATTGAAAGAATACGACAGACAATACGAAGTATTTGAAGGGCAGAAATTGAAACTGCTGTTCTCTCCACCCGTCAGCGATTGATTTCATGCATTGAAAATGATGGACGACATTTCGAACATCTAATTGTTAGATTTATCACGTTAGTATTTTATAATTTGTTCTCATTGTTAGTAGCGACAGCATTACATTTAGGTAATCTAGCGGCAACCATATAACATTAGTATGATAACAGTTTAAATTACTGCAGACCAATGTAAGATCTTTTCATCCAGGCTAAATTTAGTAATTTCCGTTAACGCGAACTAGCCTACTAGACGTTGGAAGAAAAATTCCCGCCATTTACCTTTTTCTTAGGATATCTCAGGATAGGAAAAAGATATCGACTTGCTGTTTTCACTGTTTTATTACTAATTTAGTCTACTTTTTAAAGACCTACTTAAATTTTATGCTTCCATTTAAAATTGTAAAGAGAAAACACAATATTAAAAAATATTAAACAGCGCCCTCTAGCGTTTATGTTATTAATCAGATTGCTTCAAGTTTACAAATTTTCTATTGTTTAACAAAAGCTCCTTCAAACAACATCAAGTTTATTAAAATCGGTCAAGCAGAACCTGAATTAAAGGCGTTTTTTCGTAACAAGGTTCCCATTCTCCCCCTCCCCTTATTTGAAGAGAAACTGAAACTTGTCAAATAAAAAATATGCAGAATTTGTCGAGGAATCTGATTATAATATTTAATATGCGCCTTAATTGAGTAAATTTTGAAAATTTTGCTTTTTAAAATTTTAACTGTCAAATACGCCCTCTAGCGGTGGACTTACAATTCTGAAAATAATTTCCAGGCGTTTCTCGAGGCCACTTTTGTTACAAAATTTTTTTTCCCGAACCTGTGCTATAATCCATTCCTGAGATATGGCCGACGGGCGTTCTTAGTTGGCTACCCGGTACATATAAGAAATGATCTGTAAATTAATGTTATATTTGATAATGTCCTAATCGACGAAACTAGTAAGTAGTATATTTTTAGAAAGTGGAATTTTGAAAAGTTGCAAAGGTTATTCCTTATTAAGATGGAGTTTCACAAAGTCCAAACTGCAACTAAAAAAACGTTGTATAATATCGGGGCGAGACGTGTGGGGGCAAATAGTACCAGAGGCGAAACGTCTCAGAAGCATAAAGATATGAAAACCGTGTCGTAACTTTTGCAATAGCTTATTTCTTACAGAGGCGCAAAATTTTACTTTACCGGCGTAAAACAGCACGTAATTGGCGCCCAATTGCTGCATAAAAAAAGTTGTTTATGGAGAAGTTCACAGCTGCCTAGTTATCCGTGCCAATTTAATTTTACTATAGCTTCTTTCTTATAAGGGCGCAAAATTTTGTTTTAGCAAAACAAAACAATGTCAATGTAATTTTTACAATAACTTATTTCCTAAATGTGTTTCAAAATGTTACTTTAACAGCTAAAAATGGCGCACAATGGGTGCCTAATTATGGCGTAAGAAAATAGTAATTTATATGTAACGGTATAAAGCTAGCCGTGCTAATTTAATCTTGAAATAACTTTTTTCCTATAAGCGCGCAAAATTTTATATTAGCGGTGCAAAATGGAGCCTAATTGGTACCTAATCAGTGCAAAAGAAGTTGACACCTGTGAAGTTAATGTATTTTTACAATAATTTCTTTTCTATAAAGGCGCAAAATTAATTTTAGCGGCGTAATATGGCGTCTTGCGTCTAATTATATTCAAAGGTTTGCTTATTGAATTTTGTCTACAAGTTATTTCCTATTTAGGTACACAATTTAATGTGTAAACGTGTCAAGAATATGTAACTATGGTGGTTTTTGTTGCAGCCTGTCTGCATGAAACATAATTACAATATGTTCTAAATGTGGTAATCCGCTAATTTAGATTGTATTTTATTTTTTCATCAAACTAAAAAAATTAAATGTGACTAGCACATGACTTTCTTATGTTTGTGCCCATCTTACGTAAGTAGACAACATTTAAGGTAAAGAGGGTAATTTCCATAATACAGTAAAGCGGACTTTACATTTCTTTATTTAATTAATGTTGAGAGAGTAATAATCATGCCCACATCATTAATCTATCGTAAGTCGATAGATTTGACCTGAATGATCAGACTGGGCCAAGAACTGGTAATAGGTTTTACAGCCCTAGTTCTAACATAGTATTTCACGGTTTATTAGGTATCTGATTAACCGGAAGGGAGAGGGCTAATAGCGTTGCTTAAGGAACTCAACTGAAGTTTTTATTTAATGTTCATTCAAAGAAATTAGATGTAAATATTCATTTATAAACGTCCATTATCCATTTCTGAAGTGTAGGACGAAGTTAATCACCAAATGTCGATGTTAAGAATTAATTGTTGAGCTACTTCAGAAACTTACATCAACTATGACAATCCCAGATTCGACAGCAATAGATAGGACAACATTACCTACATGGTTTAACGGCGTTTTATTGTCCTCAGTGTGAATGGCGCTATGGATTGATTTTCGTAATAGATCCACAACTATGCCGTAGGCTATGTCGTTAGTAGATATCTGATACTGACGTTCAGCTTTCCCCACTTGATTCAATTATTCTACCAAGGCATACATATGTTGAAAGAACAAAAGAAAAAAAATAGATAACCAATAGTATAAACAAGCCTGCACTACGAGGGATGTAAAATCCAAAAATTAAATTTCATCAAAGCCTCACGTTGGGCGTCAAATTTTGTACAGTTTAGTAGAAACAATGGAAAAGTAGCTCAAAGTGAAGCATAATGATTCCAGTTTCGCGCTCAAGCAAATCAGGGCAAACGACGTTCTCGGAGATTTCTACAGGCAATCCCCTTGTAACCACCTTAGACGTACGTTGACTTGTTGCGTGATAGGTATGGTATGGCGTACTATGCGTATCCATATACAGCCTGTCACAGTCTTTGACTGTGGCAGATTGTATCCTGTATCCCTCGGCGATTGCCTTCGCACTGGTAAAGGCGATTCCTAGTCGGTCTAGTTCACGATAGAAGGAGACCCACTTCTCCCTTTGTAGAAGGATCACCGGCGGCACCCTATCCCTGGTAACGGCTGTTTGTAGCCAGAATTCCTCGTCGGGCGATGGGGGACCCGTCTGCTGCGCCTTGGGGTGGCTGGGAGGTTACAGCAGGAGTGGTAACCGGAGTGACTCCTGCTGTCTTCTTATCTTCGTTTTTCTTATTCTTTCTCCGTTTTTTTGTGACGTCCTGGCTGCAAGGGGCATCCCGGGGAGTGTAGGTTAATACAGGGATCCCTTGCTGGGCCGGCGCGTTGCTGGTTGTCGGCTCTAACCAGGGGCAGTAGACCCAGTAACCATCAGCATCTACTGGTGGCGACGGCGGTGGGTGGAGGCGCTCTCGGCGATGCTTTATACCCGGTATCGTGACAACGTTGCTGATACAGGCATGTCGATTTGTTTTTTTTTTATTTAACGCTTAAACGATTACTTTGATGTTCGCTGTTCCGAACGCAGACAGCGATTGACAGTTGTACCATACACTAAATGACCTATTTATGCCTGAGCTGTCAGTATGTCCTTAGTCTTTTTCAGGCTACTAGTTGTCCATCTGCTCCAGCAAATTGTGGAACGGTGAGATATTTGCACGAGCAGTGTGTAAAGTTAAACATTTTTATTTGCAGAATTGTACGTAGCCAGTATCAAAGCAACTTTAAAGTATACAATCGTGTTTGCACTTTTTATTTTGTTAATTGAAAAAATATTTTCGCTATGTTTACTGCTATTCATAATCAACCTGGGTGCTATCGCTCTTTGAATGCACCTTCTTTGCAAAATAACATGGTCGAAATATAACCTTTATTTACATATTTGCAATTTATTAATAGAATACTTATTGTCTTTCACCCTTCCATAATTAAAATTATTACGTTAACAAAGACTAATGAAAATTGTATCCTGCCAAATGAAAACGTATACTGACGAATTAATACAGTATAATTAGTATTCTACGGAAATGATTACCCTAGTTGCCGTTGCTAATTATATTTGCAAAGAATTTCTATTATTAAAAAACAAAATATAGTAAAATTTTGATATTTTAACAATTTTTCTTTTATTGCTCTGACGTCAACCTTTAATGTAGTCACTGTTTATTATTGAATATTCAAAACAAAAACATTACTATTAAAATACAATTGATAGTACTTTCAGCATATACAGGTTGTTCAAATTCCCCGTATTTCTTCTGCTATGCCTAAATGGTTTGACATAATTTAATTCCGCTTTCGTGAGGTGATGTAGAGGCCAATTACACTCTCTGTAAAAATATTTACCACGATACATAAGTATGGGGTATACCAAAGTTTGCGTTTTTTTTTAAATAGCACATTGGATATTCTACCCGATACTTCGATTTGTACTCCCAAGACAAGAAATAAGTTTCACATACTATTGGTTTATTATGAACCTGAAGAGATTTATGATCCATTTTCTATGAAAAACAGGTCATCGTAGAGAACTTCTTGTGAATTCACCAAATTACATTTTGCAATTTAGAGCTAACTAAAAATTATCACAAGTATTCTTGTATCTTGTTGTACAGGGTGAGTCACAAACATAAAATGTCATTTATCTTTTTTTTTATTGGAACAACCTATATTTCATTTGACCACTCGATAGAGTTTCTCATGGGCTTTCTAAAAATACCCCATAGTGTACCTTTAAAATGACTAGTTAAGCCTACAATACAACCCAACTGAATAAATAAATCTAAGAACAAATTAACCAACAAAAAGCACTTGTTACAAAAGAAAAAATTATAGTAAATGTTCATAAATGTTTCCATTTTGTTCCTTGCAAAATTTGCCTCACGCGAGACAAAGTATGGGGTGTAATGTTTTGAAACACATCCCGTATGCGTTGCTTCATATTGTCGGCAGTAGTTGGTTTGTCGCGAAATACTTTATTTTTACATATCCCAGAGAAAAAAAATCCGTTATTCAAAAATTCTCGAACATTTCTAGTATAGTGGGGCGGGGCACCATCATGCTGCTAGCACATGCCCATTCGAAGATCGACATTCTCTAGTAGCATGGGAGCTTTTTCTGACAGAAATCGCAAATATTCTTGGCCGGTTATTACACCGTCAAAGAAAAATGGGCCAATTACTTTGTTATTGGCCCATAGACGTTGTGAATCAATTGCTCTCGTCCAGTGCGGGTTTTCTGTGGCATAATATTGCATATTGTGGCGATTGAGATGCCCATCATTTCTAAATGTCGCTTCATTACTAAATAAAATGAGACGAGGAGATCCGGGATCATCTTCAATATTTTCTATAATTGAATTGCAAAAATTCAATCGATTTTGAAAGTCATTTCCGTACAACTCTCTAAGGTATAATCAATAATGACAAGTTAGCTACCTTGGTACAAAATAATTTTCTACGGATGATATTTTTCTTCGTTGATAATTTTATGTAGGGAGCCCAAGCTAATGTGGTTTTCTCTTGAACTTTGTCGCATGCTGAAATGAGGATTTTCTTGCAAATAAAGTAATTGAACTTCTCGTCCATCTTTATTGAGTATGGTTCTTTTGTGGGGCTACAATAACTTACACTCCCCCAAGCGTCAAAGCTATCTGTCAAATTCCTAAACGTGATCACTTGCAGATGTCTTACATTTGGAAATTTTTGCTTGTAAATTCTTGTAGCTAAAAGACATTTCTGATGGCATTCTTCCAAAACGTATATTATCCGACACATTTCTTCTTTTTATAAAAAGTTCTCACAGATATTGTCAAACATTGCGTTCTTTTCATTTTGACAACTTGATCATCCGTACGAAATATTAATAATAAAAATAATAATAGCTACCAATCCAAATATGAAATAAATGTATTAATTCTGCATCATTAGAACACCAGTATAAGGTGATAGCGTTAAAATAACGTGATAAGATTACCTTAGCTACAAGAAAGTAGTTAAATGCGCTGTGATTCTCAGCTTATCCAAAATGAAGACAACCAATCATTTTAGAAATTCACTATGGGATAGCATTGGAAAGCCCATGAGAAGCTCTATCGACTGGTTAAATGAAATGTTCCATTTAAAAAAAATTAGACTTTTGCTAATTTTTGGTTAGCTGCAACTTGCAAAATGTAATTGGGTCAATTCACAAGAAATTCTCAAAGTTGACCTGTTTTTCATAGAAAGCGGTCATAAATCTCTTCAGGATCATAATAAACCCATAGTGTGTAGTAATTCTTTTCTTTTTTCGGAAGTATAAATCGGAGTATTGGGTAAAATATACAGGACGCTATTTAAAAATGAACTTTGGTATTCCACATATTTATGAGACACCCTGTATAGTGGTAAATATTTTTACAGAGTGCGAAATTGACCGCTATATCACCTCACGAAAGCAGAATTAAATTATCTCAAATCGTTTACGCATAGTAGAATAAATACGGGGAATTTGAACACCAGTATACGAGCAGGTTAGTGTTTTTAAAGGTAAAACGTTTATGGAGACTTTGTTCTTGTTATTATAAGGCAGTAAGTCACTAATTTGGTGTGAGATTTGTAAATTCTGAGACACTTTTTTTACTTTCTAGGTATTTCTCACATGTATTAAATGTAAAGGCGCAATTATTTGTTAAGAATTTTTACATGGCTTCTAGTACAGCTAATTTGCTTGCGGTTATATGATTTGAAAATACTTGTTCGTAATATTAAACGGTTGAGTGATGAAAAACATGATTGATCTTTATTAGTTTAATATATATTGCAATTTACTCCGTACCACAGTTATCTTTCTGTTGACAGATAAGGAAGTAATTTAAATAAAATTTTAATTTATTGGAAATTAAAGATTTCAAATTGCATAATTTAGAATGCACACTTTAATTCGTGTTTGTCATTTTAAATCTAGTATTTCTATTTGTAAATCTAGTTTCAAGATCCCTTTTCTATTTAGTTAACAATGCCTGTAGAAATTATAACATCTGCTTCAATGTCTCCCTTTTGCTCAAACAGAAGGGATTTTCAAATTTAACACTGTGAAATATAATCTACTTCTAGAATCGTACCTCTATTTACCTTCGGGACCTGTTTAATATTTACCCCCTCAAAAGACTCTCTCAATGATCCTTTATCATTG
Organism: Vesta saturnalis; assembly: GCA_036346205.1. Classification (NCBI taxonomy): domain Eukaryota; kingdom Metazoa; phylum Arthropoda; class Insecta; order Coleoptera; family Lampyridae; genus Vesta; species Vesta saturnalis. The sequence goes on from JARFJB010002396.1 coordinate 6,265,855, forward strand.
CACACTTTATAAATACAGAAGTTACTTGGTTTTATCACGAAGGATGAAAAACAACGAATTTTATCATTCTGATTCTGTTCACGTACAAAAACGATAAATTGCAATGTGCATTGGTTATCCGTATCACATTGATGGATTTATGAAAATATTGTGTTTAATACGAAAAACACTATGTTTAGGGTCCAACGTTTATTTATTTTGCTTAACCGCAGAAGTGATTTTACATTATGTTACGGATTATGCCATGGTGAAAGTGTATATTTCCAATAATAATATGGAAATAGGATAACAGTTTTAGGGAGTTTTAGTAAGTTTTGATATAATATAATAATGAAAGAACCTAATCCCAAATATAATTATAAAACAAACACTCCAAACTAAGCTTATAAAAATGTTCAGTTCACTGCAGGACGTCACGCCACGAGCATCCATTAAACAATTAGGAAGTCTCATCGTATCGAGTATGTCCGCTTTAACTTAAACATTTTCGTTTTAATTGAACTTCCGAATCAACCGAAAGTTGCACAAACCTCATTGATTTTAAGGAACACCCTATAGGGTTCCATGCGAGTGGACGTGTTAACATCTACTTTGAATAGAAAGTGCACGCAATGTGGTTCTGTACTAGTAAATGGATTAAAATGTATTTAATATAGTAATTATATGCATACAGGGTGTTTTACGTAAACCGTGCATTAAAGGAATTTCATATTTCAGTTGGATTATAAACTTGAAATTAGGTATGCGGTCATAATCGATTATGCCCGTTCTACCTTAAATATGTTTACTCCTCCAGCTATACTGTGTGTGCGAAAACTTTTTATTTAAAATGAAAATTTACATTTTCTTTCACACGGTTCGCTTCGTCTTTAATTCCGAGTTTTGCCTAAGTTATGTTATATTATCTATTATAGTTTTTAACAAAACACAACATGTATGTCAATTTTTCTTTAAAATTAACGCCGTAGTAGTTTACGAAAAAATTTACCTCGCAAACTGTTCTAAGTTAGGAAACCAAATTTACGGAACTGTCAACTGGAAGACCAGGCTAACTATTGATGTCCCGTTAATGGTTTCATCCTGTATTATGTGGGCGCACGTGTTTTCAAATATCGTATTCAAATTGTCAATTCAAATTGAACCTACTATTTTTTTACGCCAATGGAAAGAAAATTTAGTTTTCAAGCGAGTTACTTACTCTATGGAGTTATTCAATAATTTTTTTGCTGTTTCGAGTATGCTATGGAAACAAAAAACAATTGTGTAGCAGAAATGTGGATTTTATTTAATTACATTAATTACACAGGCAATTTATTAATAACAAACAATATTTCTGTTATAATACTAACGTATATGTTTAATTGACTACCATTACTTTTCAAACATTGCATAGTACTTCTGATTTCGGTGGGATCGAGACTGTCAAAAATTTGTATTATTTTAGGTCTCAAATCATGTATGTAACTGATAAGGAATAGACTAAATCTTTTACTTTAACCCAAATATAATAGTATTTTACATTAGAAGCCAGGTAAAACAGTTTTTATTGGCGAAAGGATGAGGATGACTGGCGAGCCGTCAGGCGAGCCTGCCATATCCTTCAGCTAGTAACAACGGTTAGCTGGCGTGTGATGTATATTATATTTGTTACTTATTTATAAACAATATTAAGCTTAAATTAGTTATGAAATAAGGATAAAGATTCTCTAAAAAGTTTCTAAAATATTATGTTATCCATGAAAGACGGTATGAGAAGGAGTATAATGAATTTAAGAAGTGGCAAACGGAAATGAAGATAAACGTAGTGACCGAAGATGTGCTTCTTACATAATGAATTGTCGAAGAAATTTAGTCTCTCTAGCTTGTCGTCGAAATGGTCCATACTAAAAAGTTGTTTGGAAGTGCGTGAAAACATTCAAGTTCGCAGGTAGGTTTATCGTTTACCACCTACATAATTACTCTACATGCGTCCATTAATTTTCAGATTTTATAAAGTGATTGTATTTCTAAAACGTAAAAATGAGCGTTACATTCCCAAAAAGGCCAAAGTTCTAACAAAAGAACAAATCGAACCTTTTGCTACGGGTTTAAACGGGGAGCTGGAAGAAAAAGGAAGAAGGAAAGGATTCTCTGCTCATTCACAGATATTGAGCACACCGAACTAGCTCAAAAATGTCGGTTCGGGCGGGGTGAGAGAAGAAAGGATATTAAAGATGCCGGCGCCAAGAGCGGCTCCCCTAGATTGAGAAAACTTCACCGCTGTCCCGACTGTTGGACAGTGGTGCAGAAAGGGATGAACAAGGAGATTTTAGGAAAAGGGAAGGACACCAGGAAATAGAAATAACAACACTGCTGTAGTGCGAAAGAAACAAATGTATATTTCATTTTAAAAAATTAAGACTAAATAGTTGAAGGTGTGAATCTAATTAATCCACAACAAAACAATATATTTAGATACCCCAAATGTACAAAAAAAAAGAAATAGTAATTAAATACCGTTCGCAAGCCAGAATAGTTTTTCTCTATTTTACAAAAAAAAAAAAAACTTAAACATTTCCTCTTCTCAAGGGAAGGCCTTCCGTTGTATTCCTAAAAGAGAAAAGTATATCGACGCCTATACAAAGCGTAACTTATTTACTAAATAATTAAAAAAACAACTTGCGGTGGTTTACACAAAACGGATCATAAAAGAAATAAATTTTTATAGAGCACAAAAATTTTATAGCTCAGCAAGCATTTTATCTTTTAAACAGTAATGAATCAAATATTTATCAAATTTTTCATAAAGGCATAAATTTCAAGAGAGAAAAAAAAATTAATTAATGTCTACACCAAATGTAATGAAAACATATGTTTATCTAACGGTTCGTTTGGCTACTGTGTAATTACTTGTGCGCATCCCAATTACAGTGATGTCGCACACAACACCAAAAATGGCCGCCACAACAGATACAATTAAATGTTATTATTATAATTACAAACAAAATGAGGGAAGGAAAGTAATGGTAAAGGAATAGATAAGAAAGATTACGTGATTGTGAAGTGAAGGATTACTTAATGATACAGCAACAAGGATATAGTGATAACAGGTATTAAGTGTAGGTTAAGGTATTATTTTAACTGACTAATTGATTACGTTATTTTTAGCAGATGTACTTTATCATTATTCAATTAACGTTCATGTAACAATAGAGAAAACAAAAGAAAAAGGAACGATCTAACCTTTCTATACGCAGGTAGTAGTTACGTTCAGTCGATGCTCTCGGATCACGAACATAGGCATAAGTTGTCCTGATCCTGTTTGATTTTAGTTGCGACTCAGAAGGTAAACCAAAATAGTACTTGAATGTAGATAATATGGAGATAATAGGTGAAGTTAAATCGTAGAATTCAAAAGTAGAAGGTGTTTCGTTGAAGCCAAAAGTAGCAGGTAATTCGTTGAAGCTAAAAAGAGAAGGTAATTAACATTATGTAAGTAAATAATCTTTATTCGTTACCCCTTAGATGTAACGGGCCAAATGAAAGACTGTCGAAGTACTTCCCTTGCTTTATGGAAGCATCAATAATTCATGTCTTGATTAAAACGTCTTCAAACGCTAAGAAAGAAAGTCAGTTATTACTAACAAAATCAGAGAAACTCATTGGTAACTTACTCGATCTTGCCGAAGAAAATTTTTCTAAAACCGCATGTAAGCGAGCAACAAAACTTGTAAATAATGATTAGAAAAAGCTCCAATAGTTTTATTGCAAAATATGCTTCTTGAAGATATATCCGATTAGTTATATCGTATAATACTATCAAGCAATTTTCAAGAAGACATCAAAAATTTTCAGCTTGGCAAAATGGACGCCACAGGAAAGAAAGAAGACGTAATTTTTATGTTAAAGTTGTATTAAACACAATACATTGTTATCACCCTTTTTATCTAAATAAAACCAGAAATTCTAAATTGTGATTTCTCCACTAACGCCATCTAGAGAGGACTTCTAAAAGCTTGTAATATAATTCCCCTTAATTACCTATATTTTAGGATACGTCACTAGAGGGAGTAACAATGTAGATTTTAAATGAAATATATAAATGTGAATTTATAGCATTTGAATAACCAAAGGTACGAAAATTTATATTAGACTGATAGTAAAATTACTTGGAAATATGTGGTTCAAGTTATGAACAGAAACAACGTAAGCATTCTTAGAAAAAAAGTTTTAGTAAACATGTACAACTTGTACAGAAATTTATAGTAAAATAACAAAGTAACTTTTAAATATCCAAAACCCAAATTATTTCGTTACACTTTTATTCTCCAAGCACCCGATGACCAATCGTTATTACATAAAGTTGTTACTATTTTTGGCATATTTGGTACTTGTCGGTGTCATGAACTTCTGTTTCTGACATTAGATGATGGAGAAGATCTAGGGAAATACATCATCGTTACTTTAAAGAACACAACAATTACTCAACAACGAGATTTACTATAACTGATGATGGATGCAACTTTCAAAATATGAGGCTCTCCGTAAGCAGTGCACTAACAATTTGCGTTTATTCTTCACCTACCGAAATGGTAAATGTATCTCACTGAATGCTGGTCAGCACACAATTGGAAATATTCCCAAACAAATTGCGGGTTATGTAGAGGAAGCAATTACTAATAAGATTGAAATGGCGAAAAAATATTTACCTCGCATGTGCTGTCTACGTCTACTTCAACCGATAATGCTTGCATATTACCAACCAAAACGATTCCGTGGTCCTCAAAATTTAATATTAGCAGCAACCATAATTGCACCTTTATTATAAATGTAAATGACAATAATAAAACGGATATTTCGAATGTCAACAAAGCTACAGGTCAGCTGTCACTTTTACAAGTCAGTAGCCTGTTAAAGTGACATTTCACCGTTTGTATTTTGTTCCGTTAAATAGTGTTTACTATTTAGTAACAAATAAATATCTAAACGAGTAAGATCTGGAGATCTTACAGGCCACAGAAATGGTTCTCGATTTCTCCTCCAACGGTTATCAAGCAATATGGTCAATTTAGTATCCACGATGCTTGTATTATGCGGTGGTGCTCCATCCGTTTGGCACCATGAACGCGTAACTTTGTCCAGTGGCAAATTTTCAAGAAATGTTTCTACCTAATTTTGAAGAATTTCTGAGTAGCTTTCACTATTCAAATTTCCATCGTACATAACATAGCTTACCTCTCGGTTCATTACCAGACAAAATACGTTTTTCGAAATTTTACTTGATTTTCCAATTCGAGCATCATATGTGGATTTTCAGAAGCCCAAAAATGTCAATTTTGCACATTGTCAACTCCCTGCTGACAAAACTTCCTCATCAGTCCAAATTATGTTTTCTAAGAATCCGTCGTGGTCTTGCCGTTCCTATTGATGTTTCAAGATATACTTGAAAGTATCCGAGAATGGTAATTTGATTATCTTCATTGCCAGTTAGTGGTTTCACTCTCGTAATAGGTTTTAAAGCTTTCCCACAATATATAAAATTATCTATCAGTCGTGGGAGCTTTCCCCTTGTCATGCTTAGTAAGATATTTTAAATTTAAACTCACGGACAGCTCGCTAAATATTTTTTGCACAGGTCATGGATTACAAGCAAATCTAACACAACTTCGTTTGAATAATTTGCATTTTGTAATCACTTTTATTTATGAATTAGCCCAATTCGTCTTTACGTTAACAGATTATGAACTACTTATTTGCAATTGTCTTTTGTTTCCATAAATACTCGAAAAACCAAAAAAAAAAGCATTTCTTGATTTTAATTTAATTTTCCATCGAATGGCGTAAAAAATTGTAGGTGCCATCTGAAAAAAACGTAGTTGTGTGCATAGGTAAAAAATGGAACCATTGATGGGTCATCAAAATTTATTCTGGACTTCCAGCTAACTGCTCCACAAATTTGGTTTCCTAACTTAAAACGGTTTCCAAGAAACAATTTTTTTAGTAAACTACTTCCGAAAATTTTTTACAGAAAACTTCACGTATGTCAAAAACTATAATAGTTAAGTTAACAATTTAGGTGGTGTAAATTGGGAATTAGAAGGCGAATCACACTACGTGAGAAAAAATGTGGTTTTCATTTAAAAATTTTTTTCACACCCGGTATAGCTGGAGGAATAAAAATATTTTAGGTAGAGCAGACATGATCGACTATGACAGCATACCTAAGCTCAAGTTTATAATCCAACTGAAAATTGAAAAACCTCTAATGCACAGTCTACGTAAATCACCCTGTATAGGTTGCCACAAATATTATGATAATATAGCAAAATAGTGCAGATTGTATTGCAAATCGCAAACAGCGGAGTGGATAATTTAATTGCAATTCAAGAAACCGAAATAAAGTACCTGAAAATTAGCCAAGAAAAGGATATTATAACAAAATGATCCTAAAGACACATTAGGTTTTCTTAACAACCAAGTAAGCGTGTTCAATAATATTTTACTAAAATTTCAAGTTGCGGTAGGAAATTTAAAAGTGATAAGTATTCAATTAAAAATTATTATTAATTTTATAATAATGATATTCAATTAATTAAACAATAGAAATGAAAATGAAAATTAGACTACTGTGACGCGTAAAGGACTCAAACCAGTTATTACAGCGCTTGAATCTAATGTTTGGCCTGTAGCTGCGTGCATCGGTAATTTTGTTTCAACGAAGACCCCCCAAGAGAATTATGCAAACTTGAGCTGTAATAGTAATAATAAGTAATGAAATTTAATTACTTTAAAATGAATAATAATGATAGTAAAACAACTCTTTCTTTAAGGCTTAATATGTCTTCAAGCTGTGAAGGACAGTTTTTTCAATGTACTATTTGTTAATGTTCATTAAATACATAGTAAAATTAATGAACTTGAAGCTTATCTAATGGGATACAGTATTTGGTAAAGTAAGTACCACAACAAGAATAAAGGAATGACCTTTTGACGATTTGGGTAGGGGACCTACCAGATCAGCACAAAGCACCTGCCATGGACGTGTAGGAACCGCAACTGGAGAAAAGAAGCCTGGAGCTCAACGCAACCTTGTGCATAGAACAAGTTTGACATTTTCGGGTATACCTAGATACGTCCGCACTCTAGGCTGTCCACTAGTAGTAGCAAGAAATTCGATGCACACTCTTGGTCATTCCTGCAATGTTCGGCAGTATCAGATCAGTGATGTTCAGATAGGACCTGGAGCGATGTTCTTTGGGAACTACTATTTCCCAGTTTTGTAGAAGGTCATTACATAAAGAAGACGACTTGGCCCGTTTGAAAAGGAGGTTATCCTGTACGAACCACGAAGGAAATATAGCACGATTCTTCATAGCCAGATACCAAGTGTCAGTGATCTGGAGAGTAATACGCGAAGTAACAGAGTCAAGTTTTGGTACGGAGCGAGAAGGAGCATACGGTACAGTATGATCTTTACCCTTCTTGTGAACAATGTCAGTCATACTATTGAGACGAATTACCCATCGTGATAATTTTCCAAAAGGATTCTGTAATAGATTTAGCCAGATTAGTGAGTAGTAGTCAGTTGTAACCGAGAAGTGTGTGCCTTCAATGTAAGGCCGAAATTTTTTAATAGCACTAGCACCTCCAAACATCCTTTCTCTGTCGTAGATTAGTGACGATTCGTATTGATAAGGAACGGTTTATATAACTGATGACCTGTTAATGCTCAGAAGTATGTTGGCTCAACACTGCACTTGAACTGAAATCTGATGCATCCATTTGAATAAAGAAAGAACAGGACAATACAGAATAGGATCAGATATTAATCTTTCTTTAAAGATTCCAAGGCGTCTTTGCATTCAAAAGATCACACAAAAGGAACATTTTTTCTAGTGTGCGCACTTAGCCGAGCATCGAGAGGTGCAAAATCTAAAATAAAACGTCTACACCCGCTCACCATCCCTAGTACTGGTCGAATATCGGTAACACATTTTGAATGGCTATAGAAACAATCGCTGCAACCTTGTCTTGGTCTACTAAGAACCCGTCTTTGTTCACGCATATCCTAAATACTTATATTCTAGACGACAAAACTGACATGGTCTAAGAGTCATACCAACAGTACACACGGGTTGAAAAACCAGTGACAAAACTACCATATGCTTTTCAAAAGTAGGAGTCGCGATCACATTATCGTCAAGATAAGTGAAATGGAATTGTGTGCTCTAACAACTTTATCAAACAGACGTTGACGCGTAGCCGGAGAGTGATGTAAGCCCAACGGCATATACGTAAGTTGAAAAAGTTTGCGATGAGGTACGGTGAGTGGCGTTAATGGTTAATGGTTTAGATGATTCGGAAAGAGAAATTTGTCAATGGGCAGACCAAATATCAAGCCTAGAGAGAAATCGAACATGACGCAACCGATCCATAAACGAAGCAATATAAGACAGAAGATAACCTTCCTTCTGAGCAACCGCATTAACTTTTCTGAAGTCGACACAGAAACGATAAGGTTGATCATTCTTTTCATCAAAAACTGCAACAGGTCTATACCATGGGATGTTCGCTGATTCATCCAGCCCTAAAGTTAACATCTCATCGAGCTCTTTGTTTAAAATAGCTTATAAAGCCAGATATAGTAAATCGTATCGTTGTATTATTTGTTCAGGATCCCAGATGTATTTTGTGTTCAGTTAGAGAAGTACAGCCGAGATAATCAGACGATGAAGAAATTATTTTATCAAGAGGATTTTGAAGCGCAGAAAGAAGTAAGTTCAGTATAAGAGTATAAATTGTTAGCAGACATCTCAATAACTGGAAGGGAATCAAAAGACCATTGGCCACGGCTAAAATCAGGAACAAAATTTATTCACTATTATCAAAAACTTGTTAAATGTATTATAAAACTAAGCAATTATCATCATGGATTTATCACATTACTTTACAAAGGAATGAAGGCTGAAAAATTACCCTCAAATATAAAAAAAAGTCATATGTCCCGTCGGAAAAATCCTACCAAATTCAAACAAATACTAGTATATTATAAACCATATTATATTAGGTTATAAGGCACTTAACGATCATGTCGACTTGACCCCACAAAGTCTGAAGTGTCCTGCCCACCTAAATCTTATAAGATGTATTGCAAATTACGCAAAAATCATCCTCAATCTTTCTGGTTAATTTGAAAAAGAGATAAACGGTGAAAATATACTAAAACCAAGAATTGCCCTGACCGTATACCATTAATTTGGAATAGGTACAAATGGTGAAGACTTACTCCCAATTATAAAGATAATTCATAAACCCCCTTCAAAACATCCTGCCAACTTCCAATTTATAAAATACTGGGCGTTTCAAAAAACGTCCTGCTAATTTCTAGGGTAAATAGAATATTAAAAATAACGTTAGTTTGGTGAATAAACATGTATCCGAAAATACCTCCTTCAGAAGATACGGCCCTGTAAAAGTGGCCCCAAAAATCGTTTTTTTTGTATTATCTCTGAAACGGTTTAAGATACCTTGATGAAATTTAGATCACAAATACCATTGATTAGATAACAAAAGATAGTCTTGATAAATTTTTAATATTTTGTAGAGGACCGTCGCTAAAGGGGGGGGGTCACTTATTTTGCCCCCAAAGTTTTTTTACGGGGATATTTTTAATTTTTTGGGCAAAAATAATATTTTTTAAACAATTTACCACAAAAACGGTACTCTTGTTCAAAATCAAAAAAATTACTGTTTTTGGAGTTATTTGAGGTTTTAACATGTTTTACGTAAAATAAGAAAATAAAAGAAATATTGAGTTAATTTGATTTACTTGAATTAAGTAGGCTTAGACCGCAGACCTACTTATTAAATTTTTTTTTCTGTTTGTTTTGTGTTATTCGTTTTTTCTTAATTTATCCTTTGTCCGTTCTGTACTAATGTCATACAGTTATAACCTTTTTTAAGTTCTAAATCATTTGCAATATTTTTACCTCATAGTTGCTTCTGAAGCAATCATTATTCCCTGAGGTAGTTCGTTCTCGCGCATCAAAATTATTGATTGGTTCATTTTAGAATAATTTATTAATTCGGTCAGCATTACTTGCTAAAACCTGAAATAACTCCAAAGCCAATAATTTTTTTGACTAAATTTGAGTAAATACTATTTTTGCCCAATAAACTAAAAATATCCCCATAAAAACAAGTTTGGGGGCAGAGTAAGTGGCACACCCACTTTACGCTCCTATACAAAATAATAAAAATTTGTCAACAGTATTTTTTATGACCTAATCAAATGTATTTGTGGGAAAAAAATTCATTTAGGTATCTTATACCGTTTCAGAGGTAATAAAAAATAGGATTTTTGGAGCCACTTTTACAGGGCCGTGTCTTCTTAAGGAGGCATTTTCGGACACATTTGTTAACCAATCTAACGTTATTTTTAATATTCTATTTACCTTAGAAATTAGCGGAACATTTTATGAAACACCCTGTATCTTATAAAATACCTGACCATATACTATTAATTTTCAGCGTTGTTAATAACTAAATGTAGCCTTTATTGAGATGCTTGTATAAATTTAGATATAAATATTTTTTTTCCAAGTGTGATATTTACATCTTCCAAGAGTTATACAGGGTGTTCTAACAAAAACGCAATCAGGACCAAATTTTTTGTGCTACAAACTATTTAACAAACTTCCTCATACATGGAGGTGCACAAAATGAAAAGAGCTTTAAAAACTATCAAAAATCATTTACTTTATAATCCATGCTACCATTACAACGAATTCTTAAGTACAATCTGTGATATCGTATAAATTCTACTGTGTTCATGCTACATGTTTAGCCTATATGTGATACTGTCTGTAAATAGCCCTAATTCTGTTTGTTTTTTTTTTATATCTGTACTTTGACAGTTATGAATACTGACAACTAATAGCTAATAATATATATATATATATATATATATATATATATATATATATATATATATATATATATATATATATAATTATTATTTTTTTTTTATTATTATTCTCTACTGTAGTGTATAATTTCCTTTTATCAGTTTGCTTTGGCTGTCTTAATTTAAGTACCCTGTATTTTATTGTACTTTTAAATTGCAATTGTTAAAATTACTCTTTAACACTTTTTTAGTTGCTAAGTAATATTTTCAAATTTTTCAAAACAGATTGGGCTTTCCTTCATTTGAACACTTCAATGTAACGATTTACAAAAGATTATCCAAAGCGTAGTGATACGATTTGTACCCGCAAATCAAATTTATTTCCATGGTTCCTCATGTTAGTAATTACGATTTGCATTTGTCAATCATCGGCCTACCATACTAATAATTTTGAAACTAAATCGGCCGTATCTCTTCAGCTTTTCAAAATAATTATCATTAGAAATGCCAGAAAAAAGTCATAACCAAAAAAAAATCACTGTAATTAGCCTTGGACTTTTTGCACCATGGCCTAACTCATTAGAATTTAAATTAAGATGCTTACTGTAAATTGGCAGCTCTTTTCTTTATCAACAGTTCGTACTCAGTTTGACGTAACAATTTGTAATCTGAAGCTACAACTTATATTTATATTTTTCGTAAATATCAATTGGAACATTAAGGATATTGGCCCCTAATTCAGGTTTCATCATCATTGTATGTATGAACAATTCAGCATCGGCACACTATGGTATTCACAACAATCTGAAAAGAACTGACGATTTGAGGAGTTTTTTCTATTTTTCATAGGTTTGTATGTCTATAAAAAGCAATTATTGCAGCAATTTTTTATTTTTTATTTTATGTATTTTACCTCAACTTCTAGGTTATTGGCAAATAAAATCATACAATTGTTACGTACAGGAGGATTTGTGGATTATCAATGTCATTGTTTTTTATTCCTAGTTACCTATATTAATTTTAATAACCCTGTTAGGTGTACCTACATAATTGACTTTTTTATTTCCTGAGGGTTACTTAGGATTGTTGTGAGATCTCTGCTTAGGCAGCAGTGGTCTCTAACATTCACATATTTGGGACACTCAATTAGGATATTTATCACTGTCCACACAGTTACACATGTCGCACTCTGGAGGGGCTCCCTTTTGCAGTTTATGGTCGTCGGATAGCCTAGTATGTCCAATCCGTAGTCTTGTCTACACGGTCTCCTCTCTACGTGTTAAGCCACCTGGATGTTGCCATTGTTGTGTATTTGGTTTTATTTGTTTAAGTTTGTTTGTTGTTTGTGCAGTCCATTCTTCACCCCATTGTTTTTTTATTTCAGCTCTGATGTAATTTTTATAGCCATACTCTGTGCACGTTGGTTCATCTGGACTAGGTTTGTATGTCGCTTGTTTTGAGGAGGAATCTGCGAGCTCGTTTCCTTTTATATTAGTGTGCGAAGGAATCCACATAAAGGCGACCGATTTTCCCATATTATTTAGTTGGTATAATAGTGAATGGATGCTCTTGATGTAATGGTTTCTGGAATACATATCTGAAATTGAAGTGATTACACTATGGCAGTCCGTTATTACCATCCACTGAGCTTGTGGTTGGTCTAATAAAAATTGTAGTTCTTTAACTATTGCATATAGTTCTGCTGTATAGGTAGTGGTCACTTAATCGGTATTGTTCATTATAACCGTTGATAACAAACGCGCATCCTGTTTTATTTTTGAGTCGAGATTTTGATGAAACATACATTTATATGTGGTTTCGGATGTTTCTCTTTTCAGGTGACTGGATAATTCAAGGTTATATTTTATGTTTGGTATGAGCCAAGGAGAAATGGTATCTTGTGCTGGGACTGTTGATATGTATTTCGTTTAGCATCGTTCTTGTTTTGTATTGACAAATGCTTCTATTCTATTAGTTCTGCTGTATAGGTTAGGGTATTGTGGTCGTTTTAACATTTCGTGATTTGGATGGTCTTCATTGCTTAGGATAGCTAGTGCATGGTTCAGCATTTGTTGAGTTCGACGTAGTTGTAATGGAACTTTGCCTGTTTCACTGTATATGCTTAGATTTGGGCTTGTACGGTGAGCCCCGCTGATTATCCTAAGTCCAGTGGTATATAGAGTCTAGTAGTTTTTCTTTACTTGTTGTAGATGCATAAACATAACCTGCTAATCTAGTTGGGACTGAATGAGTGCGTTGAAGATTATGCCTTAAGGACTTTTGATCTGTGCCCACTCTTGATGTGCTATAGTTTTTAGGATATTTAGCGAGTTTTTACGGTTTGTTTTTATATGTTTAATTTGGGAACTCCATGTTAACCTTTTGTCAACAGTACTACCCAAATACTTGATTAGGTCGACACATTCAAGAACTGTATTGTTCATTTTAATTGTTGGGTCTATGGTATTATAATTACGTGAAAAATGGACTCATTTTGTGTTTCTAGTTGAGAATGTGTATCCTGATTCGGAACTGCATTTTTCAAGATTGGTTTTTGTTTCTTGCAATTTCCTTTGGATCGAACTAATATCCTTGTCTACAAAATATATCGTAAGGTTATCTGAATATATTAAGTATTGAATGGGACTATTGATGCACTGTGCAATGGCATTTATTGCAATTAAAAAGACCGTAACACTTAGCGCTAATCCCCGAGGGACTCCATTTTCTTGGATTTGAATCTTTGATAGTTTATTTCCAGTCATACTTGAAAATTTCTGTCTTCTAAAAAATTTTTTATGAAGCTTACTATTCGACCCGTAATTCCCCACTTAATCAGTTGGATTGATAATTTTTGGTTTCACGTTGTGTCGTATGTTCGGCGTATATCTAAAAAGATTGCTGCGAGGTGCTTTTTCGCAAATGCGTTCTTTGTTTCAGTTTCAAGTGTAACTATGTTGTCTTAGGGAGCATTTTCCTCGGAATCCACTTTGGAAATTGTTTAGTAACCTTTTTTCTTCCAAGATCCCCATTAGTCGCCTATTTTACCATTCTTTCCAGTAGCTTACATATTGTGCTAGTTAGAGTAATAGGTCGATACCTGTGTGCGTCTTGTTTGATTTTATTTGGCTTTAAGCTAGGAATAGTTTCCAGTGTTGGGGAAATCTATTTGTTGTGCAAATATAGTTATACAGTTTTAGCAGTGTTTGTTTAAAGTTGAGCGGCATATTTTATAGCATTGTATTATGAATTTTATCTGCACCAGGGGTCGAGTCTTTTAATTTATTTAGTGCGGACTCCATTTCGGCCACACTGAGCAGCTTTTTGTATGTATCTTCATTGTTATCATGTCTATCGTTTGGTAGTTGAGTTTTGTTTACCATCATTTGTTGCAAGAATAGTCTGGGGTAGTTACTCGAGATGCTGTATTCTGCAAATGTAGTTGCTAATATTTCTGCTATTTCTGTTTGATCCGTCACGACTGTCCCCTTTATATTAATACCTGTGATAGTAAAGCGTGGTGTTTGGCGTTTTAAACTTTTTACTTTACCCCAAACTTCTTTGCTGGAGGTGGATAAGTTTATAGATTTGATATATTTGGCCCAAGTTTCCTTTTTTAAAGCATTTATTATTTGTCTAGCTTTGAGCTCTATATTTTTTAAAAGCAATAAGTGGTTGGATGTCTGTTAAAGGCAGATTTCTTTGCCTTGATCGCATCTCGACAGCTTTTTTGTAATGGAATTGATGCTTCAGCCGCACTTATTACTGCGTTTGTTATATTTGTTGTGTTTATGTTGACGTCTAATTCTTGGTGCACTTCTACGTTGGTATTTATAAGTAATTCTTGATATTTTTGCCAATCAGCTGTGTCCATGTTCCATTTTTGTAGACTTTCCTCATGTATTGCCACTGTGTGTATTTCAATGAAGATAGGGAAGTGGTCGCTACCATAAAGATTGATTAAGGGCGACCATGTCGAGGATGTTGCTAATGTTACATGGCTTATTGTTGAATCAATAGCAGAAAATTGATTATTAGCTATGTGCTAAGTGGGTAGGGTTTCCGTCATTGAGAAGGACTGCATGTTTTTTACCTTGTCCAGTAACTTTTAAATTAGTTTACCCTTTGAGTTTTGCTTTAAATTTTCCCAAATTGTATTTAGAGCATTAAAATCTCCTAGCAGGATGTAAGGTTCTTCAAGTTATTCTAAGAGTTGTTCAATTTCATGTATTTCCAGTTTATAATTGGGCGCTATATACACATTGCAGACTGTTAGCTTGTGAGGTAGTCGAATTTCTACTGCTACGGCTTCTAGACAGGTTGTTAAATTTATCCGTCTTGAGAAAATTCAATTCTGGACGCAGACACTCACTCCACCACTGGCATGTTCTACAGGTTTGTTTTTATTGTAAGTAGTGTAGCTTCTTAAAGAGTCCTTACTGTGAGTTTCTTGTAAACAGAATAGGTTCGGTGTATATACCTTTGCAAGTAACTGTATTTGATCTAATGTTTTATAGTAACCTCTGCATTTAAACTGGATTATCTTCATTATATTTGACTGTTAAATTAGCATAAGTAATTAATAACACGAATCATTGTCTTCAG
This sequence comes from Vesta saturnalis, assembly GCA_036346205.1. Lineage (NCBI taxonomy): Eukaryota > Metazoa > Arthropoda > Insecta > Coleoptera > Lampyridae > Vesta > Vesta saturnalis. The sequence goes on from JARFJB010002396.1 coordinate 6,281,345, forward strand.
TGTAGTTATTTTCGAAGGCGACTGATGAAGTTTCATCTAAGTTTTCATGGCGCAGTTGTTTGCGTTTGTTGTTTGTAATTCGTGTAAATTTATATTTTATTTTCCTATGTGGCACTAATGGATACAAGTCTTCAATTGTGGTCAAAAGTGTCTCGATGTTGTTGGAGAATTCCATTGCTACTTCTAGTGGGTTGTGTGGGTCTTTGATTTTATGTATAAATTGTAGAAACTCGTTGTGGGTGAAGTTCCTTTATTTATGGTTGTTGTTTATTGTCTAGTTTAAATTCTTTGTTTGCTTGTGTAAATTTTGTTTTGTCTCTTCCTGTTGTTTATTGAGGTAATTCATCGTGTGTGACTGATTTTTCGTTATTGGGTTTTGGATTTCCTTCTTGAATGCCGGGGTCTTTATGTTCTGTTCAAGTGGTTTCAGTTAGTGAAACTGCGCGTTTCAAATTTGGTTGTGTGATCATTGGAGGTTCTTGAAAGGTTTTATTGTATTTTAAGCATCTTACTTCATCTTCTTGAATAAATATTCTATGGTTGGTGCCCTCAAATGGTATCATCATTGAACTGGCTATTGGTACGTTCTCTTCTTCCACGAATATGCATACTTGTACGTCGACTTGTATTTTAATTCCATGCTTTTATAGAATTCACTATGATGCCTTGGTTTGTTTAAATTTCGGGTGTGGATTCAATTAGTTTTTGGTGATGCTGGAATGACATTGGTTTAGCATGATCTTTTGATTGAAGGTTGATAAGTTCCTGGTATTGTTATAACATCTCGCTATCGTAATTGTTCTGCGGCTGTTGTTAGTTTGTCAAACATGGTTTAAATATTTGAGATCTACTACCTTTCTGGACTGTGATATTGTTGTACTATGAATGAATTGAACAATGAGTCCTTTATTTAAAATACGTTAATCATTATGATGCCCTTTCGTAAATTGTTCTTTGTGTGCTGAATGTATGGTTATCACCGTGATCATCATAAGAGAGAAGTTCGAGTAGTTCAAAACATCTACGAAGTACATGCTTTGGCTACTGTTACATTCCAATTTTAAATATTTGCAGCAACCGTTTGTCTGTATATTGGTTGAAATCTAATGATTGAAATGGTTCTTATAAATACGACCAATCAACCTGTCATTGGATGCTATCTATGGGTTATCACCGTATCACAGAAACTGAAGTTATGGAATACATCTAAGGATACGGACATTACACATCAATCCTATTGCAGTAAGTTTACGATCTTGTTAAATCAAGTTTGAATGGTATATTATATGACCATCAATGTCATTGGATTGCTATCTACGGATGGATTGGAATAAGTAAGGATTAAATTATTCGATTGTAATTTAGATCGCTATACAAGTTTCACGTATGATTATGTTCCTTACAAATATACCTGCTACAGCGTACTAATGACAGTTTTATTGAAAGGTTGCAAGGTAACAAGCAAAAACAAGAAATTCAAAATTTTAACGCTTACACTCACTCGTATGTTATATTATATGGTACTGCTAAGCGACACTGACACGGTGTGCGAAAGGTTGCAAATATATAAATATATGGAGAAAATTGCCATAGTCTAACTCGTATATTTAAATAGCACAACGAAAACGTTATTTCCAGTTCAAATATATGAATATTTGCGTGTCAGGTGAAATTTCATAGTTAACTCATAATTATACTCATACATGAAGTTTTATCCTCACCTGAAAATTAGGAGGTTGATGTTTAAACGCATCATATTCAATTATTTTAAGGATGCGGCTATTTATACATGCAGTAGATATACGCAATTGGTTTGGTTATTTACACATACTGACTGTATATGGAATTAGCTGTTTCTACAAATCACCCGCACCCATTCAACTAAACCTGACACCCGTAGAGTATTGTACTAAAATGATTTTTTTCGCTAGTGATATTAAAGTAACGATGACTGCCGCCTGCCGTGAAATATTAGTACTGTAGGTGTAGTATCTTGGTAAGAGTTAAGTTATGTTAAGTGAATCGCTTATTGTGCCATAGTAGTTTGTTGTCAATTAAAAATATTGAAACGGTATTAGTGAGTGAATACTTATTTATAATTATATTTTAAATATTCTAACCTAAATTTCAGATTACATAACAAATGTCCCATGGTAATGAGGGCTATTTTTTTCAAGTTCCGGTAAGATGGCAAAAGCAAATACACGAAATAAGAAAAGTGTTTGTTATACCCAGAATTTACTCATTCATGTGAACAATTTCTCAACGTAGTCGCCACCGACATTTGTCGTACCATGTCGCCGCCTTAGTTCTCAGCCAACCTGTCGCACTGGTTTTCAATTCCTCATTAGTGTTGAACCACTGCGTCACCAACCATACTTTCATCTTGATGAATAAATGGGAGTCCCTTGGAACGAAGTCTGGAACGGGTGGTTGAGCAACTTCCATGCGAATTTCTTGAACAGTTCCTGTGTTACTCTTGCCGTATGAGAGTATGCACTGTCCTGAAGCAAGATAATTCCTGATGTCAGCATGTCAACATGCTTCTGCTTTTGTTTTGTATTGTTCTCCGTAGACGTTCAAGGGTGCTACAGTACGTTACAGTAGCAATTGTTGCAGGGTTCAAAAACTCCACTAGCAAGAACTCTCTACAGTCTCAAAACACAGTATCCATAAGCGTTTTGTTGGGCAAGGTTCGTTTAAACTTCTTTAGTTAGGCGAGTTCGTATGCATCCATTGCTTCGATCGCTCTTTTGTCTCTACGTTCCTAAACAACCCACGTGTCGTCTCCTGTTATGAATGTTCCCAAAAACGCTTCTTCTTCGTCATGTTAGCGCTAAAACGTTAATGCAGAATCCATTCGCTGCAGTTTATCAACATCTGTAAGCTGTTTGGGGACCCATCGTTCACAATATTTGTGGTAGCAGAGTCGTCCTGTAACAATGTCATAAACTGTTGATCGAGAACTTTCGGGACATTCAAAAATTGTGAACCGGCGATGCTCTCAAACCACAGTGTTCACTTTTTCCACTATGTTGTCTGTTACGGATTTCCTTCATTAACTCCCTTCACCATGGACATCAGTTCGTCCTTCTCGAAAAATGGTATACCGCTTTAGCACTGCACGACCACTCACAATACCCCCCCCCCCCTCCCGTACACAGCGCACAATCTTTGATGAATTTCAGCCGCAAAGTTTCCTTCAACTTGAAGAAAACGGATCACATAGCGAGCCTGGAATTTGGCGTGAGCTGCAATGATAGTAGCCATGATAAAAAAAACTGCGTTCACATCAAATCTACGCCACGTAATGGCCGACCCAGCTGGCAGGCACTGACATATATATTACCAAACACTACTTTACAATCGCCACTTTAACATTCCAGCTAAGCGTCCATTGGCAACCTAACGGAACTTGAAAAAAAATAGCCCTTGTAACATTAATGAACACAATTGAAGCGTTTGCGAAAAGTTCAATGACTATGAGCAATTATTAACGTCTGTTATGCATTTCGCAAAAAAAAAACGTTATCATCCATTTGTCATTAGAACTTGATCTCACAATCAAGTTCTACACAAATGTTGTCATGGCATTAAGCAAATTTTAACATCACAAGGGAAACGTTCGGATCAATATTACTATACCGCAATGAATTTTTAAAAAGGAAAAATGAAAAATGGACACTAACAAAGATGTTACCTAATCATAATCATACAACCGGAAAAGAAGAATATGGATATTAACGCAACGCAAAAAATGAATGAAGTTGACTATGATACAACAATGGATTTGTTATTATCTAGTACCAAAGATGGAAGGTTTGCAAGTATATTGAATAAGAAAAGTTTATATGAAAGAACATTCAAAATGTTCTAAAAAGATATGAAAGAACATTCAAAATGTTCTAAAAAGACTTCTTTGTAAAAGTATTGAAACAGAATAGTAATTTAAGAGAATTAGTAGCAGAAATTGAAGGATATAGTGATATGTACGCTATAAAAGAAGATAAAGAAGAAGTGGAAGGACTATTTATAGCCTCTTCAGAAATTGTTCTAAATTATAATAATTTTCAGTGTCCAGTTATACAAATAGATGTTTCTTTCTATTGGACATTCATATATAGTATGAATGAATTTAAAAAAATGTGTATGACCAGCCTGTCCGTTTTTATTTAATTGACAAAGATTTTTACGGAATAAAAACAATAAGGCACGTTTTCCCAGTGCAACAATTTTACTTATTTCATGTCATTATAGTATATTCATAAGATCAGTTTTGAAGCATGAATTCGCCACGAGTTTTTTAAAGAATGAGTGCTTCAAAGTCTTATGAAACACATTCTTTATGCTATTTTTTGTAATTTGGCCGTTTTATGCCGTTTTCAAACAAAAATGTTTATTTTAGTTGCTTTAGGGATTTTTGTGGTGGTTGGTAATGTTTTAGTTTGAAAAGTGAAAATTTGATCTAGTCGCCTTTTGTTTTATCCAGTTGCTGCCACAAAACACGAAAATGGAAGATAATCAAGATAATGTTGCATGAAGGCCCCCTGAAATACTTGAAATTGCCAAAAATCAGTCACGAATTCGCTCACATTAAAGTTTTGGACGAAACCTGTTTTTGATACATTTTTTATGAGTGACATGCATGACATATTTCGGTTCAAACTTTGCCAACCTAAAAATTTTGATAAAATGTTCCGTTAATTAATGGCTGTAATGACATCGGAGATGATGACGTCGCGTTTCTTAATATGTTTATTAAAGAATCAAAATGGAAGCAAATTACAAACAATATATTAAACGGTTAGTTTGTACTGCGTGTTCCATCTTGTTTTGCATTAGAACAGGCCATTATATTTCTTTCTGTCGTGGCATTCCCTTTTGTCAAAATGACAAGTCAATTTGACGCCGTTCTGTCAAAAATAATCGTGTTGTGTTGCCTACTTAAGTAGTGCATATGATGATCGATTCTCATATTGAATACGACAAAAAAGAATTGTATTCTCAAGAAAATGTATTTCTGAAAAAGAAAGCGTGATAAAATTTGATTATTAACAAAAATTGTTAAACATATTGAACATATTGAATTAATAATTTGTAGAGAAAGTGGCAAAAGTCATCGCACACAGTAGAACGTTGCACATTGTAAGCTATAAGCGCCCTAAAAATATTGAAACGGGGAAAAGGAATGGGAAACTTGTCGTAACGGTGTCGTATATATTTCAAGTACGTAAGAAGTTCAATCACTTTATCGTGCGCACATTAAGTATGTACTTGCTTTCAGGTTTCACAGCGAAATATCCAAGACATCACACGGCAAGATTTCAAAATTTAAAGGGGACATTGTGGTAAACGTAGAAAATCTGAGTTGTGGGATTTCACCTTTCGGAAAGATCTACAACGACTAATTTATTAATTTAATTCGAAAAGGAATATTTGCTTTAGACACATTGGATCATTACATTTTTTATGGGGGTCGACCCACCTTATTTATAATTTTTAAATCAATAGGATACAAATACAAATGTGTCAATGAACAAACAATTTTATGTGAAATGAAACACGTTGTAGCCAAAATTAAGTTTTTGAGACAATTTCTGCAGTTGCTAAGTTCAGGCCAATATGTATGTATCTTGATGAAACGTGGGTGTATCAAAATGGTTCTAATATTCATTGTTGGGTACGCGATTCTTACATGAAAAGTAATCCATCCAAAATTAAAAAGAAGGGAAAAGGTATACCGTTTTACACGCGGAATGTAATTTTGGGATTATTATAAAACTCTGAATGCGGACCGGTTTCAAACTGTAGACGTCCGTACTTGTTACAACAAAGCTCGGCTGCATAGGTAGGATTTTCTCCACAAATATTATAACATTTCATCATGTCATATTTTTCGAGATCTTCAAAATGATTTGGTATTTTCACGAAAATACAAACAAGAAACTAAATGGTCTGTGATGTTAACATTTGGATTAAATTTGTTGACATTTTTTTTTTGTTTTATAAGCCATATTAATGACCTACGGAGAGGCGAGTTCAAGAAAGACCCTTGATAATTTTAAATACATTACGAAAAATAGCCCATAGATGTCAGCTTTGTTAAGATCATAAGGGAAATCAGTTTGATCATTTTTTGTAGTTTCTTTTTGTGAATTAAATGCGATACAATTATAGATAATTTTGCATAAAAACTGCAAGAATTTATTTTTATTGTTGCTTTAACGTGTACATTTTTTTTTGAACTAACCAACGCGGATTTGCCTTTTTCTTTTGGGTGTTAGTTTTAATGTGTTTTTCAAATATTAATCTATAAGTAACAGTCACCATTTTGAAGTTAAACTGCGTATGTTAATCATTTGTGTTTGTGATTAATTACGTAAGTACGTATTTTAATGTAAATTAAAGCTCGCAGCAAATAATTCTACAAGTCTATGTAACGTAAAAAATGAAGCATTGCCTTACAAAAAGTATCTCATTGCGCACGCGGACTCATTAAGTTGAAATCTGTCAAAATAAAAGGGCTAGCGTCCGACCGTACAGGGCTCCCTCCTTCATGTACTTGGCCGAATTAGCACTGTTGTTTGTTGATTATATTTATATTTATGTAGAGATGGGCGTGGAACAACGTGCAAAAGTTAGCTTTCGGTTATAATAATTGTGAATAGGCAATTACCGATTGATCTACATACGCACGGGTCCAGATGACCATTGAAACACCTTGCACTATATCTTGACTGTTTTATTGTTTTGTATAGATGGATGTGTAACCTGAGAAAGGGACGCTGTATTTTTTCTAACACTCAAGCTTGTGTATCGGTCACGTTGTTATTTATTTGCACTTACTCCTTTAAGGCTTTGTTTTAATGAGTTTCTTTTGTGTCAGTTTGTTAAGTAGAACTGTTTGCCTGCGAACTAATTCCTCTTTATATATAATTTACTGTGATTGTCCGCAATTGTGTAGGTGCAAATTTCTTGCATATTTTTTTTGTTCTTGCACTTACCGTATTATCACCTGTGTAATTTTACTGTTGTTATATTTTATATGTATCGTAATCTGCCTTATTATTTTAATTGCTTATTTACTTAGAAACCGGCATGATTGGTTTTAAAGGGTCACATGTTTGGTATTACATTTTATTCTGATTTATTTATGACATTACTCTGCTTGTTATGTGTAGTTAAACTGCTTTTTATTTATTTTTTTCTTAATTTTATAATGTTGTACGCATTTTAATCTGATTTAATGGTGTTTTGTTATATATTGAACCTTTTCGTTGGTTTTTGTGTTATTGGATTTATTAATGTACCTATGCAATTACTTATTTATGAATAAATTGGCTTTTCTTGGTGGTTTTTTCCCAAAATAGTACATTAACGAGTTGAACCGTCATTGCGAAAAGCTCGTTAATTTTAATTTCAGTAGTTTCATTATTTACCTGTCCCACATGATGCAACACATCAAGCCTATCTAATTCAAATAACACAGCCTACCAATTCTTTTGATCAGATTTGAGGTTTGCGAGTAATTAAATATTAGACTTGTAAATAAATTCTAATGTGATTATTTCCAGAAAAGTCGATGTAAGGCAAGCAATTACTTTGAGTATTAGTAGCATTAGTATCAGTCAAGATAAATCACTTAGCGATTGTCTTGATCTTGAATTTTCATTATTGCGAATAAGTTCAAATTACACTTTTCAAAATAGAGTTCCTGGGGGACGCTACAATATTATATTTAGGACCGTAATAAAAATAAAATGAAAAAAAAACATATTTGATGGACTTTTGACAGGCTAAACGTAAAAATATCGTAATTTTTGTCGTACTATTTATGTAATAGTTAAAAAACAAACAAAAATAATAAAAAACAAATTCAGGTCCGTATTTAACTATTTTGTCCTGATTGTTATCTAGTAGCCGAAGCGTGCAAATCTGGCGATGCCACGTTGACTCTCTGAAAAAGCGTCTTATGAATATGTAAATAATTGTTATAATAACCGAGATATGACAACCTCGCCAAATCGGACAATTTTGAATTTCGCCCTGTATCTTTGAAACTAAAAATTTCTTTATGTCATTTATGTTGTTTCAAACAAGAGCACAGGAAAGCGGAAACTACAAGTCGCTAGCTCTAATATTAAGAGAGTTTCCTATTTAATGCCATCGAAATTTAGACATAATGTTCAGGTTTTTTATGGGAACAAAGGATAAATATCTATCCGGAACAGAAAAAATTAGGATAGCTGTGAAGAAATGTGAGTAAATTTTTTCAGAAAACATTTACATTGCATGTTGCCATCAAATTAAATGTGGATCAAGTATTGATTTTGCAGCACTTTATTTGTCCAATTCGAGTTTAATTATGTAGAAATGAACACACTTATGTGAACTGGAGATTAATTGGCACATATTGTTTATTTAGTTTTAGTCAACACATATCATGAACTATGTGATTTGGTGTCTTGAAATGTAATATAGATGTAATCACTTAGAATTTTGGATCAAACATTCATTTGCGGCGTCTAACTAAAATTAAGTTTATTGAGCATTTTTACTTTTGGGTAGGCGTTTTGGAATGACAAAATGCACGATGCAATTATTAGCAATCTGTTGAGCACCTAATGTTGATGCTAGTTGTTTTTAGGATATGAGGAGCAGATGTAAAATTAATTCCTGCCGAATTCTGAATAGTAAGTCAAATGTACTTATCTAATTGAAATTAAATTATGAGCACCTAATTTTGATTAACTGTTTTGGACTCTGAAAAAATAAAGCCGACTAGTGAGCATCCAATTTTGAATCTAGGTGTTTCTTGAATAATGAAGCGCAGGTGTAAGGTGTATTGTAACTGCTTTGAAATTTGAATCAATCATTAATTTGAAGCGCCTATTTTATGTAGTTAAAACGTGATATTGAGCACCTAGTTTTGATTCTGTATCAGGTGTTTTTTTAACGCTTAATTGAAATGAAGACTATTAAAGTATTAAGCGCTAATTTTGAATTAGGCGTTTTAAGGTTCTTGAAAAAATTGGAACATTACCGTAAAATCTAATTAAGAACTAGTTCTTTTGGGAGTCTGAAAAATATTAGAATGCATTATGCAATTGCTTTTTACGCCGGATTAAATATTACAAATAAGTACTTAGTTTTTTCCGGTTTTCAAATCATGTATTTTAAGATAGGTAAATTGTGCAAAATTTATACATTTCGATAACAATTATACTTATCGTCGTCAGTGTTTACGACAGGTTTAACAATTTATTAAACATGAAAATTTATTAAATATAAAAACACATTGAATACGATGAGTATGTATGTGAATGTATTAGAAAGCCTGCTATTGAATATTATTTGATTGTAGTAACGATAAAAATTGAGATCTTTACTAGATTAAGTACCTATTACTAACTCGCTTAATTAGTTTAGCACCTAATTGTTAAAGTTTGGTTTGATTTAACAGGCTTTAATTATAATGTTGTTTGATGTAGACCTAATTTTTAATATAAAAAATGATATATTTATTTTACATACCTTAAATTTCGTTTTTGATTACTTTATTGAACAACATTTTAAATTAACTTTAATAAATATAACTATAATTGAAGGGTTTCTTTCAAAAACGACACATGTCCATAAATTCCGCTTCTGGGACAACCGCGTATTGGCATAGCCGAGTCTAGATATACCACAAATCATTTCTTTCAAAAACAGCACAAAAGCAGGTTTTATCAAGGGGTAAAGTTTATGCGTTTCCGTAAAAACAACACATGTCCACAGCGGTTGCCATCAAAAACAACATATGTCCTGGACTTGTGTTGTTTTTGCTGAAAATCTTAAAAAAATTTAACCTAAACGATTTGGTGGTCTGTAATTTGATTTATTAAGTGCTGAAATTTATTTTGGTGTGTGAAAGAACAATGGAAACTAATGTTGAGGGTACTGAAGATGTTAAATGGCCGAAGAGAAAAAAAAAGAAACAACAGCGAATACTATTAAAAAACTAAAAGTGAAAGGGGAAGAACACATCAATCATCGCGGAAAAACTCATTGCAAAACGTGTACCCGGAATCATTTGTGGGTAAGTTAATTTTGTTTTCCGTACTTCACTGAGGTTAATCAGTAATTTTTTAAGATGTAAATATGAATGTCTCGAAAAGTTATCCGATGCTACACGGGAAGAAATTTTTGCCCAGTTTTACTCCATGGCCGACAAAAACGAGCAAGATAGTCATCTTTGTGGGCTAATGCAAGTAAAACTATAAACAGACGACGCCCTCGAGATACTCCTGATGATGCATGAAAAACCAAATGTGCTACCTCCGTTTACAAGATTCGCCGTGAGGGTGAAGAACATCGGCTTTGCCAAAATACCTTTTTGAAAATTCATGCAATTACACCTGCTAGAGTACGAAGGCTTCGAAACTCTTTAATAAGAGTTTCCTCCTGAAGTGATCTATCTAATAAAATCACATGTTTGTTTGCGAATATAAAATAAATATCCGATACAAAATATTCGGGAATACCTTCAAACGGGAATTTAATATAAAATTTAGCCCTCCTATTAAAATAAAGAATATTAGGAAACTACAACTGAAACAAAATACACCTGCGATAAGTGTAAGAGATACCTACAAAGGCTTCTGGAGAAGTTTTGTAGTACGAAATAAGGTTCGATTGCCTATTGAGATGGTTTTGAAACCATCTTATGTAGAATCGGTGACAATTTCTCCGTTAAAGATAAATAATCTTAAAGCATTGATCAGTTACTTGGAAAGGCCAGCACATAAAATTTTTTACGTAGAGATCTTTTCTGCTAACGACAAAACCAAGACGGACTCTACCAACAAGGTCGACGAGGATGATAATAGTAGTGGATATGAGGATTTTTAATGTTCCATTTTTAATTTCTTGAAATTAATACTTTTAGTATATAACACTTGTTTTTTACTTTATGCAATAAAATGTAACCGTGTTTCATTAGTATGTGGATGTTTTACTATTTTCATAAAGAACAACACAAGTCCAAACTTTTTTTTTGTTTACGGTATTCCCTAATCATATACTGATCAGGTTATCCAAGAAAATCAATTGGTAACCAACTGCCATAAATAGTGCCAAAGCATTTTTTCCAAACCTCAACATAATCTTTTTTATTATTTCTGATCAAATACATTTTTGGAGATATGATGTTTTTGAAAGAAACCCTTCAATTATTTATAGTTGTATAATTATAAACAAAATATGAATTGTAGTAATTGCATATGCAGTCAATGCCTGTAAATAGCCAATTGCGTATACATCCTGTATGTATAAATTTAATCTTATTCCTATTTTAAAGCACTTATGGTACATTAGTAATTTACTTTTAGCTCAAAAAATTAGTAGCCTGTATGAATCTGTTTTAATTAATTTTACTCTGCTTAATCATAACTAATTGAATGTAATATGACTTTTGTAAATACAATTCAATTATACAGGGTGGAAGAGAAGTATCACCTAATAGCTTTAACTTTGTTATTTGCAAAGTTACACAAAAATGTTTTTAGTATAAAATGTGCAATATAAAAGTTGTTTGGTTCATTAACATTCATGTTTTGTGTTTTTAGTTTGTTGATATCTTTTTTGTTTTGTTGGTATAGCAACCAATTTATTTTTGAGTGACACCTATACTTTATTTGTCATTTCAAAACAAGCATTTTTTTATGCAGTCATAAAATTTTGCAATCTTTGAAAAAAAAAATAAGCGAAAAAAAAATTTGTTAAGACTCGTCGTCACCTCTAATCAAGAATGCTATGGAAAAAGTCATGCAGTTATTAAACAAAAACATTACTTTTGGTAACGAATGCCATGAAAATTTGATAATTATATTAATACAAATGAAAAATCAATAATTATGTTGGTTTAAAGCAAAGTTTTGTTTAGCTTCCTTGCAAAATATTAATTTTGAAGACATGGCACATTTGAGAGTGTGAGACAAAGTATTGAAATATTAATGATCTAAAGGTGCGGAGATAGGAAGAACGAAGTGTGTAATTTATTCAACGAAACGACGAAACACTGGATGCAAATGGTTCAAACTCATGTCATACCTGCATTATTCCCGGGGGTAAATGGAAGTATTGACAATATAATTTTCTTCCAACACGATGGATCTCCTCCACATTTTGCGGTACATGTTAATTAATTAATTTTGTAGTGATTGAGTCGTAATTTTTTTTGACACTAATAAAGCACGTCCTACGAATAACTACGTTCTACTTTAATAACATTCAATCAATGCTGAATATGAAAGATTTCTGTTTAATTATCAACTCAGCTCTGATTTCGAAATTAATTAGAAGCGAATAATTGTAGAAAAGGCAAAACGTAATAAAAAAAACATCTTAAAAAAGAAAAACCTAAAGGTTACACAAGAAAATTTTAATTCAGGAATGAATCAGATGTTATTAATTTCGACTTATACAGTTTGTGTATTAGACAAAGCGATACATTAAAAAGGCGAAAGTGCTATTCTTTCAACATGATACACATAATTAATATAAACTGTTTTTTTTTCTGTAATTTATTCTCATTTGTGTATATTTACCTATTTTTCCATAAATAGATAACTTGTGATTAACTATTAATTTTTTACACAATTTTGAATAGAAAATATATTAGACAGTACATCATACATAACTATATAATTACACATATAATAGCGTTAACAGTTTGAACTCAAAAAACATTATAGATTTGTAACCTCGACATATTTAAATTAATGGAATCGATTAAAGAAACCCCAGAATAAATGAAAGAATAGTAAATTATTGGTATTAAAGGATTTTGGTCACGAAGCTTTATCTTTTTTAAACCAACATAATGTAAAATTTGGAAGGATGTTAATCACACAGGCATAATTCACCTTGCGGATTGTAGTACTCCGTTATTCAAAAGTGTAGATAATTTTTTGATTGTTTTTTTTTTATTGTTAAACTGATGTAACGGAAAACAAATTTGTATCATACACAAATGGATAATATTGTAACACATTCGGCTATCAACTTTACTGTTGTTTTCACACGTCAACACTATAAAATTAGTTTACGTGTTACACGATATTTTAACACATTTAAATAGTTAGTTTTTTATCCACCATTAAAAAGAAACCTTTCTAAATTTGCACTAAGAAATACTAACAAAAAAAAAGGTATAGGACACGGACACCGTCTTTTATCATGTGGTGAATGGCGTTGTGCACCTTATTTTGCACGAACAATTCTAGTAGGGTTTCCGAGTTCACTTCTAAACCTCTATACACAGTTTTAACTTAAAGGGCTTTGTAAATAAAATATTGTAGTTTAATCACGTACTCCTCCCAAACGAGGTATTCGGAAGTTGCATTACTTCTAATACAACTTCTGAGGTCAAACTATACAATGGTCTTCCGTCTTATTAACTTTATTGTTATATATTGTATTATTGTAAAACGTTTTCAGATAATTTGATTGTAGTTTAGCTATTGTTATTTTCCATGTATGTTGAATTCTAATAACGACTTTCCCTACTGCACCATCATCTTTATCATGGTCGCATTGTATCGTAATGGGACTGCTTAGTTGTTATGGTAATGGCATTTCTTTGCAAATCTATAATACCGAATAAGAAAGTATTTACAATAATAATGCAGCATTGTTTTCTGACGAATACGAAAAAAGCGGCTCCCTCGTTTAACTAATTGTATGAATTTAATGAAAATTGTTGTCTGTAATACTTTCGGGTCTAAATAGTAGTGATTATTAGGTAATGATGGCGTGCTAAGTAACTGCATTATTGAGAATTAAGCATTTTGTGTATTTGCACAATTATACACATTTATATATCTTGATTTCCGTTACTCCTCTCTAATTTAATATCTCACGTATTACATTAGTTTTTAAGACAAGTAGAACTTGGGATATGGAGAAACTCCGTTAGGATTAGTAATATCATTTTTCTAATCGTATTTCCTTTTTACGATTCAATTACTATAATTTTCGCATTCTGCAAGTGTATTTCTTTTCGTGTGAAAACGATTGAAAAAGTAAATTGTTATTATAATACTTATATTGACGGTTACCGCGACCGATGCTATATTTTTAACGATTTTTAGAGTATTCACAATTTAAGTTAATTTAGAAAATGTAAACTGTCATGAATTCATGATTATACTACACCATTGAAATACTTATATTTTGTGTTTTTAAAAGGTGTATTTTTCTGTTATCATTGTATATAAATTGAAACGTGTCGATAACAATTACAGTTATCGTCTTCAGTAAATGGTAATATCTTTAATAGTTACGCTAGAAATTAAAACAAATAAAGGTTGTATTTATACTAACAGATTATGGACCCGTCTATCTGGCCAATCGGGGTTGTGTAAATCGGTTTTTTCGCACAAAAACACTAGTGAACAACTAACGTCTAGGAAGTCTACAAAACCAAAGTAAATTCTATATCTCATATTAGCAATGACCTTTTGGTTTTTATATTAATATCAAAGTCTGAGGAATAAAATGAATGAACTTGATGCATTTCTCCAGGATGAGAATCTGGACATCGTTTGTATTAGTGAACATTGGTTTACTGACCCAGATATTGTTAATTTGCTTAAGCTTGGTGAATTGAATGTAAAATCCTATTACTGTAGGTCTACTTCTATCCATGGAGGTGTCTTAATTTTTGTTAAATTAGAAATCTCAGCTAAACCATTAAAGTGCATTAATGACTTATCTATTGAACTTCATTGTGAGATATGTTGCATACAAATAAATGTCAACGTAATTATTGTATGTAATGATCTTTTTTCAAACATCAATATGGTTTCCGAAAATGTAAAAGCACTTCTGATGCAATAACTAATTTTGTCAGTACCTCTTTAGATAGTTTTGAAAAGGGAACTTACAATTGCTGCTTTTGTAGATCTTTCAAAGGCTTTTGATTGTATTTCTCATGAAATTTTGGTAACTAAACTAAAATCTTTCTACAAGTTTAACAGCCTCAGTGCTGAGTTAATTGCCTCATTTTTAAGAAACAGACATCAATGTGTGCTACATAACAATATACTTTCTGATAAACTACCTGTTCATCATGGAGTACCGCAGGGTTCTATATTGGGACCCTTGTTATTTTTAATTTATATAAATGACATGCCTAGGTATCTTCCATCTAGCATTAACTGTATCTTGTATGCTGATGATGCAACGCTATTTTCAACTGGTTCTGATTTTAACATTGTTAACAATAATGTTGCGAAAGGTATTGATATTGTCAAAAGTGGTGTGGTTTTAACCAACTAATGCTCAATGATTCAAAAACGATAGTTATTCCTCTATCATTAAAAAGCTAGTGCAGATTCTTCCTCCAAAGTACTATTCTTGGGTTGTGGTATAGACTGGCGCTTAAATTTTGATTATCATGTTAACTTAGTAACAAATAAATTAAATAAATATTTATTTTACTAAGAAGCTTACATAACAATACGTCCCTTGAAGTGATTAAAACAGCCTACTTTGTGCTAATACAAAGTACTCTACTTTATGCAGTATTGGTTTGGGGTCATAGTGCACAGTGCCGAAATGTTTTTCGATTGCAGCGCAAGGCAATCAGAATCATTGCTGGTCTTGAATATAGGGCTGATTGTCGCAACTCTTTTATTGGCTTAAAGATCTTAACTTTTCCATGCCTCTATATCCTCAAGCTCTCTGTTTTGTTAAACGGAATCTCTCTCTGGCTGTTCATCAATCTGATATCCATCAGCGTAATACAAGGCACAAAGATAATCTGAGAGTTAAATATCGCAGGCTGAAGAAATCTCAGAATAATGTGTGGTATCAGTCTCAAGCATTTTTTAATTTACTACCACTTGGTATAAGAGAATTGCCATTGGCGGCATTTAAAAGTAAAATCAAGAATTTTCTTGTAAACAATGCATTTTATTCATTTGATGAGTTTTCCATCAATTCTAAGTCAATTGAATGTTAGTTCGTTCGTAATTTTATTGTTTGTTTTTTTAACTTATTATATGTATTGTAATATGTTTGAATATGTTTGTTTTACCTGGACGAGTGTAAGTGTACTTATGTACTCATGCTGCACAATAAATATTATTATTATTATTATTATTATTATTATTATTAACATGTGCATCAGAACCAATCATGTCATTATTATTCTAAAGATTGTGATTACTTTGTTTCGGCAAACTTATCTGATACACGGTGTTTAAACGAAAATTTGTACCCCCGTAAACGTCAAAATAAACGTTTTGATAAAAATCCAAAACATATCAATCTTTATGTGAAGGGAGACCAATCTGTCCGGGGGGTAACAAACTCCCTCCATGTTTTTAAATAGGACGAGTGGTCAAATTACCCCTAAGTTGGAATCGATTTTCAGTACTTACAAAACCGTATTTTTTTTGTTTAATTCGATCCATTTTTGCTGAGAAATTGGGTCTTAAAGTTCTAAGATTAAAAAATGATGTGAAAATAAAGTGAGAACGAAATAACTTTAGAACATGTCAAAATAACCTTATTGGTCACAGTATAAAAGCGTGTACCTGTCTACTATATCGAAATGCTTTATTAATGACTGTACCAGAGCCGCGTCAACAGTTTTAATCAAAATCATCCAAACAACAATGTTAAACCACCAACACGTACAACAATTGAAAACTACGGGTTCTATCAATAACATCAAACGTAAAGTAAATTGTCCAGTTCGAAATGCAGTTTGCGGAACAATAACCATATCAATATTTTTCGGACGAGTACAAATTTACATTGAATGGCGAAATGATGACTCACAATTGTCATTATTAGAGTAATACCAATTCGCATTATATTAGGCAAGCTCATACACAATGCCTTCAAAAACTCAACGTACGTGTCGGAATTTTGGAAGACGATATTGTTGGACCACTTTACATTAATAACAATTTGAATGGAGCGCTTTATTTGGAATTATTAGAAACCTTTCCGAAGATCAGATAACGTTTCATTAAGATGTTGTAGCCCATCATTATGCTGTTCAATTTTGAGTGCTTTTGTATAAATGCTTTTCCGGACGATGGATTCGTCGCAGAGAATGGCCAAATATATTCCTAGATTTGAACCGCTTAGATTTTTTCTGAAGTCAACCGTTTACGCCACTCAATCGAAAATACGCAGGAACTGCAACAAAAAATTATCGCCAAATGCCGGTTAATAACTCATTAGGTCTTGAGGAATGTAAGATCTAATAAGTGCTTTGAATAATACATTTGATAATGTAAACGTGTTTGTGTATTAATTTTCTAAACTTGGAACTTTAAGGCTGAATTTATCAGCAACAAATCGATTGAAATAAAGAAAAGGAAATACGATTGTATAATTATTAAAAAGCCATTCCAACTTAGGCGTCATTTGGCCTCTCGGCCTATTTCAAAATTTGGAGGGAGTCGGTACCGGCCGCGCAGAATTAAAGTTGCAAAGATGATTTTTTGCAGACAAATTGTCCCCCCTTGATATAAAACTCGTCGTGTTTTTGGATTTCTTTCAAATCGTTGTTATTTTACCGATTTTTACCGGAACACTAATTTTCCTTGGGACACTGCATATACCCTATTCCCGCATTTCAATTGAATGTGTGAGTCAAAATAATTCTCAAACTTATTAAAAATCACTCGGCCCACTGGAGCCATTGCGTAGCAACAAGTTTTCGAATATCTGTCAATTATTTTTAAAATTCTCACTCTTGTATTATGATCATTTGTTTAGTGTTGTTAACTACACCACACCTGTCTAGAACTTGTCTGATATAAAATATGCAAAACAAGCACTGTTTAGCCTAAACTTAAGTATACTGGGCAAGACTCTGAAAGACTTGTTTCTACATTTTATGTTAATGATTGCCATCTAGCAAATGACATTCCTGACTTAAAGAACATTCGTAATTTATTTTTTACTCTGGTAGATTTGGCAATAAGCTATTATTTCTGTCTTCAAATTATTAGAGGAAACAGTCTTTGTGCCAATATAGACGTTGCCATTTCTGCCATTTTACATGATAATAAAATGGAACCAATTATGTGATCGATTTTTGTAGAAGCTCAAATACTGTAATCAGCCTTCTGGGCTTCAGACTGGGTATTAGTTAATTATCAGATAATTTTCTGCATGTAAGTTTTTTCTTTTTGTATAGACTTTTATGAAATTTGGTACAGGTAGGTACATTAAAGACAAATTGCAATGTATTGTTAAAAAAAATTAAATTAACGACCTCCGGTTTTGCCATGGGATACAGTTTTGATTTTTAAATACAACATTCTGTACATTTTTACATATTTGGATTTTACTGGTCAAAATCTATATAAACACGTAGTGTAGGTTACTAATAAGAGAATTAAAAAAAAAGCTCACTTATAATCTCCCTAGAGCGTGAATTATTTCCGGCAATTTTCTTAAAAAAATCGCGACCGAACAGATCTTCGCATTTTTAATTAAAGCTCAGTGGAGATTCGGTAAGAGAATATTACAAAATTAACGCATTGTTATTGAATACTGGAAATATTTGATCCACAATCCAACTTAAAATTCATCAACCATTCGGAAAAATCTATTTTTTTTTTAATTTGAGCCAATTAGGATCTGATTACACTGGCAATCTTTCCATACTAAGGAGCAAGTTCTTACAGCGATAATACAGGTGAGAATAAAGGCAAAAAAATTCATCAGTAAACTGTATTAATATGGGCGTCCATGTGTGTTTGTGCGTGGGTGCGTGCGTGAGCGTGTGCGCATATGTGTGTATGTGCGTATTTACGTGTGTGCGTGTATGCGTGTATGCGTGTGCTCGTGTGTTCGTGTGTGCGTGCGTTAATGTGTGCGTGTGTGCGTTTGTGCGTGTGCGCGTGTGTGCGTGCGTATGTGCGTTTGTCTATCAAATTTTGGTTAAAATTTATTTACAAATAAATAGTACATTTTGTGAATGTTTTGAAAATTCCTAACTTTATTGTCTACATCAGAAAAACTCTCAGCTTATAAAAAATACTGTAAGCACTTTTTTAGCAGACAATTATCTCTCAGGTTCCTCTTGTATACTTTTTAATATGAAACTAAATAAGCGTTGAAAATTAATTTAAACACCTTATATAAGAAGTCATTGCAAAACGGAAAAAAAATTCACTTTTAGTATAACCTTCATTTGGCAAACGAAAACGAAACGTCAGTATTTGATTAATATAAATTTAAACTGAGCTGTTATTTTATATTGAATTGAAAGTTAAACCAAAGATTATGGATATCATATGATATAAAGATAAAAGTGTTTAAATACAGAATACAGAAAGTTGCATACGTGTCGTGTGGTGGTGTTGTTGGATGTTGGAGATGTGGACTGTTCTGTTGTCGCTTGGTTGTGGCTGGTTGCTGATGCCCTGCGTATCTGAAATAAATGAAAACATGTGTTAGTTGTGCGAAACATTGTCGGTTTTAACAGAACAGAATAAATTAAATTGTCGATACTATATACTTATCTGGGGCACCAGACTTCGCTCCGGACCTTTGTATGCTTACTCGAAAGGGTAACCACCTGTGAACCGTGCGTGAGGATCACTCCCCACAGGTCCATCGCAGTTTGCGCCTGAACGAGCGCCGCTGCCACCTTGCGGATGACAGGTAGGGCCTTCTCCTTATCGAGACCTCCGAGGAAGCCCAACATGGCGTCGAACCCTAAGGCCGGTTGGGCAGGCGGGTAACGACAGCGGCGGGAGCCGTTCTCGGTACTTCCGCCTTCTCAACCTTACCTGCTGTCGCTCGGGCGTAACTGACGCCGGTCCGGGTTGAAGAAGGCGCCGTTGTCGGCGGTGTCCTCTTCGGTCTCTGATGTTCTTCCGTCTTCTTCCGTTGCGGAGGTCGGGGATCTTCGGGCATCCCCTGTAGCTGGCGGGTGGTCCCCACCACAGTTAACACACTTTGCCCGGTCTGTGCGGGGTTTGGTGCATTCACTGCTGTGGTGATCGCCGGAGCAATTGACACAGCGTGCTGCCGCCCTGAAGCAACGCTGTGCGTGACGGAAACCTTGACACCGGTGACACTGCTCGATCCGGATTTCCGCCGCAAATCCTCGTCGGTGACTCGGAGGCGGGCGACGTGCTGCACCTCCCGGATCTTCTTCCTGTCGTCCTCGGACGACAACTCCACCATCACGAGGGGATCGGGCGTCCTCGCTGTTTATCCTGAAAACAGAGAAAGCATTAACAACTTGAGTTTTCAGCTCTGAGGTAACGTCGACCTCGTATAGCTCTACGGGTACGCCGCGTATCACCACCTTGGCAAATCGCTCGCTCTTTGCCTGGTACGTGTGATACGGAGTACCACCTATCCATATACCTAATCAGCCTGTCTCGGTCCTGGAGTGAGGCAGGCTGAATCAATTCCCTCGCTGAAGGCCTTGACCCTCGTGAAGGCGATCCGCTGTCGGTGAACCTTATCTAATCCGCCAAAATTAAAGGATTACTAGAATTCGTCATTGTAAGCAAAAAGTTCATATGTAGGTGGGTCCGGAAATGCTTTGTTTCCGAGATACAGGGTGTCAAAGTTGAAAAATAAATCGCGTTTTATTCAATATCTTTCGACTGTTTCGAAATAATTTCATGAAATTTTTTATATGGGGACAAATTCAAATCTTTTCTGCTAAAAAAGTGAAGTTGCTAGAGCAGACACATAAGTAAACAAGTAAGAATCCCCATTGTTAAACCTGTCAAAAGAATACCCTCTGAAAATGTGTATGCATCATGAGCTTTAAATGCGTTTTTCTCGGAAAGGGTTGCTCCTAGCGACTTAAACTAAGATATACCTTTTTTAGCAGAAAAGATAGGAAGATCGATTTTCTAGTCCAAAATGGTATACAGTGTAGCACAAAAAATTGCGACGATTTAAATGGGTCTAAATGGTTGTCGCTGGCGCCTACAAACCACAACTAAATGGACCACAAATTTAAATTTGTCATCCCAAAAACCTCCACATACGAAATTTCATGAAATTATTTCGAAACAGTCGAAAGATATTGAAGAAAACGCGATTTCTTTTTCAACTCAATGATGAGTTCTAGCACTTCTTTAATTATGGCGGATTAGATAAGATTCACCCTGTCTAAGTTTGGTACATTTAATATAAAAGCAAATATGAATTAGTTAAAAATATCCGTATCGCGACTGATTATGTTTTATCCTTGCTACAACGAAAGAAGGTTATGTGCGGGCCTCGGACTAACTATTACGATGGTACATTTAATTGTTTATAATTAACACTATATTAAATTTAGGTCGGTTATAGATTTTTCTGTAATATATTTTCTTTCATCACTTTGGGTTTTAAGGAATTATCGACAAAATGGAAATAATTTTTTAGTTGCTTTTTAGATTTACAATTTAATTATTACTGTAGTCTTATTTTACTACATTTTTTCATTTATTTATGTGCTTTTACAGTGCAATCGGTACGTACTAATGAATGACTACATAGATTACATGTGAGTACCTACATTACTTTGTGCAATTTTTTAACATAGGTACATTTAAAACTCATACTCTTTTCTTTTGCAAAAATTATCAATTCTTGATCCCGTATGTTGTGCTTAGGCTTTATGACTGCGATCGTTAAGAAAACCTACTTAAACGATGATATTAATTTTTAATTTGGTTATTTTTAAATTTAGTGATTTTTTTAATACACTAGAGTAAACATTTTATACCTAATTACGTAAAATGGCAACATCTGCTAAGAACGTCTTTTTTTAACTTCTAATAAATTTCTAAAACGAAAATGCCTTTCTCTTTATAAATCCAAAGCAGTAGAAAATTTTATACATTTACAAAGCTTGAAGAGTTCATGTTTAACGAACCATTATAACTGATTTAAGAAAAATTTAAGTTTGTAATTTAAAAAATGCAAAACACAATCGATAAAAATTCAAAGAGTATACGAAAGCATTTTCCATCCAACTAAAATACTTAATGTAAAAAGGATTAAGAATTTACATATTTCGTATTCGATAAAATAAAGAAATGTACGTTATTGTGAACGCTTGTATAAATTTATGACATGTTACAAAATTGCAAAATCAAAGTTTGTCAAAATTAATTTTGACTTCGACACATCATTTACGCCCTACTGATGAAAATAACTTCTGTATGAAATGACTTTCTAACCTGACAAGAGTTACAAAGTTTCTAAAAGGAATTTCGAACTAAAGTTGTACGAACAAGGGTCTAACCACAAAGGAAGATGACCTTTGCCGGACTGTCATATGGATTGAACAAAGGATTTAGGAGACAATTCCGTATTCTTCCTATATTCTCTTTCGTTAAATGGAATTGTCTTTGTATTGCATTATAAATAATTCACTAAGTGCTAAAATTACTCTTAAAATAGTAAAATGACGTTAATGAATTCTTAAAGCTCCTTCTAAATTGTGAACTGTAGAAGGGAAAAAAACGTAGTATTAGTACTTTGTGTTTGGAAACTCGTTTGTTTGTTCCATTTTATATGATGTACATTTTCTAGTTTTAAAAAGTTAAAAAGTGTTTTGTTTGTGGGACGATTGTGTATTAAAGCACAGTAAAGAGTTGCATTTTAAGTCTGAATACAAATTGAAATAGATGTTAAAAGTTTTACTCAAGAAAAGTGAATTTTATTATTAATGATGCAAAATGCATTCAGTCCTCTATACTACGTCTACTTGCATACAAGCGCTAAATGCAAGTTTGTCGTAAATATCGTGTTCCATTCGGGAAATAACCACCTACACCCACATTATATTTACAGTTACATCGATAAATTATCATTAGAGCTTTGCTAAATTAAAATATACGTAGATTTGCTGATAGTATATATATTCGCTAGTCATGATTTCATAGAGTCGTTGGAATAACATTGATAAATGACATGTGATTATAGTGGCATTCATATTTTTATTTAAACAAATACTTGATTTAAGCTAAGTCTGTGCATAGCAGTGTAACATTTCTGTCATCTTCTATAAATGATTAAATTTTATATATGAAAATTCTCCTTCAAGTCTACTTTTCTTGCAGGAGATTATCTAGGGAAAAGGATTGTTTTTTTCTTTGCTATAGAACGTTGCATGCAAGTTAGTAAAGTTCAAAACTTCTGCAGTTCTAGTATTATATGAAAATGTTATTTGGAAAATACAAAAATAAAATGCTTTGCTTTTTCAACTTTGTTTATGATACTAATACCAGTGGGCTTTACATACTACTTTTCGTTTTTCCATACATATAACTAGAATTGTAAAATTTACTTGTGTTATTTTAAAATAATTTTTTATGCAGTGCACACTTTTATTGAAATCGAGTGCACTAAATTATTTTGTCTGATTCTTTTTTTGAAGAGTAAACTTTCAAGTGTTGTAGGAAAATGTTTACAGTCCTTTATGTGACTTTTGTGAACAAATCATTATAAAGTGTGTCCAATAGAAAATGATGTACAGGGTGGTTCATTTTCGACGTTTTCTTATGGAAGTACCCTTTCTATTACATATAGGCAAAAAGTAATATGGGGTCCTTGTGCTCTATTTTGATGTTAATTAAGAATAATAGTCATAATCAAGATATCTCTAACCGCAATTAGCCAAAATTGAAAAAATGGCGATTTTGAAAAACTTGAATAACTTTTTTATTTGTAAATGTATCGACAAACTGTAAAAACATTCTTAACGCACTTTTTTAAGTTGAATCCGTTAGTGCATGCATATTTTTAATACCTCCTTAATTTAAAAAGATATGACATAAAGTTGTATTTTTTTATATAGAAACCTATTATCCGAAGGTGATAAGAATGTGGCAACGGAATTATATTTACAATATTTTCCTGGAAGGTGTCAGCAAAATAAAAATATTTTTGAACGATGTAGTTAATAGAAATTAAATTTTTTCTAGCTCAAAACAATATCAATTAATTTTAGGTTACAGAAAAATTTTATTGAATTAGGTTCTTTCAAAAATCCCAGGTCAAAAACTTACTTTAAACGAAATTCTGAAGAAAATTCTATGGTCGTCTTGAGATTACTAACTATTAATGCTCATGTCAGTGTTGTCTGCAGGAGGCAAGGGACATTTGGAATAAATGTGTGGTACTGCATTAAAAACAAACCTTTTTATTACCACATGTATGAAGGATCATTAAACTCAATGAAATATCTCGGTATTCTATGAATTCATTTGGAGGGATTTCTAGAGAGTGTTCCTTTAGCACAATATTGCAATGTCATATTTCAGCAAGACGGAGCTCCCGCACATAATTTCCGTGTAGTTAGTGACTACTTAAATTTACGTTTTCCTAATGACTGGATGGAGTGACAGCACCGATTTTGTGGCCTGCTCGTTCACCCGATCTTTCGCCTCTAGATTTCTTTATATGGGGTTTTTTTGAAAAACATTATATTCAAAAGAACTAATAATACTGTGAAGGAGTTAAAAGAAAGTGCTCGTGTGGCTTTTACACAATTAACACCATGTATAACTCTATAAATTTAATTAGAAGACGATACGAAGTCTGCATCCAAAAAGAGGGCGCACAGTTTGAAAAATATTTGTAGTGTGTTTTTTATATTGATATTTTGTGTTCATATTTTTGTTCGTTTTGTCTTTACATACGTATAAAAATTGATGTGCTGTTAGCTTTTCATAATTTCTGATAGTGTTATATTGTTTATTTTCATTTCATTTCAATTTACATTTGCGGTGTTTTGATAATTTTACATTGAATCTTTGGATTTTATAATTTGTTACCATTCCACAAGAAATGAAATTTTTGTAGAATATCTTCATTCAATTTCATATTTGGTTTTCTAAGCCAACTGTTATCCTTAATAAATATACCAATTAAGAAAAACTTAAAAAATCAATTATTAAAATAGCATAGAGGTGTTATATATTTTTAAAAAGCACAAAACAAATGTCATTTAAAAATGTCATAGCCAACTATGGTTTCTATATAAAAAAATACAACTTTGTGTCATATCTTTTTAAATTAAGGAGGTATTAAAAATATGAATGCACTAACGGATTCTACTTAAAAAAGTGCCTTAAGAATATTTTGACAGTTTGTCGATACATTTAGAAATAAACAAGTTATTCAAGTTTTTCCAAATCGCTATTTTTTCAATTTTGGGTAATTGCGCAATAACGGTCAGAGATATCTTGATTATGACTATTGGATCTTAATAAACACCAAAATCGAACTCAAGGGCACCATATTACTTTTTGTCTACCTGTAATAGAAAGGGTGCTTCCCATAAGAAAACATAGAAAATGAACCACCCTGTACATACATGGGAAACCGTTGGTGATACAAATTCGGTTAAATGCCTGCCCAAAAATAATATACGCTTATTTAAATCGATACCATTACGTAGATACAGGGTGAAAAGCAAAAATGTGCATTTTCGAAAAACCACATTTTCTTTATTATGGAAGCTAAGTGCATCAAATTTTCAAGATGTGTGTACGGCGATTGTAAAAATGGTAGAAAAAAGTTCTGCACCTACTATGTCGCAAACGGCCAAAATCTACTTTTTTTGTGGGCGTCATATTGAATTTTTGCCTTTATTGAAATCCTCATTAGAAATGCTCTTCAATCATGTATAACATGGTGTGTATGTTCGGTCAATATAAATAATGAAAAATAATAAAATTAACATTTCATGGTAGTAGAACTTAGATATTTTTATTCAATTTTCTCATAGTGGACTTTGCTTTGTTGGCTCTTTTTTAATTATGTAACTGTTAAAGTAGGATTTTTTGTCAGTGTCCAGTGTATGCAGTTAATAAGTTGTCAGTTTTATAAAATGAAGGAAGCAAATAGTGACAAATATAAAATGTTTTAAAATAAAAAGTATTTTTCCAGAAAGAAAGACGGGAGTTTTGCAAAGATAAAGAGAAACAAACGTTCAGAAGGAAACAAAGAAAATTTGGTTATGCAAAACGTGGTTAAGACGCCTCTAGCGTGTTTACGTCAGATTGAACAAATTACAGGCGTCGCTAGAAGAATAGTATTTTGTCAGTGGTTTATTCGAAAAAATAGGAGTTACTTTTCCTTAAAAGTGCTTTGGTCTGATAGAGCAATTTACTAACTATGGGTTTTAATAAAAATACAACTTTGTGTCATATCTTTAAATTAGGAGTATTAAAATATGAGTGCACTAACGGATTCTACTTAAAAAGTGCCTTGCGAATGTTTTTACAGTTTGTCGATACATTTAGAAATAAAAGTTATTCAAGTTTTTCCAAATCGCATTTTTCAATTTTGGGTAATTGCAAAACAGTCAGAATATCTTGATTATGACTATTGGATCTTAATTACACCAAAATCGACTCAAGGGCACCATATTACTTTTGTCACCTGTAATAGAAAGGGTACTTCCCATAAGAAAACATGGAAAATGAACCATGGCACATACATGAAACCGTTGGTGATACAGATTCGTTAAATGGAAGAAATGGTGAGCGTATGAAATATACGCTTATTTAAATCGATACCTTACGTAGATACAGGTGGAAAGCAAAATGTTCATTTTGAAACACATTTTCTTTATTATGGAAGCTAAGTGCATCAAATTTTCAAGATGTATGTACGGCGATTGTAAAATGGTAGAAAAAGTTCTGCACCTACTATGTCGCAAACGGCCAAAATCTACTTTTTTGTGGGCTCATATTGAATTTTTGCCTTTATTGAAATCCTCATTAGAAATGTCTTCAATCATGTATAACATGGTGTGTATTTCAGTCAATATAAATAATGAAAATAATAAAATTAACATTTCATGGTAGTAGAACTTAGATATTTTATTCAATTTTCTCATAGTGGACTTTGCTTTGTTGTCTCTTTTAATTATCTAACTGTTAAAGTAGGATTTTTGTCAGTGTCCAGTGTATGCAGTTAATAAGTTGTCAGTTTTATAAAATGAAGGAAGCAAATAGTGACAAATATAATGTTGGAATGTTTTACTCTTTGTCGCGAAAGCTAAAAAAATGTATTTGAATAAGTATCCAGAAAGAAAGACGGGAGTTTTGCAAAGAAAACAACGTATGCGGTTTAAGAAACAATGCTTTTAAGGATTATGATTAATCTTGATGCACGCGTATTGGTTGAATATATATATATATGATATATATATATATATATATATATATATTTATATATTATATTTAATGGTACGGACCCGAAAATTTCATTATTGCAACAAACATTTTTAAATCTAAATTGTTCGATAGGAAAGTTATTTAATGGGGTTTAACATATTTTATTAAATATTAAGTCGTTATTTGAGCATGGTTTTCGGAATATTTTATTTTTGTAACTGATATTTGTGTGTGCGTTTAAAAACTGCTTTACTGAAGGGGCGTAACGAATCATTCGAAATTCTTATGTACCGATTCTTAATGTAAAAATGTCACTAGTTTAGTAAGTAATGGCGTCGGTACAGACCGCGATCAAAAGATAT
Organism: Vesta saturnalis; assembly: GCA_036346205.1. Classification (NCBI taxonomy): domain Eukaryota; kingdom Metazoa; phylum Arthropoda; class Insecta; order Coleoptera; family Lampyridae; genus Vesta; species Vesta saturnalis. The sequence continues at coordinate 6,308,877 of JARFJB010002396.1, forward strand.
CTTTGTTTGTTACTTGGAAACTCGAGACCTAAATGTAGAGTTTGTTACGGACGAGTGCATATTTTTAAAATAAATATGTCGTGCAATAATTAATATGAAGCTGTTCCAACGTAAATTAATGTTTCTTGTTTTTTTTTATCACTTTTCAAAGACGGGGTTGATTTTCGGGAGTAGACATGGTGAGTGGAAACCAGAGGAGAAGGCAGTGACAGTTAGTGTCAATCGAGCCATTGTAAACAGTTTGTCTTTAAAATGTTTATTGCGTGTACATTTTCGTTTGAATTCGCCAACACTAAGTTGTCTTTTCTTTCGAGAGTTAGGTGTAATGTGTTTTTCAAAAATGAATCTATAAGTACCATTTTGAAGGTACACCGCGTATGTTAACTATTTGTATCTGTGATCAATTCAAGTGTAAGTAGGTATTTTTGTATAAATGAAAGCTCGCGGAAAATCATTTTACAAGCCTATGTAACTATTCGCGCGCGGGCTCATTAAGCTGAAACCTGCTAAAATAAAAGACTGTATAGAGTTACTTCACTCTGGTATTTGTGTAAGTTAGCGTTTTTGTTTGTTGTTTATGTTTATATTTGTGTAGAGGTGGGCCGGTGAACGGGTACATGATACCGCTGGTTATTAATTGTAAAAGGTAATTGCCAAGTGGGTACACACTACCAGATAACCATTGAACACCTCGAATTTTATTTTTATTGTTTTTATTGTTGTATAGCCGAATGTCTAACGTGAGAAAGGGTATTTTTCTAATGCACTCAAAATTATGTATCGGTCACGATGTTAGGATCTATTTATAACTTACCCTTGTAAGGCTTTGTTTTAATAAGTGTTTTTTTGTTTCAGTTTGTTTAAGTAGAATTGTTTGCCTGCGAACCAATTTCTCTTTACATGTAATTTATTGTAATTTGACTTATGTATTTTGTGCTTTAGTAGTCACTAAACAATTGTGTATGTGTAAATTCCTTGTCTATTTTGTTTGTCCTTGCCTTATCTTATCACTTGTGAAATTTTACTGTTATTGTATGTTATATGTACAGTAATTTACCTTATTGTTTTATGTGATTATTTACTTAAAGACCGGCATAATTGGTTTTAAAAGGCCACATGTTTGGTATTACGATTTGTTTTCTGATAATTTATAACACGATTGTGGGAGTGACTATATGTTTTTTTTTATTGTGTTTATGTGTAACTAAACTGCTTTTTATTTATTTTTCTCTTAATGTTATAATTTTGTACGCACTTTAACCTGATTTAATGGAGTTTTGTTATATGTATAACCCTTTGATTGTTTTTTTTGTATTATTTGATTTATTAATGTACTTGTGCAATTACTTATTTATGAATAAAGTGGGTTTTATTGGTGGTTCTTTCCACAATAGAATATTAACGGGCTGAGACACCGTTGCGCAAAGCTTGTTAATTTTAATTTGAGTCGTTTCATTGTTTACCTGCTCCTCATGATGCAACACTTACCTCATCCAGCAGATCTAATTGAAATACCACAGCGTACCTACCACTAGACGGCCATTTCGTTTCATCACATTTGAGGTTTTCGAGTAATTAAATATCAGACTTGTATATAAATTCTAACCTTTTAATTATTGTCAGGAAAGAGATAGAGTACTTGGGGACGCTAATATATATATATATATATATATATATATATATATATATATATATATATATATATATATATATATATAAGCAAACTAACAGAACTTCAGCTAATTATGTAAAAAGGTTACAAAATTTAATAAATTAGCAAAACCTTTATTTCATTAATTAAAAATTACATTTAAAAACGACAAAACTTTTTAATTATTCAGCATGTAACAGAATTTAGAAAACGAACAATACTTGCGTCCAGATAAATGTCTGATTTTTTACTGTATTCTTCAATATTGCTATCAATGGTTTCTCACGAAATGTTACGAAATCGTATAATTTTTACAATAAACTTAACTTAAATTTTTTAACGTGTCTGTCAGTGTTGGACACATGGGTCTTCTTAATGACCAGAATAGCTCTGTTACTATGATAGTTTAGTATGACGTCATCTCAGTTGAATTACTGCTGTAATTCATAACGTACAATGGGATTATCGCTGTAATCCTACCGATGTTGCATTGCTGTATAGGAGTAAATTGTACATGAGGGAAATGTTCAAGGATATTTCAGACGTGTGTGAAATAATGAAAAAAACGTAAAAATAACAATAACTATATTTCGATCGCTATGATGGAAAATTAAACTTAGCAAAAACGGTTTACCTAACTTGTTTTTAATAAAAATAGAGAAACAACTAATTTAAGCGTAAAAAGCGCAATTAAAAATTTCCAGAATATTTAAACATAATATTGATATTTTAACAGTGTTTTAGGAAATATTTTTGAATTATGCGAGTAACATAATTTAATGTAATATTTTAATAAAAACAATAAAGAACAAAGTAATTTAAGTGTTATTATTCAATATACCAACGCATTTTTGACATTTTTACTTTTTTGTGCCCGACGCACCCTAAGTAAATTAATGTTCTCGCGCGTGTGACCCAGTGTTAAATAATACAGATAACCCCTATATCTACGCCTCTGACATATTTAAAAATTACCTCATACGTTGCACAACATGTCATTCCTTGTGTGTTATAAGTCAACCGAATCTCATTTATGTACCGTTAATATTTTAGGAAAAAAAATTTTTCTTTAACGACCAGTATCTAATAAATGATACATGCTCAAGGGTACATTTATGGGAACTTTTTTCGTACTTAAAGGTATACTTTCACCCCCCGACGTTTGATGCAATATTTACGAGACACCCTGTATATTTTATTGCACTGCTACTTATCATACACACACTCAATATTGTTTAATGTTGTTTTGTGTGACTTGTTTATAATTACTTTTTGTGCTTTGTTGATGATTTAGCAGTAAATTGAGAATTATACGGTGTAAGGTGAAAGTAGAAATAAAAAAAATTGGAATTCGCCTTCCTAGAGTAAACAGTAACTCCTACAACGTTTTGAGGATAAGTAAGCTATAGCTTTCATTGGATAACAACTGGTGGACGCTTGTCTGAAAAAGTAACAAAACTGCAATTAAATAATTTACTATCTGCCTTGCGACCAACAATATTTTCTTTAGGGGAATTAATGTCATATTGTGAATGATAAAGGTATAGTAAAAACTGAGTAATATAAAATTAATAAAGTTACTAGGTAACATTTTAATAACGTGATTTATTTATTGTTAATATGCAATGAAAAGCTAATTACATTGTTTATGAGGATACAGAGAACTGTTTTAGTTTTGCATTTGATTTTTAATTAATTTGACATACCTGAATAACCTACAAATTGAGCAATGCGTTTGTTACATTAAAAATATCGATCATATTTTATTCCTTCATCAAACTAAATACATAATAACAACAAACTTTCCTTAGTTTTCGTTTCTATTATATCGATAATTTCCTTCTTAGCTTCCAACTTATGTAATCTAACGTTTATTAGTGGAATCTGTCAAAAAAATTCTCGAAATAAATAGAATACGTGTATTTGGAAGGAGAAATAACGATAGTCATAAAAAAAAGGTGACCTTACCCTGTAATAATCTTAGTGGTTAGAAATTATGGTACAATAGATCTAGAGATTTATTGATGCACATATATTATGGGGACCGTTCTTAAATTACTGCAGATTCTTCACAGATATGAGAGTTGAAGGGTTGACAAGTGGCCTCATTACTAAAGAAAGAAAGTAAATAATAGTTGCTCTCAATTTTTTATGACTAGCAGATATATGTGCAGACAAACGCACAGCATATTCTTGCTCAATATATAACAGATATTCAGTTTCCAGCGCATAATGATTAATATGCGTTTATTTAAATTTGGAATTGGAGTTCGAATATTACTAGACCTAATTTCTGTACCGTTTAATATGTTTTTATAAAAATTTCACTTAAAAGGCATGCTAATTATCTTTTATTTCTGAAATAAGCTTAAAACTGTTATTTATGATCCATTTGGTATTGCTATTTCGAGGAAGTACCAACCCTACGTACGCGTTTCATGTTTAATACGTTATTATCTATTATACCGGAAATTTTACTACAATTGTAATTTTGTACGTTGGATAGCGATTTTTTTGTTATTTTATCATTTTATTGTTTAGTTTCTATGCAGGACCGTCTTAACCTATTGACAAACCCGGACTCTGCCATGGTGCCCCACCTGCCCGAGCCACCGCCTCAATAATATTTTTTTACTAAAAATGTGATGATGCTCGACTTTTATTTATAGACACTAATTACTTTATTGATTTTATTGTTATTTTATTATTTTATTGTTTAGTTTCTATGCAGGACCGTCTTAACCTATAGGCAAACCCGGACACTGCCATAGTGCCCCACCTGCCTCAATAATATTTTTTTACTGAAAATGTGATTTATTTGTCTTTATGGTACACTTGTTTTTCTTAGCTTTTTCCTTAAAAACAAAAAAAGTATACTCATGTTAATAAAGGAATGAGATATGTATGATATGCTTTTTGACAGTCCTAGTCCTAGTGGATATTTGAAAAACATTCGCAAGGAATAAATAAATATTATATAAATAATATAATTACTTCATTAATTTATATGAAGAGATTAAACACCCCAGCTAAATTAATTTACACAATGCAATTATCATATTGTATAGATCTATCTGTCAAGTTAATTAATTTCTTTAAACTGATGTCATTTACTGAGGACGTTAACGTTACCGAAAACACAAATAAAAGTACATGATTTCAAAACGAAAATGACTATATTAATTAGAATTATCATGGGTTTTTAATCGATGAAGGATTATTTTGAGAAATTAAGAAATTGATTTTCGTTACTTAACTTCGTTATTAACTATAGTGATATTTCTATATTTTGAACCAGTCACATTTTGTAATTAGGTAATTTAAATACTTCGCTCACAATAATCGTAAATTTTAACTAATTACGTTTTTACTGCTTCCTTACTCTCAATTAATTACATTTTTTTGCCGAATTGTGCATAAAATAATATTAGTCTAATTATACTTATTATTTGCTTGTATTACTCCTTCCCAGTATAATTTACATTTTGCCTAATGTCTCTAATTATTCGAAATGTTACAAATAATTCATCTATCTTTGAGGTCATTTCAGAAATCAATTCCATAGAATTTAAATTTTTAGCTATTAGTAGGTACAATTTTTTGACTAATATTAGTGGAGTTTATCAGTGTATTTTCACATTTTTTGTTTTTGTAGCGCCACGTTTCGCTTAGTTTTCGTGGTTGCGTGGTAAATTATTACGCATACTGCGTAGTTAGCTGTGCGCAGGTGTATTGCGGCTAAGCTTTACACGCGTTATTGGGATCCATATAGATTTCATTTATACACTAGCTTGGCTTATCAGATTTTCTGCCAGTGCTCTCAAAAAAGCCACTTACACGCCTTCCTTGAGTTTTCGGTGAGTTGTATTCTAGTCGTTTGCCACTATCTCTATGTTATCCCATTGGATTCGGTGGTCCTTGCTCTATACACGCTCGGCGATTCTGGATCTTTGTGTTTCGCCTTTGCGAAAGATTTTGCCTGGGCTCTAAGTCATGAAACACAAAACAACGTCATTTTTTAAATTTTCTCGTGTCTGGCACATTACTCACCATGAAGCACTAGTGACGTATGAGTTTTTCCTTTGCACATTGTATATCACACCGCACTTATTACTATGTCTCCCGCTTTTCTATACGATCGCGAAATACGTAAAGCATTTTCTTAGCGCTTTACGCATTATTTGCTCCTTGTGCAGCTTTATTTACTCCGAACTGCGATAATTCCTATTAAACTCGTCGTATTTAATGTTCACATGAGTTTTGCATCATGTACTTTATTATGGCAACGCGGAAAAAATATATTTTCAGTGTAGGTGGCGAAGCATACTTGACAAAGTTGGTCACAAAAGTGTTCACACGTATATACCGAAGCCCGACACTGAGCGTCTCTCAATATACAACTCACTTTACTTTGAAGATTATTGTACACCAGTAGAGTACAATTCGTCAAATAATTCTGGAATTGAGCTATGTAGTCTACTCCAACCTCTACAGTCAGCTCGATGGTTTTTACATTTAGACGTGGATCCTCTGACCTGAAGGAGTCACGGAGAGTTTCGTAATGTCGAGACACATACTCGTATTGTTAGCGTTACTAATGCTGACTACTCAATCAATTCTTCAGCAGAATTCCTCATAACTGACTCCTGTGAACCGTTGCGCCCTTTGGCGTTCGGCCGATCAATCAACCATGTTGGTTGAATTTTTAATTAGGAGCTCATCCTCAGACACAATTCTGAATCCTGTAGGTCCTAAAATAGAATTAGCCCCAATTCGAACAATTTACATAAAAACTAAAAAAAGAGAATAACAGCTCCGATTTCCAGAAAAACGGCAACCGAATCACAAAACGTTCGCTAAAGGCTTTCAAAGACTTCAAGAAGCCGGAACTCTTATTACCCGAAAAACTCGTGGTCCGCAGCAAGTAAATGTACAGAACGAAGAACACAACACAACACTCGACGTATCGCAAATAATTTTGTATGGCGGGTATTGATCGTGAGATTTTGCACCCTTACCACTTCTAACATGTGCAAGCACTCTATCCGGGAGATGTTCAACAGAGAATATTATTTTGCTGGTGGTTTTTACGTCAAACCATTGACAATGTCAATTTTATTTCAAAAGTGTTATGGTCAGACGATGCCACCTTTACAAAAGATGGTATCAACAATAGAAGCAATAAACATCACTTTAGAGAATCCACGTACAACTTGGGAGCGTCGTTTCTAGCAACGATTCAATGTTAATGTTTGGGGTGGAAAACTCAACCATGTGTTCTTGGTTAACCTGCACGTAATGGGAAATCGATTAAATGGGAATTTGTACAAGCAGTTTCTCGGTAACACTATTTTGAATTCGTAGAATCACGACGTTACACCGATCGATAGAGCAATGATAGTGAAAACGTGGTTAAACGTTTAAAGGAAATGGATTGGCTATGAAGGTCCGGTTTGACCCGCTGGACTTTTATTTGTGGGGACATGTGAAGCAACTGGTTGATAAGGTCCCAATCGCAACTCGGGAGCAATTGCTGGAAGGAATACAGAACGCAGCAAACGAAATAAGAAATGACCCTGGTGTGTTGACTCAAGTCCGTGATTCACTCGTCCAACGTTGTTGTTCTTATATTAGAGCCGAGAGGTGACACTTCGAACACTTACTTTGAGTTTAATCGCAGACGTTCTTGCTTTAAATTGGTACCTTAATTATTTTTTTTAAGTTGTACATATTCAACATATAATAAAATTTGAACGGCTACAGTTCCGTTAGAAAGCATTTTTGGGTATAAGTTTGTTAATTAGATTATTTGTGCGAATCATCCCGTAAAGTTTTCCCCGGCGACATAAATCACCCTGTATAAGTAGTACCTGCGTCAAATTCTGACTGATTTGAAGAATTCCTCCTTTAAAAAATTTCTAGATGCATTCTGAAAACGACACTTGCGGTAGAGAATGTTTTCACGCAAAGCCATTGTTAGAAATCATCTCTGCTTGCACGTCTACCAAACATCCAATGGTAGAAAATATGTCTCAAGCGTCCTGGTTCTATTATCGTCCCCTACATTTTGTATGTGGATGGTTTGATAATATTGTTTATTGATAACATGTTTTTCCCAACAGTTGCAGTTTTTCACGTGTTTTATAGGTTAGTTTTCAGTGACTAAAATCAAATTTTATTCACTAGTGACTAAATTTTATTTCAACAACGTATTCATGACAACCGGTCGACCGACCATGACAACCAAGACCTGGCTGCTTGACTCTTTTTTATTTAAATAATCTCTTCAAGTTTTTCGTTAAAAAAAAATGCAACTGTTGGACAAAACGTCGTATACCACACGTGAGTGAAATGCCATTATAAGCACGTGAGAATTTGTCGCACTCGCGCAAATCTCACTTGCTTATAATGGCTTATTTTACTCACTTGTAATATAATCTACTATTATTCATGCCTTTAATTATAGGGTTTATGCAAACTTGTAGGTGTTTTTTCATTGATTATATCTATATAATACGATAGATTCTTTATGATAGTTGAATTAATTACATTTATTACATTGAAAAATCAATACATCTCTAATTTAGAATACGTTTTTTAAATCATATTCAAACAGATTATTTTATATTCCAAATAATCTGTGAATTATACAACGTTAACGAGATGTGTTGTAATTAGGTAACATTGGTTTAATAATTCGTAATTTCAGCTTATTAACAATCTGGTGGTATTTAATTATAAACGACGGTTATATAAATTGACATAGATAATCGTACAAGCAGGTAATTTCTATTTAAAATAACAGGTAATTAATTATACAAGGTCAAACTGTGCGTTATACAAATAATACAAAAAATAATGATTGTTTACGTATCGGGGAAACTGAGATGATTAATAACAATCTGGTATTCAATTGTAAACCACGGTATATAGATTGAAGTAAATGTTAAAATAACACGTGTTCTGAATTATGTGAAGGTCATATGGAATATTTGTAAACAATATCAAATGGAACTGTATTGTTAAAAATAAAGGAGTAAAATGAGTTGTAAAGGTTGTTGATGTATTGTTGTTGAGTTCACGGTTTTACACTTATGAAATGGAGTAATTTGGACTTGATTATGTATGAAGAATGTGACGTTTAATATTGATGGCGATCCATGAGTGATCCAAAAGTTGGTCAATATTGTTTTTTTTTTGTAGGTATATTTAATAATAAACAGACCAGGTATAAAAGCAAAAATGTGAATCGGCAAAATGACATTATTAAGTGATGTAAAGGCGTATTATCGGTATTCATCCCTATAACATGAATGTATGTGCATGGTGTCAGGAACATTGCTTAAAATTAGACCCAATGAGCATAATAATAATAATAGCGTACATTCCCCAACAGTAATAATTATCCCTAAACCTAGCGTTAAACATTTGTTTTGGGTGATAGAACAACAACAATACGACTCAAATATACAATTTACCCAAAAATTCTGAAATTCTGGGATATTTTGATACATTCCTCGAACTTTAACACTCCTATTGTATTCTACATTAAATTTCAAGTAAGGATGGGTAGCTTATAATGAGCCTGAATCTATACAACCACTAATTAAATTGATTAGAACTGTGAAGTTATCATTTTCTTTAAAAAAAAGAAAAAGCTTATACACACACATTTCTTTACAAAAATTGCTAGACAGTAGCAAATGCCTTAAAGACTGCTTCAAAATCTAAGTTTTTAGAAGACAGGATACAACATTTTATTCTTCACCATTTAAGTACAGTTATGCCAGTTTTAATAGTGTAAAACGTCCTTGGAAAAAATAGTAATTTAACTCCATCAAAATAAAAAGACACACGTGAACATATTTATTATTATAGCTATAAACATAAGGTTACAAATTCTTATAGCCCACCTTATGATGAGATAAGGTATCACGCACAGATGTTATGCATTTCCACATATTCCCGATTTGAAAACAACATCTTGAGATCACTACCAATGAGTAAATGATCCAAACACTAAAAAAACTATGAAAATGTAAACTTTCACCATTCTCACACATAATAAAATACTTATTTTTTTGGGTTTTTTTAATGGTGTATTTTAAATTATGCAATCTAAACGTTTCGATAACACTTACAGTTATATTCGTCAGTAGTGATATTTGTTAAAAATGTTGTAAACAATTTTGTCAAAGCTGAAAAATTCATACATAAACATCAGTCTGCTATTACTATAACAGCTTGAGAAGCGTATAAAGCCAACTATAGAATTAAATTTTAGTAAAAAATAACTAGGTCATTAAAAATTAAATATTGTTCAACTGCGTTAAATAAAACATAGCATCGGTGCGTGGTACCTTATCTCATGATAAGGTGGGCTATAAAAGTTAACTGTAACCTTGTATTATAGCTATAACAATAAAAATGTTCATGCGTGTTTGTTTAGTTTGATAGAGTTGAGTTATTTTTTTCAAACCACGTTTTACACTATTCAAACTGGCATAACTGTACTTAAATGGTGACGAATAAAATGTTATATCCTGTCTTCTGAAAGCTTAGATTTTGAAGCTGTTTTTATAGCATTTGCTACGGTCTATCAATTTTTTGAAAGAATTGTGTGTGTGTATAAGCTTTTTTCTTATTTTTTTAAGAAAATGATAACTTCACAGTTCAATTTAATTAGTGGTTGTGTAGATTCGGAGTCATCATAAGCTATCCATCCTTACTTGAAATTTAATGTAGAGTACAATAGTAGTGCTAAAGTTCGAGGAATGTATCAAAATATCCCAGAATTTCAAAATTTTTGCGTATATATATGTACTTTTTTGGTAAAAATCAAAATAATTTTTCTTTAAGTGGTTGTCTGAAATGGAATTTTTTAATTGTGTATTTGAGTCACATTTATGTTGTTCTATCACACAAACAAATTTTTAACGCTAGGTCTAGACCACCCTGTATACATAAATATACATAATCTTTTCATCACATCGTATTTAATGGCGCTTTTAACATTAAATTCGTTTGTGCCGTTTTGTAAAGAAAGACACAATGATATCTGGATGTTTTCCTATGTACTAGAATGTCAATAAACGAAAGTAGATCGGGACAGTCAATTTTTCCAGTAAATAATTTGTATAAAAATATTACTGATGCCTGATTTCTATGACTATGACGATGTAACTCCAACTCTATGAAGTAGTTCTGTGTCACTAATTACTCACTCTGGCTGGGCACAGGCTCATGTATCTTGAGGGACCAATATTTTAAAAACTTTTTTGAAATATTTTTAGGATCGATGTGTATATATCGATGTTACTAAAATTTCTGCAGTTTTTTATAAGAAAACCATATGCTTTGCATGATTCAGATGCGGCAATATGGTAATAAAAAATTAAGCCAAACAATGATTTGTTGTCCGCAAGGGAGAGTTTTATCACCTCCTTTGCGGAGCATGATCATGGACGAGCTATTGTGAGAACTCGGCAGGAAAGGATTTATATCTCTAGCTTGTATAGATGACGTGGTCATCTTAGCAGTAATTACAGTATGGGATCGTAAACTGCCTGAATGTAACATTTAAGCGGTCTCAAACGGAAGGTTTAAAAGTCAGTCCACAACGGTACCTTTCGCTCACAAAAGGAAAATGAATAATCGCGGTTTTCTTTTTCTTGGCGGGAATCTTATCTTCTTGTAGATGGAAGTACAATACTTTGGAATCGTTATCGACTCCAAGCTTACCTGCAACCAACACATAGATAAAGTCGCCAGGGAAGCGGAAATCACACTCGCTATAATAAGACGCACCATGATGAAACAACTGTAACCAAGTGTGATATGCTGGCTGTACACCGGAATAGTCAGACCAGCAATAACATACGTGGCACTGGTATGGTGGCCAAAAACCAGCCAGGGAATGACAAAACTAAAACTATGCTAGGACAATGAGATCAACGTCTACCGCTGGAATAGAATCTCTGCTGAGACTTCTTCCATTATTGCTATTGTACATTCTAGCTACTAAAATTTTGTTGACTGAATGGTGTAATGAAAGACTATACATTAGTGTCTAAGTATGCTGTAGGTATACATGTGGGCTTATGCTTTTTTATGTTAACGTGGAACACTTCATTCATTACTCTTGTGTACATTGGAATGTTGTCTGTGATGGCAACGTAAAATATTTACTCCGCCTGACGCTCATTTTATGACTGGTTTCTTCATTTTTCAGTTGGGAGCTGTTAGTATGATCGCTTTGAACTTTTGATAACTTCGTGGGATCCTAGGATGATGGTGACCGATGTCAGTGGTTTAATTTTTCGTGTGTGAAATATTCATATTTAGTAGTAGACCAAACCGTTCTTTTTCTTCTCATTTATCTAGTAATTTTTATCACGCTGCTCTTTTTTCTTTTTCCGGTTTTATCTTACTTCTAGTTTATGAGCATATAGATATACTTCAATGGGGTGCTGATGCTGGATTTATAACTCATACATTTACGCTTTTGGTTTGTTGTGTGTGCGCGCGCACGCACACACACACACACACACACACACACGCACACACGCACACACGCACACCGCACACACGCACACACGCACACGCGCACACAAGTACACACGCACACAGGCACGGTCGGAACGATAGATGTCTGCTTTTCTCCAATTATATTCCTCCACCCAAAATTTTATTGCATGGCTGGATACAATTACCTCAGCAAGGCTCTATGTAATTTCTTGGAGTATTACATCCTTTTTATGTATGTTGAGTTTAGTGATTTTTTAGTAATTTTGGTGGAACCTACGAGATTATTGATGCATACCAAACTTCCATCTTAAATATGTCGGATGGAGTTCGCCACCCGGGCGTGGCAAGTTAATCTGTGTGAAGTACTCATTCACTTAAAGTATCTACCTTTTACGAACGTTACGCGCTGTTTGATAGAATATCCTGTCGTGCACTATGTCATGGATTGTGGTAGGTTCTGCGTGGATGATCAGCTGCTTGGAATACAGTATGATTTGTAATGTTGGGTAAAAACTTTACCGGATGATTCCTATGAGTAATCAAAATAAAAAAGTTGAAGTAAACGTATGTTAGAAAATGATCTTGAACCGAACTTTAGCCGTTCAAAGTTTATTGCATGTGACATCAGTCAATTATCCAAAGCAATCGCGTTAGGGTTATTTATTATTTCATGTGTAACCATGAAAACAAAAAAAAACTTTCTGTCACAATAATTGTTCAACACTAAATTAATTTTAGATGAGTACACAGTACATGAGTATGGTTATATATTTTTATCTATGGATTTTGTGATGGAAATACACAATACCAGCGCCGACAGATGGCAACCGAATCACAAAATGTTTGCTAAAGCCTTTTAAAGACTTCAAGAAACAGGAACTCCTCGTGACCCCTATCAAGTAAATGTACAGGACGAGAAAGGTGTGATAGATGCAGTGATTCAATGATCCCACGATCAGCACTCAACGTATCGAAAGAAATTTTAATTTATCCCATAATTTTGGGTGGCAAGCATTACACTGCCCTTACCATTTCCTATATATGCAAGTGCTGCATCCGGGATATGCTCAACAGCAAATTTTACTTTGCGGGTGGTTATTACATTAAACCATTGACAGTGTAAATTTTATGTCAAATGTGTTATGGTCAGACGAACACACCTTTATAAAAGATGGTATCAACAATAGCTGCAATGAACATTAATGGTCTTTGAGAACGAACAACTATTTGGAGCAACGATTTAGTGTTAATGCTTTGGGTGGAATATTTGACTACGTCTTGCTTAACCTGCGTAGTGGAAGATCGATTAAATGGGAATTTGTACGAGCATTTTCTTGACAATACTATTTTCGAATTGGTAGCGGTTGCCTCTCCATTTGCGTCAAATTATGTGGTTCCAGTACGATGTTGCACCATCCCACAGAACAAGGATAGTGACAACGTAGTAAAAAGTTCATTTCCTTAGAAAATGGTATGGCTAGGGAAGTCCGGTGCCTAGCCGCCAATATCTTCAGATTTAGACCCACTGGACTTTTATCTATGGGGACATATGAAGAAACTTGTTTACAAGGTGCCAATAGCAACCCGGAAAGCAGTTGAATTCGGAACGCCGCAAATGAAATAAGAAACGGCCCTGATGTGCTGACTCGAGTCAATGATTCACTCGTCCGACGTTGTCATGCTTGTACGAGGAATGTACAGTATTAAAAGTCGCTAGCATAGAATACAACATTATTTTTCCACATAATCCCCTTGAACGTGAAGACGCTTATTCCATCTATGTTCAAGCAAAGCAATACATTTCTCGGAAGAAAAGGACCAGGTTCCCAAGGGGGAACTCCTTCAGCCACAATCATGGATTCCCAGCATACATATATACATTACGTATATATGCATAGTGATATTAAGGATGGGTGTGGTCAGGAGGGAACGGAGTTAAGGAAAACTCCCTGAAAAAACCTCATACAAGGTAGACGGTAACAGAAATCGAACCCATTACCTCCCGAATGCTAAGCAGGTCGTGTGACCACTACGCTACCAGTCGATACCTTTCTTGGCAAACTCGGTGTCTTGATCACAGAAGCAAATCTGCACTGCTGCCATAACTGCGTCATCGCTTTCAAATTTTGTTCCCCGAAGACTCTCTTTTAGCTTAGGAAATAAATAAAAATTACTGGGAGCTAAGTCAGAGGAGTAGGGCGGATGCTCCATAACTTCAAACCCAGTGTCATGAATTGCATTCATAGAAATAAGGCTCATGAACTGTGGCGCTGTCTTGATGAAAGAGAATTCCGCATGACAGTTTTGTTCTTCTTTTTTCTTTAATGCTGTAACGAAGTTTTGTAACTAATGATGCTTAATATTGACCAGTGATAGTGTGGACACGTCCCAAAAAATCTACCAGTAAAATTCCTTCGGCATCCCAAAAAACTTTAGTCATTACCTAGCCCACTGAAGCCTGTACACGAAATTTGCGTGGAGGGGTAGATCATGGATGACGCCTCTTCATACTTTGTTGTTTGCGCTTTGAATTTAATCCCACACGTCCTTGCTTTAAATTATTACCTTAATTAGTTGTACGCGTTCGAGATGCCATCCTTGGCCGTTGCCTTTGGATGTAACTGTAAGAAAAAGAAAAATGAATAAATTATTTGTTTAATTGGTTCGCTTATTTAAGAGTCCCTTCGTATTTAATAATAAAGGAAAGTTAAAGAACTTTTCACATGGGCGGCGCTTTAAAATGTGACTATCTTCAAGCACTAATCTGTATAAATTAAATTTTTACTTTAAAGTAAAGCCAGGGAACGACGTTATTTATAGTAATGTAACTGTTACGAATTAGTTTGACCGTAATTATTATTAAGTATATTAGACTATTTGGTTTTACGTTTATCAACTGTTTCATAAATTGTTTTTTTTTTTTGAAAATATTTTGATTTAATTTTTTTTGTGTTAAAATTTGATTCAATTTTTTTTTATGTTGAAATGTGTAAATTTTTAAGAAATGAATACAAAATTGAAATTTTTTGTCGTCTACGTCTACCAAAAATAATGTAAAAGCTATTATTTTTGCTCGCTTTCTAAGCATTAATTTTGCAATGTTGAAAATTGCTATTTAATCTTCATTGTGAAATCAGTGGAATTCTACTTACTGAAATAAAGTGTAGACAATGAGATTCGAATTTTCCGATTTAACTTAAAGCTCCTCATTTTCTGCAAAATTCTTTAACTTGTTTAATTAAAAGGAATTTTTATATTTATCATACTTATATCTCTTATTTCGCATTATAATAATTATTAATATACACCTTTAAACATTGAAACCAATTTCAGTATTTAATTAAGTTCTCAACGTTTAATGGCAAGTATTGTTCAATTATATAATAAAGTAGCGTAATACCTAATGCTATTTAATTAAATATCCAATTAATCTACTAATTTATCATTTCTTCTATCAACGCAAAACTGTTTTAATCCTAATGTTAATACTTCAATTACTATAATTTATTAAGTATTGTAGTATATAGAAATTAAGAAATTATCTAAATTATAAGGACAAGAAATACCTGACACACAAGTTCTTTTACTAACTTATTTTCTTGGAATTGCAGGTTCAAGCGTTATTCTTAATTTATCAAATTACTAATATCCTGTCCTCTATATAGCCTTTATTAATAATTGCGAAGTAAATATAAAGAAAACGTAAAAATTAGAATTGGAATTTAGGCTAAGATTATCTTCTTAATTGTGGGATTTGACAAAAATGCGTACATGATTAAATCAAATTCGGTAACCTACATTTTCTGGGTTTAAACTTAATTGAAATAATTATTGTTGTGTATGTAAGTGAGTTTTTGGTTATTGTACTTCTACATTGTTGATACTCTCACCATATGTAGGGTACTTTTCTTTCTACAAAGATAGAAATTTTTTAAAATTTCTTATCAATTAAGTGTATAAGTATAGCAATCTTAAAAAATTATAAAAAACTAAGTAATTTGTATAGTTTAAGTCACTTGTACAAACAATTGCATCCCTTAATTTACTTAATTGTAGACTAATGGAATTCTAGAATATATTGTTTGATATTAGTAGTATCTATTTGATACTTGTAAAATGAATAATTACTTACCGTTAATTGTTACTGTGGTTGTAAACGTTATTTAATGGTTGGATATTGCGGGACTTTCATATAGAGGATTAGCTAAAATTCAAGGCTTTAGTGTAGACACATTACCAATGTCGCAATGTGTTGTTAAATTTCATTTAATTTAATGGTTTATTGTAGATTATAACGTGCATTTGATTCTGTTTAAGATTGTAATAAGTGTACTAATTTTATTTAACTATAAATCAATAAGGGAATTATGTCTGAAATTTATCAAACATATCAGTTGTATCGACAATTTGTAACATAAAAAAGGAGATATTTTTAATTAATTGGATGTGCAATATCCGTATTTTAAGAGAAAGCAGTTTATCTCCATTGGCTATACGTTATTGTTATTTAAATCGGCGAATTAAAAATGTAATAAACAGATTCATTTTAGAATCCGCGTTTTTGCTTGGCAAATATAGTAGAAGGAGAGCACTTCAGAAAGTGACGTCATCAGTGGGGGGGAGCCCAAGTGGGGGGAGAGTGGGGGTCCGAGTGCGTGTGAAGGCGGGGTTGGCTTCTTTTCGGGAGGAGGGGTTTAACCCTTGATGGAATTTTCAACCCCTTGATGGCCATTTTACCCCTAATTAGTGACCTTTGAGGCTGGGGGTCGGTTTCTTTTCAGGGGTGATTTTCAACCACTTGATGGAATCTTCTGTCCTTGACGGTACTTTCACCCCTAATTAAGGCCTTTTGGCAGTCAACCCCAGTGTGTAAGGTGCAGGGACGGGTGTGCGGATGGCTACGTGGTATTATCACCCCTAATTAAGGCGTCAGCTCCTGCAGGATACGCAAATGCGCGCGCAAAAAAGTTTCTGATTGAAAGGCCTGAGGGTAGGCCACCCCGCTAGTTACTGATTGGTGCATGGACTCCGCCCCCTGGTTTCTGATTGGTTACCGAGTGGGGCTTGTCGGCCATGGTGGGAAATTTAAAAATCGTATTCTAATAAGCGACTCATAAGACTGGTATAGGGCGGCCCCTGGTTTCTGATTGTTGGCGGCCATATTGTTTTTTAGCTATAAGGCATAAGCAAAGCCCTCTGTTGACATAAGTAAAAAGACAGGTATAGGACTTCGCAACTTGCTCTCGGGGCTTCACCCCCCTTGTCGCGATCGGAACTTGTTCGTGGACCTGCGCCCGTTATCGTGATGCCCTTAACGGGAAATTAAAATTTGTATTCTAATAAGGGGCCCTAATGCTAACTTGTAAGACAGGTGTAGGGCTTCACAACTTGCTCTCGGGGCTTCGCCCCCATTGTCGTGCCCCTTTGGCAGAAAATTTGAATTTATCTTTAAGTCTCTGCATTCTGCTTGATTTTAGCTGGGAATTTGAATTTGTATTCTAATAAGGGGCCTTATTCTAAATTGTAAGACATGTATAGGCCTTCGGAACTTGCTTGCGGGTATCAGCCTCTTGTCGTGGCCCACTTGCCCCAAAATTTGAATTTTTTAGTGGTGCCATCTAGTTGTGTATAAACTAATGAATGTTTGCTGTAATTAGTTGATTGTGGCTTTACCTAGTAGTATATTTAAGGTTTATGACGCGCAAAATTTTAGGTTAGGTCAATAGACGTACAATATAAAATTTTAGGTTAGGTCAATGCTCGTGAGAGCCCCAATCACCTTCTATTACAGAAAACATTCGTGAGTTTAGAAATACATGATATTAAGGTGTTCTGCTAGAACTAGTTTCAGACCAACAGCTATTAAGTATACCACTTGGTGTCGCCACAAAAACAAAATCAGTTAATCAGAGCCTTAGACCCATTGACACACCTCTACTTTTAATTACGACTCATAATTAAAATTATCTGCGAGGTTGGTTACCAAAGCAAAGTTGGTTTCCAAAACAAAAATGACCACAAAACAAAAATGAATGCCAACAATCAGAAACAGGGACCTACCCTTAGGTCCTTCTCCATTCAGATATGGGCGCACACACAACCAATCAGAAGACAGGGCTACGATCTCTCCTGAGATCATTATGGCAATGCCCCGCCTAAAATTCTATATTGTACGTGTATTGACCCAACATAAAATTTTGCGTGTATTAAAATAACCTAATACGTGAGTATTGAACTAACCTAAATACCGTGCGTTTATTAAGCTAATCTAATATTTACGTGTATTGGCCCTGACCTAAAACGAGGGAAACAGGAGAGATGCGAGAGACGAGAGAAAGGATAGAGTCGAGAGAGATGAGAGAAGCGCTAGAAACGGGGGAAACGAGAGATGTGAGGGAGACGAGAGAGATACGAGAGAGAGGCGGAAGAGATGGGAGAGGTGGGCACTATCAACCTCTGTTACAGAAAATAGTCACTAGACCGTGTCGCAAACAAACAAACCTGCTCTTAAAAATATACTACTAGGTAAAAGTACGATCAATTTACATTATAGAAAACATGCACTAGTTTAAAAATACACCACTAGATGACATCACAAACAATCAAGGCTGCTTTTAAAAATAATTATAATCTAATTGGGGGAATAATGAAAGATTGTTATTATGGTTACATAACTGGGGAAACCCTGAAAATAACTACTTTATATTAATGATTGCTGAAAGATTATAAGTACTTTATATTATTCAGTTACAAGCAACACGTCTAACGTGAATGTGATGTGGGTGTGAGCAGCTGTATAACCTGTCAAGGTGTTCTCCTAATACGATTTCGACAATAGTCCTGGTAAATACTCGTTTTTTTAATTTATCCCTTACTCCTTCTTCTATTTACTTTATTTAATTGCTAGAGGCTTGATTTCAAGTTTGGTTGTATTTGTCCGTGTATAGGCATTTTTTCTGATTTAATTGTAAAACGTATTTTTATCACTCGCAAATAGTGTTCACGTTAATTTGCGGGATATTATTGTTATTATGGTTATCTAATGATAATGATGAGCGTGGATAAAATAAAACAGCGTCCTATAGCTGCCTTACGAAATGAGAACGGTGTTAGTTTCAAAACGTTTACAGCACGTCTTGATTACGCTCAGATGGTGTATCTTTTTTACTGGAAAATGGTACCTTCAGATTATCAATAGATTACCCTGCTTTAATGGTTTTGTGCTAATTGTTCAATTGATATGATACCATTAGGCAGCAATTAAATGTGAAACCTGTGTTTCATGTATTTCTTATGCATGAGACAATGTTCATTGTTTTTTTCCTGCTCCCCATTATATTATATCGCAAAGGAGATTTATTGACTTTGTAGAATTAAACAGGAGTTATACCGTAGTATTTTTTTCAATTCCAAATAGTTTTCCTGAAGAAAGATTTTGAAAATCAATCATTTCAAAAGTCACACGATTCCTTTGGTGTTTTTTGGGGGGAGTTCGACGACGATCGTTAGCGATTCAAATGACACTCGGTGGTAGCAGAAGACTGCTGTGCGCTCATTAAGAAGCCAAAGTTTTGGATGGTTGTGGATTGTTTTTATAAAGGCTAATATTGTGTTTGAGCATGTACTATAATAAAGAATATTAGGTAAACGTAGTGCAAATTCGGCGAACGGAAATTTCTTACCGCATAAGTGTTGAGTGTTGATTAACGGACGTACTTAGCTGTCAGTGGCTGTCATTGCCCATCGTCTATTCATGCCAATTTTTATTTGGTGTTGAAAATTCATTCCGTTTCTGTTTACAATGGAAATGACCATGATCATTTGAGCTTTGTGATGCCTTTTCTTGCTTTTATTTGTACCTTGGCGATTGATAAACTGTGCCAAAATAGAATGTGTTATGAGGTTTGTGTCACATCATGTGAGCTTATGTTTCATGTGTCACTTCTGGTGTAATTTGCAACAGATTTTGATTTACAATAAAATTAAAACTGCAAGACTGACTGTATAATAATATTGGTATTAGTTTATTTACGTTTTTTTTACACATGTGTATCTTTCCAGCATTGCATGATTTACCTAATTGAAGACGAAAGGTTGCTGAACATTATAGTTTGACTGTGATCCCGTTTCATTGGTACTGGCTGTTGCGTCTCTTTAAAGACGTTTACAATATTGACAGACTTTATTACTTTGTGCGGTAAGATCTATTTTCCGTAGATAAATCTTGACCTACTCTAAACATTAACCTACCTATAGAACGATTTTCACAATCATCTATTGTCAGAACTTATTCTTTCAAGTCACCCAAAGCTAATGAGCAGCACAAAATGAGCAATTTGAGCACATACTACTTGAATAATTTGGTTGATCAATAATATTAGCCAATTTACAGGGCACTGATGAGAGTTAAATGCGTACAAGTTGATAATATGGGATATTGAGAATATTTCTATATAAGAACATCAGTTTCACTATTCAGGAAATATCATACCTCCAAATGAAAATCTAATTATTTTGGATACCAGCCATACCACATGGAAATTCTAGGGCCCTTTAGAATCAGTAAGTGAGTAGACGAAAGAAAATTCCTAGAAATGAAGTTGAAATTAAAAGTCATTATAGTTTTAGGAATTTATATGCTAAAGTGGTTCTCCTTGATGGTTATGTTGCAATAATATGATAGAAAAAGGAATTCAGATGGGCAATGAGTGGTTAACTTTAAAAATCATGAATCTTTTGGTAGGCCAGTCAAATAGTACCTACACTAGAAACGCTAAAATCGCAAACTAACGGTTAGTTCGCATTTTTTAATATGTTGTTGGGACCATATATATATATATATATATATATATATATATATATATATATATATATATATAGTATATATCCAAGTTTGCAGCTTCAAAAGACCTGTGCTAACTTCGTAACACTCGAAAAACCGTGTAATTTTCGCCTTTTTTTGTTTTTATCTATCTCATAAACAATGCGTTTTTCATAATAGATATTTATGATTAAGGGCATAATCAGAAGATTATGGCTCGAGGAATGTTAAAGCCCGACACGAAGCGGAGGGCTTTATATTCTGAAAGCCATAATCTACAATTATGCCCGTGGTACATAATGTTTTATTTTATTTTGCACCATGAAACTGGAACAAAATATTAAAAAGATTCAGTATTTTCGGCAAGTTTTTAAATGCAAATGCAGTGAAATAAAGTCGACAATAGGCTAATTTGTTGTTACTAAGATACTGTGATATTGCTATTATATATCATGTCATGTGTTTGCTGTTAATCATGCTGCTTAGCATCAATGACATTTCCGTGCTATAAAGACCACATTACGCCCGCATTTGGAGGCGTATAAAGAACATTATGGTGGCAAAATAAAATGAAATGTGTTATTTACGTTTTAAAATAGATTACATTTTCTAAACTTTGAGATCAGAACCAGCTCTGTGGGTACAATAGTTGCCAAGATACAGCCCTTAAAAGATTGGCAATTTTTTCCAAAAAAGTAAAATGTTTAGAGTTGATGCAGAGTATGTAATTAGCTTTAATTTAAGCACAGAACGACGTCTGTAGGTCTCATAGTTTCCTCACAATGCTAATAAATAAAAAAATGGAAAAATTGCATTTTTCGCAAATTTTCTCTGTTGCTTCCGGCGGTTTGAGTGTTATTTGACTAATAGTGTAATCATTTTAAATGAAAAGATCTCCATTACCTTAAAAACTCGTATAAGCATAAGACTGTATGTTGATTAATACTTCCGAAATAACATACTAATAGTCGTCGAAAGAAAACTTGTGGTATGGCCATGGTATTGGAAAATGATGTCCAAAAACCAATTTTTTAGCTATAAAATGCAATATTTGGAAAAAAATTTGACAATTCGTAAAAAAATCAGTATTTTTTTTTGTGAACAGTTTCATACCAATCACATGACTTTTCTCTTTGCATTTATATTTTCGATTTTCTCCACGCCTTCCCTGAGAGCGACACCACCACTGCCCTTTTCGGGTATGAGAAGAAGAACTGTCGAGCGCCATCCAGAAATACCCTCAACCCATCACCACAGCTAAAGTGTTCCTCCAACCTACTTCAATCCACCAAACCACCTCAGATGCCGGAGCGAAGTGCCTAGCAGCTCTGCATGGAGGAGACTACACTGAGGATACGCTCCAAAGCTTGAACTATAATTTTTCTGTGAAAACAGCCGCTCGGCTAAGGTTGACCTCGCCCCTTGGCCTTCAATGGAAGATGGTGCAATATTCTACGCCTACCGAACTTACTAACAACTTCAGATGTGATTGGGGGTGGAAGAAGATGACACTCAATGAAGAAGGCGGATCAGGGGTTCATTCAAATAACAATGATACATCCCCCTTCCTTCCGAAATTTCTATCGTGCGGGTGCAAGAAAGGCGTTTTCTTTCAAACTACCCTCAAACCGTCGTGAAAACTTAACAGAGTAAATTTGTGAAAAATATAGTTTTCTCATTTTTTGATTTATTAGCATTGTGAGGAAACTATCGGGCCTACAGACGTCGTTTAGTGCTGAAATTAAAACTAATTATATTCGCTGCATCTCCCCTATGACTTTTTACCCTACTGCGGGGTCGAAAGTTGACCAATTCTTAATATTTCACTTTTTTGGAAAAAAATTGGAGGGCTGAATCTTGGTAACTATTATACCTACAGACCTGGTTCTGGTCTCAAGTTTTAGCTAATGTAATCTACTTTAATAATATGTTTGATTAAAAACGGATAATTTAGGTGTAGTGAAAACACAAAAAAAATTGTGCCAAAATTACGCGGTTTTTCGAGTGCTACGAAGTTAGTACAAGTCTTTCGAAGCTGCAAACTTGGATATACACTACTGGTAGTGGTCCTAACAACATATTAAGAAATTAGAACTAGCTGTTAGTTTGTGACTTTATTGTACTATATGACTGGCCTTACTCTAATACTTTATCATTCTCATCAGCTTCTTTCATTGAAATTCGACTGTGGATGAATACAAATCTTTGTAAAACTATACCTTCGTTTATTTACATTTACAAGGTGCTTTTATAGAAACGAATAATCGTGTTGTAATCGATTTAAGTTCAGTGTTCATGATTTATTGGTGATTTATGACTTTTAAGTTTCGCTCATATACCCACTTCTTTCATGCCTATTTTAATATCAATATGGCAATGCTCGATTATTATGAAATTTAGTAAACAAATGCAAATAAACCCCATTTTATTATTTTAAATGGACTCAAACCAGAATAAACGGAATAAAAAGTAACAACAGCCGGAGATAACATGAACGATAACAAACATTACAATAAGATCAATAACAAAGGCAGCAGTAGCAATAGTTTACCGGTGTTCAAAAATGTGCCCTTCTGCCGCGGTGCAGTACTCGAGACGATCTTCAAACTCTCTCCGAGTGTTAGCATGCATGCGACGTGTTATCTGCCCGGAAATATTCGTAATGGCCTGCTTCAATGTTCATGCTCGTTCCCATTGTAAACAGAAACGGAATGAATTTCCAATGCCAAATAAACATTGACATGAATAGACGATGGACAATGACAGCCACTGACAGGTAAGTGTGTCCGTTAATTCAACACTCAACACTTGTGCGGTTCTCCTCTTTTGCATTACGTTTAATACTCTTTAATATTATTTTTCTATAACTGTCAAACAATGTTAATATTTTTATACTAATGTCAGTGTGCGAAATGTCAGTTTTTTTAATAGCAAACTATTTTTTTACTTTCCCCATGACAACATGTGCAAAATATTTTGCACACTAGGGCGCAAAATAAATTGCAAGAATTAATCACTTGAATTAAAAAAATACTGAAATGATACTTTTAATTTAACGAAAACTAACAAATACTAAACGGCGGGACTTGCTGTTTCCTGTATATCTGGTGGTGTACAGGAATAGTCGTCATCACTCACGAACAAAGTCAAAGAAATTCTCAAATATATCAGTTATAGAAAAAATATTGTTTGAAATTCGTGTTTTATGGCACATTCGAATGAATTAACACCCTCATGTGCCATTTACAAAACACTCATTTTGCACACTTAATAAAAAATAACTATTATTTTAATACATGTTCAAGCATAAAATTAACCTTTATAAGAACAATCCAAAACTTTGGTTTGTTTATAATCGCACAGATGTCTTCTGCTACTGAAAAAAAAACGGTAGAGGTGAGCTCGCAACTTTTGTAATAATTATTGCCTTTCAAATTCATTTTTTAGGAAAACGAAAGAAAAAAATACCACCGCATACCCCGTTTCTAGTTCTACAAATACAAAAATTTAGTGGGGAGGAGGAAGAAATATAAGCCATTTTCCCGTTTTAATTCCACTATTTCCATTTTTTCCCTGGATACCCTGCATAGAAGTTAAAGTGAAACATGAGGAAGGCTGGTTCACAATCAACCGTTTAGCGTGAAGCAACAATTTTGTTGGATCACTTGATCAACTCGTTTCTTAAATCTCGTTACTATGTATATGGTTTCACAACTTTCAAGATGTGTTCGCACTATTTCTGTGACTATTACAAAAATTTGCCTTTAAACGAATCACTCTGACGATTATTATGTCTTATTTAACAACGCCATTGATTCATGGATACACTTTTTAATTTGATTTGAATTTGACAACGTAAAAAGTCATACCACACCTTCTCCCTTGAAGGTAGGAATATATTAAATGATCACTTAAGACAATCTAATGCAAATGAAAACTCGTTAAACGTAATTGAGAACAGATAAAAATACTACACATAAATGATAAACGTAAAATACTGTTAAGAAACCAATAATAAAAAGTGATTTAGAGAGCATTAATTGTGTATAAGTACACGTTGTCGCAGTTTAGAAGAGCCCAAAACTGATTTACCGACAGAAAAAATTGTAATTCAAAATGAAGCTGTAGTAATTTACAACTCAAGATTGATGACTACATTTAAATAGAATTGAAAAAAAATTAGAAAAAAAAATTTTTTCAGTTTCCGACATTTTGTTATTACGATTAAATTAGGTATTTTAAGCACTGAAAGTGATATTTGCAATTATTAAGTTATTAGAATAAATAATATCTATTACCACAGAATGGTCCACACGTTATTTGGACGTTAGTCACATCTAAAGCTATCAAATTCTTTTTTACATAGTCATTTCTTGCTTTTATTTAGTTTCTGCATTGCGTTTATTTTATTTTTGTATCATTCTTATTGTTATCTTAATAAATACTCTAATATGTTCTTAAAGTATAAAATTCTCTTTACATAAGTACTACAAAAAAATAAGTATACAACAATTGTATCAGTTTGAAACATATGTACACGCATATAACATGTAATAGTAAATACGTTATAAATCTGTTCTATTACGTTAGTAAACATAGTAACAAATACTGCAACCCAAGAGAAAATAATTCCAAATGGACATTAATAATAATCACATGTACCGCAAGTTACAATATGTAAATACATCAATAATACTAAATATGTGCATATGCATCATTTGCTATCTTGGAACGCTTAATTAAGGCCAAACACTAATTATTCTTTGCAATTTTTAATATGTATAAACTGTAATGTACAACTAACGGTTAATCCCATAGTAGTAACACAAAAATGTCTTCTAATATTTATTAAAATGTACATAAATTCTAAATCGGGCCAAAACCACTTTAGCAAAGTGTATGTAAAAATACATTCTCATAGATAAAACGGTGGTTTGTTGTACTAACTGTTATATGAATTATTTGAAAATAAATTATCGAGTTGAATAAATTTACTTATTTTAGAACATAATCCGGTAAATGGTTGTGTTTATTGCATATTAATTAAGTCTGAACCATACAGTACGTTCACTGTCTAATATAAATATTTAATAAATCTTTCTCTGTGACTTCAAATAAAACATGCAAATTTCATTTAAATTATGTAAAAGTAATAAATAAATAACTTACAAATAGGAACAAATTCGAGTTTATTTAATATTTCGAAATAATGCAATTGAGACAAAAGTCTCTAAGAGAGTGAAAAAAAGTTCAACCTTATTTTGCAAATCAACACTCAAATATTCAATGTTAAAACATCTCTTGAGAGAAGATTCATTGAGTCTTTTAGAATATTAAAAGGAATACAAAATACAAATGAAAGACGAATGAGATCTTCTATAAATTTTAATGCATATTATGACTGAAAAATTTTAGTGTAAATAAAAAGTATTTAATTAATTTTTAATACTATTGTAAATCACTCTTAACAAAATTAATTATTTGGTGTTAATTTTATACGAATTGAAGTTCCTACAGATATAAATCGGACTGTGTTAGCTGTCAGGAGAATTAATTGGTGATTCTCATAATTTTAGGTGCCTAATTAGCCAAGCAATTAAACTTTGTATTTTTAATTTCATTAATAATATATGTAGCCATCACACTTTGAAGATGTTCATGTGTCTTTGGGTCGCAACCGCAATTCAATATGAAATAATTTATTATACCTACTTAGTAAAAACTTATAGTTAACAAACGAGCGCAAGTATGTCAATTGAGCAAAAACCGCATAAACAGTTAAAAATGTTAGTAAGGGGAAGTGATTGTAGCGAAGTTTATTCAGGATACTACTTTGTTAAAAAAATATACAGGAACGTTTAATTGTAATATATTGTAATATGGTTTTATTGGCTAAATGAAAAAAATATTCATATTAATTTAGCATATTTTTATGTGACCGGAAATATAAACATCAAGTAATTAGAGAAATTATAGCAACTGGTCTGTAGATACTTTTTTATTACTTAAAAAACATTTAATTTGTCATTATTAATTACTTAATTATGATGACTTCATGTTTTTTGGACAGCGCATTTACTACATATGAACTAATTTTTTTTTTGCTTGATAGGTAAATACAAATTAACAAAAGCACATAAACAGTATTACTCACACTCAGCAGTGTTCCTGAGTGTGAGTAATATTGTTTATGTGCTTTTGTTAATTTGTATTTACCTATTAAGAAAAAAAAATTAACAAAAGCACATAGACAGTATTACTCACACTCAGAAACACTGAGAAGATTTAGTGATATTGTTAAGCTGCCGAGAAATGTTTATGAATAGCTACCTTAAATTGACTTAAGTCAAAGTTTGGAGGAAAATAGGAACTGGGTAGTACATTCTACAATTTGGTCGCCGTGTTGAAAAATGTAGATTGCGCCCGTTTAGTGTAACAGGATGGAATTTTGAGTGCGTAATTCTGGTGTGAATGGGCAAACCGAGTATTACTAGCGAAAATAGCCCGCGAAGGTATTAAGGAGTGTATTTCGGAGGTACACTTGCCATGGTAATAGCGATAGAATAAGGAAAGAACCTAAACTATTCTTCTATGCTCTAGAGACTGTAGGTCAGAAGTCAGAGACGGGTCATATACAAGCCTTATAGCTCTTTTTTGGATGTGGTTTACCATATCAAGGGCGTATTGGGGAGTACTGACCCAGAGGTGGGAATTGTATTCCCTTATACAGTAAACGGAGTTGTTGCGATGTGCAGTACTGTTTAGATCTGTATAGAACGCCCAGTCTACGGGCAGCTCTTTTGCTGGATGACAAAAGGTGGTAACCCATGAAAGATTCGATGGTACGTACATCCCTAACATAGAAATAGAGTTTGAAAGCTTGAGATCTAAGCCATTCATATTTATAGCAGGAAATGCTCGATGTTTCTTGGCGGACACCAAGCAGCACTCGGGTTGAACGTGAGTAGATTATTCCTTTCCTATTCACGGACACGTTCTAAGTCACTGTTGATTGGGGCTGCCATTTTCACCTTAACAGTTGTGGGAAAACTGAGAAGAACTACAATGTAGAGTGCTGTCGTCTGCAAACCAATGGATCGGGTTAGCTGTTGAGGAAATGCGGTCATTTGTGTATAGCAGGAAAAGTGTGGGAGCTATCACTGATGCTTGGGGTACCTCCGCGTTAATAGTAGCTTTTTTCGAAAAGAAGCCATCGACGACAACCCGTATACGTCATTTGTCAAGAAAGCTGGATATCCAATTGATGAGCGTATCGGTTAAGCCGAACGAAGTGAGCCTGGAAAGTAGGAACTTGTGCCAAACCTGGTCAAAAGCTTTTGAAATATCTAAAGCTACTACGACTGTTTCAGCGGACCTCACTAATGTGTTATTCCAAAGTTGGGTGAGATATGAAAGAAGATCACCCGTTGAATTCATCCTAGTGGTCGTTTATTGGACTCGAGGAACGAAACTGGTCGCCTTGTTTAAGTCAAGTTTATTGATAATTGATTCTAGGAGCTTGTAACGAAAGTGGATTGGTTTAAGGGTAGATTTGGGCGACGGCACAGTTTTACCAGAATCATTGAGACATGAATTTGATGCAAAGTAATCGACAAAGAGGTTGGCTTTTTCAGCAGGATCCGCTACTACAGCTCCGTCGCGAGACGTCATGGAGGAATGATTTGTTTTTCATTTGGTATAGAATGATGACATAAATGTCCTTTAAATAAAACTATATATCATTCAGTTACAATTTCTAATCACATTTTGTTTTCATTAGTATTATTAAAACGATTCTGTGATACACTTTCCAAATTTTACCGTTTTACTTGAACCGTTACATTATTAGCCTGCTTTAGTGTTATAAATGTTTTATCTATTATGTATAGAATGTTTTGTTATAATACATTTCAAATATTTATGACTTGTAAACTTTTGTGCTTTATTTACATGATATCCAGACAAATGTACAAACTTGGCATGATCACTAAATATAAATATGAATATGAATATGAAAATATGAACAACTCCTATCCGAATTTTTGAGCAGTTCCTTTGTTACTTTTGCCGTTTGAGAGCGTGCATTGTCATGAAGCAAGACCAATCTGCCTCTCCTTTTGCTTTGTATTGCTCTCCGTAAACGTTCAAGGGTGTTACAGTACATCGCTGCCGTAATTGTTGTTCCAGTGTCCAATAACTCCACTAGAAAGATCCTTTACATTCTCAAAACACAGTAGCAATAAGATTTTTTTTGGACAAGGGTTGTTTAAACTTATTTGGTTTGTTAGGCGAGTTCATATACATCCGTCACTTCGATTGATTTTTTTCTTGACATTCACGAATTGAACCCACGTTTCCTGTCGCGTTACGATTGTGCCTAAAAACTCTTCTCCTTCGTCATGGTAACGCTACAAAGAGTTAGTTAGTGCAGAATCCATTCGTTGCAATTTATGAACACCTGTAAACTGTTTGAGGACTCATCGTGCACAAATTTGTGGTAGCCGAATCGTCCTGTAACAGTGTGATAAAGTGCTGATCTAGAAATTTTCAGTGTTCACTTTGCGACAATGTCGTCTGTTGCTACTCCTCTTGACCTTTTCATGATGAACATCGGTTCGCCCTACTCGAAAATCTTCCATCACTCGTAGTGCATTATCACTCACAATGCCTTCATCGTACACAACACACAATCTTCGATGAATTTCAGTCGCAGTACTGCCTTCAGCTGGAAGAAAACGGACTCCACAAGGAATCTAGCATTTGGTGGATCTGCAATGATAGTAGCCGTGATAAAACACCGCTCACATCAAAACTAGGTCATGTAATGGTCGACCCGGTTTGGAAGTACTGACTGATAGACTACCAAACACTACCGCCTAATCGCCACGTCAACATGACAGCTGATCATCGGTTGGAAACCTAACGGAAATTGAAAAATAACCCTGGTATTTCCGATGCTAAATGAACTGAACTATAATTAATTAGTTCTGTAACGAAACTAAACTTAAACTTAAACAACTTAGATAAGTGATATGAATATCTTCTTATCGGAACGGCTTCTGGTTAGGATGTACTGGAAGACATCTTGTTTTTATGGGCAGAGATCGAGTTGCTGATTACTGGAAGAATATCTTTAATATCGTGCAGGACATCCTAATCAAGATCTGATTATTTTTAAATATAAATACGTGAAGTGGGAAGTTTGTTGATAGTTTTGGTATACGGTGTTGGTCTAATGCGGGTTTTAAAACAAAACTTATCGCGAAGCAGTTCTTTTCTAAAGAAACTGAGCAGGTCAGAAAACAGTAGATTCTTTTAAACTTACGTATTTACTTTTAACTAACTATCTACGTGTACAGGGTTAAAACAACTTGAAAAGTCTAAACTTATAGTTAGATAAAGGTTTGAGTTAAATTGGTCCTTTGTACATTAGTATACAACATTTTTGTTAAGGAAATGGATTTACATTAACAGAGTCAATTGATTGCGCATCAATTTGATTGATACTTGCCTACTGGGAATCTGTATAGGGCGGGCTCTTTGATCAATTTACTGACGAAATCAAAGACGGGTTAATCTAACGTTAAAAAGTTTCGACACAGGGTAAACGGGAGAATGTTTTATTTGGTCTAGGTAATGTTTTAATCTTCAAGAAATGTTTACTAGTAGAATGGCGCTCTGGGTAAAACTATTCAGGCGAGAAAATTAATTATCACAAATAAAATTACTTTTTTGCGACAGTTCTATAATATCTGAAGATATAACGATGCGACTTAGAAAATTGAGATTGCACGATGAAAGCTAAATATTGAACTGTTTTATCTCAAAAATTCCAGTGGTGGAGTTTCTAGTCTGATACTTCAATGACCTTAACTTGAATGCCAGTAACATTTTCGAAGTATGTGTATTAATTTAGATTTTTGGTTTTTCGAGTTTTTTTTGAAAAATTAACGAAAATATCAAGTAAAGGTCGTTGAGTATTATACCATCCTAGAAACTACGCCGCTGGAATATTTTTGGTAGATTAACCATTCTTATATAAGAAAAATTTTCTAGCATATCCAGATTTAAGTCTAGAATGTATTGATCTTCATTTTTGTAAGCAAATGGGTGTAAAGCATTGACTGTAAGTTTTGTTGAATTTTAGCTCTGCGCCAACTGTATGCTTTTCTGGGTATCCTACTTTTCTTAATTTTTTCTCATTGTAGATATTATTCAGGTTTCGGGTATATTCTGTTCTGTGCTGACGTAGTTCTCGCCAGAACTACGTCAGCAGGCAACACTGTAATATACTCGAAACTTGAAGAAACATATATAAATATATATATATATATATATATATATATATATATATATATATATATATATATATATATATATATATATATATATATATATATATTTCGTTGAAACACGCATATTAACAAATGATAAAATACAATACGTATCAATTTTACTTATAGTATTCCCGAACAGGCTAAGATTTTCCTAAGGTGCTAAAGCACTCAGGAACACTGGGAAGGTTTAGGGATATTGTTAGGCTGCCAAGGAATGTTTATGAATGGCTAGCCTAAATTGACTTAAGTCAAAGTTTGGAGGAAAACAGGAACTGGGTACTTCATTCCACAATTTGGTCGCCGTGTAGAAAATGTACATTGAGCCCGTTTAGTGTTACACGATGGAATTTTAGCGCGTAATTATGGTGTGAATGGGCAAACCGAGTGTTCCTAGCGAAGATGGCCTGCGAAGGTATTAAGGAGTGTATTTCGGAGGACACTTGCCATGGTAATAGCGATAAAATAAGGAAAGAACCGAAACTATCCTTCTATGATAAAGAGACTGTAGGTCAGAAGTCAGAGACGGGTCATTTATAAGCCTTATAGCTCTTTTTGGATGCGGTTTACCAATCAAGGGCGTATTGAGAAGTACTGACCCAGAGGTGGAATTGTATTCCAGATGAGGTCGAATTTGGCCTTATACAGTAAAAGGAGTTGTTACGATATGAAGTACTGTTTAGATCTGTATAGAAAGCCCAATTTACGGGCAGCTGTTTAGCTGGCTTATAAATGTGGTCAACCCATAAAGGTTCGATGATACGGACATCCCTAACATAGAAATAGAATTTGAAAACTTGAGTTCTAAGCAATTCATATTTACAGTAGGAAATAATCGTTCTTTCTTGGCGGCACAGGACAACACTGCGTTTTATCGGTGTTGAACACATTCTAAGTCATTGTTGATTGAGGCTACCATTTTCACCTTAACGTCCTGTCTAGACTTATTGTTGTGGGAAAACTGAGAAGAACTACAATGTAGAGTGCTGTCATCCGCAAATCAATGGATCGGGATAGTTGTTGAGGAAATTAGGTCATTTATGTACAGCAGGAAAAGTGTGGGAGGTATCACTGATCCTTGGGGTACTCCTGCGTTAATAGTAGTTTCTTTCGAAAAGAAGCCATCGACGACAACGTGTATACATCTTTTGTGAAGATAGCTGGATATCCAATTGGTGAGCGCATCGGATAAGCCGAGCGAAGTGAGCTTGGCAAGCTACTACGACTGTTTCACCGGACCTCTCTAATGTGTTATTCCAAAGTTGGCGACATTTGAAAGAAGATCACCCGTTGAACGACTCTGTCTGAACCCATACTGGTGGTCGTTTTAGAGTTTATTAGACTCGAGGAACGAAATTAGTTGGTGGTTGATGGCTTTCTCCATGATTTTCGACAGAATGGATGTAATAGCTATTGGTCGATAGATTTGAGGGATAGGTTTTGCGCCCTTTTAGGAATAGGCTGGACATTGCAACTTCCACGATGAGGGAAACTCTCCAGATGACATGGAGATCGAAAAGAGTTTGGACAATACAGATACTAACTCGGGGTAGCATTTTTAAGGACGATAGCTGGAATACCGTCAGGGCCTGTCACCTTGTTTGGGTCAAGTCTATTGATAATTGATTCTAGGAGCTTGTAACGAAAGTGGATTGGTTTAAGGGTAGATTTGGGCGACGGCACAGTTTTACCAGAATCATTGAGACATGAATTTGATTCAAAGTAATAGACAAAGAGATTGGCCTTTTCAGCAGGATCCGCTACTGCAGCTCCGTCGCGAGACGTTATGGGAGGAAAGGAAGATATACTAATGTTTTTACTGATGGCTTTAGCTAATGACAAAAATTTACGACCACCCAAAGGACATGAGACTAAATCTTTGCATTTACGTTCTTCAAACACCTTTTTGGCCTTGGTGATGATGCTTTTGCAACTATTCCTTGCGGCAATATAGTTGGCGTGATTTTCGATAGATTTATTTGATTTTCATTTGATATAGACTTTATGCTTTTGCGATAATGCATCAGTGCAAGCCTTATTAAACCAGGGTTGGGAACGGGCATGACCTACACGATTATGTTTTTTGGGAATGTATAACTCCATACCCATCAGGATAACTTCAGTTATTGAAAGAGCAATTTTGAAGAGCAGGGCCATTTAAAGCCCAGGACATCATTGTGGCCCAGCGGACTACAGAAATGTCAATAACCAAGTTTCTTTAATGTAACCCTCTTTTTGTAGCCCTCCGACATCATTGTGACCCAGTGGACTACAGAAATGTCAAAAGTTCAAAACAATAGGCACAAAACTATGAGTTTATTTACAAATATATACAATGCAATTACAATTCATCAATTTCATTCTACGTATTTCTGGAAACATCTGTTATTGCGTTTAAAACTAAACAAACACGTCAAATAAATTACCAGTTTGTTATGCCTGCTTTTGTACTCGTTTTTATAGTGACGCACCAATATCTAGTACCATAAATAAGAAATGTATTTCTTTTGAAAAGAATTAAGGTTATAATTCATTTTAAATATTCAATATATTAATTGTGCATACAATTTTGTATGCATTGCGGGCATAACTGGTTTTCATGGTCCTACGGCGCTTTCCTAGCCCGAGCGCTGACATGAATCGAAAACACCTTATGTGACTACCTTTGGTAACACGCGTGTAACTATTGCGTTTTGCAGTATTCCACAATTTACCATTAATAAGGTGTAATTTGCTTAATCTATAGTAAGCGTCGTACGAAAACTCAACTATCTAATAATTAAAAATACGAACAATAGGGGAAATTTACACTTAGAAGCGTAAAACGTAAAAGCTTAATTATGCGATCCACCAGACAATCTCAGTCGTGACGTAATGCGTCGACCGAATTTTTAGCGAACGGCTGACATACCGTATATATATAAGTAACGTAGTGTTTGTGTAGGTGACATTTTTAATGTCCTTGTCGAAGAGGTCATGTGTGATGTGAGCATTGATTTATCGTTGGCGGGGGTAAATAGTACGACTCTAACGTACAAAATGTTTTAACGGTGTAATGATTGGAGAGGGGAGAGGGATTCAATTTGATTACTTCTTAACAATGAATTGTTTCGAAGAACTTTTCCATCTTCGATTATTTGATACGATTCATTGAAAATCCTAAGGATATGATCGGTTTGGTGTATTTAACCCTGTAGATTTATTTTTTGATTGATATTAATCGTATATGATAACTGAAAGGCGTATATTCAATTTTGTGCATATTATGAGATGTAGACTAAAAGATTAAAATATTAATATAATTCTTCAAATCTTATTAATGTGAATTTTAATTTAACAAATTATATGCACCCGTGACGACAGACACGTTTTATGCCAACAGTTTCTTGATGTGATTTGTATTACTCTGTAACCTTTACCGCGACTTCTACCATTTTTTATTTTGGTTTAGTCATTTTTGTTCTAAATAATTATGTTAGCCCATTAGCTTCCAAATTATTAATTTTGTTTTTTTTTAATTAAGATTCCAGAATGTTATTCCTATTACTTACTGTTATAAATGAAGTTTTTTTTTAATCGGGCTTATAGTTGGCTCAAAAAACACCGATCTATAAATAAATCGCCGGACGGATCCCATACAGAAATTAAATAAAAAATTATAATTTTTAATTTTTATTAAGAAATATCTTATGTTAAATGTAAAAAATGCTTACAAAACTAAAACAAGCGACAATCATGGTGTATGGTATAAGGGAAAACAAACAGTGCACAGTGTGACCATGTCTTTCGAACAATATATCAGTGGTCTTCCTGTACAGTTTGAATATCGGCAGCGCTTCTATTTCGTTCGTTTCGTGATAATATGATTTCTTCCATCATACCTTACATTTTTTAACACATGGGCCCATGAAGTTAATGCGTTGGAAGTAGGTCTACCTTTTGCAGTCCTAGAACCGTGCCCCAATTTTAGGTAACAAACGGAAATGGCCCTGCGAAAGGCTTTTATTGAAAGGGGTTGTCGCTCAACTTTTCTGAACAACGGACAAGCATTCACAATTGCCATGTCAATCATTCTTGTGAGAAGGCACCAATACCGTTTTTTCCTTCGTATGAGGATATGCTGTTTTTCTAACAACTAGTCATGGTGAT
Source organism: Vesta saturnalis (assembly GCA_036346205.1). Classification (NCBI taxonomy): domain Eukaryota; kingdom Metazoa; phylum Arthropoda; class Insecta; order Coleoptera; family Lampyridae; genus Vesta; species Vesta saturnalis. The sequence goes on from JARFJB010002396.1 coordinate 6,344,359, forward strand.
CAACACTTCCCATACATTTGTCGTAGATTTTGATCACTACCGGCTATGGAATGGGTGTATTTGCTTTTTCACTCCTATTCCATGTTTATACGGACGCCATTGGTTCAATAAAATCGAAATTTGTGGGTATGGTGACGGACTTACTGTCATTCCATCTCACCAAGAATATTTTGTTCTCTTTGTCAAAAACAGAATCGTAAACTCTCCGATCGCATTTTTCTCGTTGTCCGATATCTCCTTTTTCTCAAATTCGCCAATTATTGTATCCTTGTGTACAAATTATCAAAGTATATTTCATGTGAGGTAAGCCTTTCTACACCTGACAACATCGCGTTCACCAAGAGGATCTAACGTTTGATTTTCATTTGCTTCTTTTCCACAATATAAACTAAACTTGTAGCAGTAACCATCGTTGTCACACATACCCCACAGTTTATACCCGAATCTAATATGTTTGGAATGGATAAATTGTTTTATGTGATGGTGTCTATAGTAAAGAACAATCATCTCGTCTATTGATAAATATTTTATCTAGAAACACATAAATCGTGATCTATAGACAGATCGCTGGGCGGTAATGGATTAAGTTTGCATGCTGTCGCTTATCAAGTTTTTCAGATATTTCGTTTGAAAGATTCATCACAGACAGATATACATACACAGAAATTTTTCATATTTTCAAAAACCATTTCTTTCGAGTCTTAGGGACCTTAAATAGTTATTTTTGTATTAAGTGTGCAAAATGAGTGTTTTCTAAATGGCACATGAGAGTGTTAATTTTTGGCCGAGATCAAAAATTAATTCGAATGTACCTTAAAACACGAATTTTGCCACGAAATACAAACAATATTTTTTCTATAACTGTTAAATTTGAGAATTTCTTTGAACTTTGTTCCTAAATGTTGCAACATAAATCTTATATATGGAGGCATCATGTTTAACAATGCTCGTTTTATTATTATATTATAAATAAAAAACAATAGTTACATATTTGTATTACAGTTTGGAATATTAGTAGCAGTATTGGTAAAATAATAGTGTATTACGAAACGTATGTTGAAGCATTTTACGCACGGATGGAAAAGTTACGCACGGCTTCGTGCGTAATTTTTAGCGACGAGTGCGTAAAATGCTTTACAACACGTGTTACGTACTGTACTTTACCTACAACCTACTTCTACTTGTATTAATAATGTTATTATTAATAATTCTTTAATAACATCAACAATAAAATATTTTTAATAATTTTATTGTATAAGATTTAATTGCATAATATTAGTTATTATAACAACTATTTATAGTAACAGTACAGTTGCTTAACCCGTCAGGACGCGCTCTGGGTAAAATTACCCAGGCCATACTTTTTTCTATTATTTACCAACTAAAAGGTTTAGACGCACCCTGAGTACTCTTCTAATAGACCCTTCTAAAGCGATTCCCACTAAAACTTTGTGTTCATGGTCAGTTGTGCATGATTATTTAACACCTTAACATCTTTTGGGTAAAATTCACCCAAGCGCGTCCTTTCGTAACCGTTTCAAGTTACAATTGCTAAAGTTTTGTGTGACAGTTATTTTAAAACTCGTTGTTTGATTGCAAAATTTGGATTATATTTGTGCATCAAAGTGATTTTGTTTGTTAAAATGGATTTACCAAGCTCGAGCAAGAAGCAGAAGACTGAAAAATATCATCCTCTTTTGAAAAATATGTGCAAGATTATATAGACGAAAAGGAATTTTCGGATTGCTCCGACAGTTCAGAAATCGATGAACTCTTCGTAAGTGATCACAATACTGATACAGAAAATTCTGCTGACGATAATGACGACAGTGACTCTGATGATGATATTCCACTTGCACAAATTGGTCATTTTACTGGGAAAGATGGCACAAAATGAAATAGATCTTTACCACAATCTACTCGAACAAGGTATTATATCATTTTTACCGGTACACCAGGACCTAAAGGTACAGCAAAAAATGCAGTAACAATAATTGATACATGGAGTCTCATGATAACGGATGATATATTACAACTGATTGTGCAATATACAAATATATACATTCAGTCGCAAAAAGAGAAATTTTGTAGAGAGCGCGATGCACAATATACGAATATTGTTGAAATTAAAGCCCTTATTGGCTTATTGTATCATTCAGGTTTTTTGAAATCAGCTAAATTAAATACAAAAGATTTGTGGGCAAAAGATGGAAATGGTATAGATATATTTATAGCTATAATGTTGAGAAAGAGATTTTGTTTTTATTGGAATGTTTCGTTTTGAAAATGTTTTAATCCGAAAAGATCGAAGAGAAACTGATAAATTAGCGCCAATTCGGGAGATAACTGAAATTTTCAGGAACAATATTAGAAATTCATTTAAAATTGGAGAATTTGCTACAATTGATGAAAAAACAAGCCAGCTAAGTATGGAATTAAGATATTTTATTGCAGATGCTCGTAATTTTTACACTTGTAATTTAGAAGTTTATGTTGGACAACAACCGGAGGGTCCATTTACGAATAGCAATGATGCAGCATCCATAGTTCTGCGGATTATTGAACCTATTGACAACACCGGGCGACAATTGGTTTACCAGTATCCCCTGATCGAAAATTTACTTTTGAATCACAAAACAACATGCGTTGCCACCATATGAAAAACAAAAGGAAATTCCAGCAGAATTTACGTCGACCAAAAGCAAAGAAAAATATTCCAGTATGTTTGGATTTAAGGCATATGATACTTTGAGTCATACATGCCAAGACCTGGTAAAATTGTTTTATTAGTTTCCTTCTACATAATGATAAATTATATATATATATATATATATATATATATATATATATATATATATATATATATATATATTCAACAGGTGACATGAAAGGTGGCGTCGATACAGTAGATGAATTATGGAACATATTCGGTTTCCAGAAAGTCACGTCCTGGCCACTAACAATATTTTTGGATTCCTGAATATTGCTGGTATAAATGGTTATGTGATACACAATGATAATAACAATGATCTTGTTCGTCGACTCTTAAAACAATTGTCACTGGCTTTAGTTAGGAACATTTAGAGGAGAGAGCCAAAATACAAACTCCTACAAATCTAAAAAACAGAATCAAAATGCTTCTTCCTGAAGAGCCAACCCAACCATCAGGTTTGAAAAGGACATTGAGGGCAACTGGAAGATGGAAGACTGCGGAAATAAGAAAGACAGAAAAACTAATACATCATGTAAATCTTGCAACAAACTTATGCGAGAGCATGTTATGCCAACATGTGGTGAATGTTATAATAATGCATACGATAAATAATTAACAAAATGTTTGAAAGTGTATATAGTATATATAACAACTTCTAGTTTAAATTTCATTAATGTTATTGTTTGCTTTTTTACCTTTAGTAATAAATAATCATTAAACTCATTAGGCATAGTTAAATTATAAGTTATATATGAATATAATTTAAAATGGAAGTACTAACATAGTTATTAAAAATTATATCGTACAATATAATTTATGTTATTTTATAATGTTATATTGTTATACACATATAAACACATCACAAATCGAATTGGTAAAAACCAGCGCGCGCGCTAACGTTACAAACTAATACGCGCATCCTGACGGGTTAATACAGACGGTAAATCGGTTCTTTTGCTTGTTGAAGCGTAAGAAAGATTTACATTATTAGCTGTGTTTAGTAAACTTTCATTCTCATCACTATTGCTTGTACCTGCCACAGCACATGCTATTTTAGATGAATTTTTTGTTTGATTATTTAAGGAATTATCTACATAGCCTTCAGCTACGGTCGATGACTGCCATCCGCCGTGTCTTTTTAAATCTAATAGATCGCCGCCCGCGTCAACAAGAATAGTCACAGACGAGCGCCGGAAACAGTGTCCTGTGTAAGCTGCAGCGTCTGGTAGTCTCAGGTATATAGCAATTGGTTTTGGCACGTTCCTATTTTATTAATACCAACACACTGCCTGGTCCATTTTCCGCTCACATAGTTTAGAAAAGAAGGTAATTCTGTAGCCTCATTTACTGCAGAGCGAAGGTGAATATATTTTTTCACGCTGGGGTAAACACATTCTGAAACCACAAAAAAATGTTGTCGTTTAGTTTTTGAATCAGGAATTTTAATAACTAGATTTTTCTTGTATTTTGAACATGCGATGGTTTTATATTACATAATTCTTGTTTTCTGCAGGCACCGCTTATACCAATTATAGGAACAACCCAAAAGAAAATTAAAATTTACAGATCTGTCAGCACAATATATTTTACCTTCATAAATTAATATTTATCATCTTGTGCATTTTCTAGGAAAATTGTTAATGTTCTCGTTTGTTAAAATTTGGAATTTTTGGGATTTAAATCCGTCAAATTTTCTTTTAAGTAGGGCTTGTAATTTGGAATAGCTATGATTTATATTAATTGTGGTCCTCAACATAGAGTAAAAACACCAAAGTGGAGAAGGCTTCATATTATTTGACAAATCTTGGAAATATGCCATATGCCCATATGCCATATCATAACATTCTCCGAAAATGAGTTCACGCCGTTTTTAAACTCCAATCAATGAATTTTTGGTACATATTTTTGCACCGACTCTTAGATTTCGCCGGAAAAAAGTTGCTGTTGGCTTTTTCTGCGATTTCAGTAATATTGGGTGGAGTTAAATCTATTTCACTTGTCACTCGACATTCTTTTAATTGAACTTTACACTCACAAAAACCAGTTTTAATGTTAATAAAATGCGAAGTTAATTGACAGTTCTTGATGTTCGTTCGCAAATCTCTATTGTGGTGTACCTAATTTTGATGGTTTGACGACTTATACCATATGTATGTTTACTTTTTATGATACATCCAGACAGCTATAAGAAGCGGGTTGAAGGAAACGGAAATAGGTATTTGTGCAACATCTGCGCAAAGTGTTACTGTGCTGCATGAGAGAAACGTTTTCTCGAATACAGCTCAGACACTTTGCGCTCGTGTTGCACGTAAGATTTTTCCTACGCTTGCTGTCAACCTTAATTTATACTATGTGTTACATGTTTCGTTTTTACAGTTTTGGAGAAATAAAATAAATGTTTGAAATACATCAAACAGTATTTTATTGTAATAAAACATAAGATAATAAAACAAAAAAACAGTAACATACAGGTACTGAATTAATTTAATACAACATTAACTGTATGAAATTATGTTGTTGAACATATCTATTCTAACTACTTATTGTTTACTACAATTATAGTAAATGTACAATTTTGACAATCCATAATCATGATTCCTGATTCAGAAGTTGAGGCAGAATTCTGTTGAAGCTCGTTTGCCTTGTATACTATTGGAGCTTCTTGTGGCTGTTCCAAAATCTTTTTAGTAGTAACAATTTTGTTACTCATTGGTTCCTCAACATATCCTTCCGCTATTGTTGAGATTTTCCAGCACCCGTGACGTTTGAGCTGCAGTAGATCCCCTCCTCCCCCTCCACTAGCACCGTAGCCGATGTGCGTCGATAGCAGTGTCAGTGTACAAGGTTGGGTCTTCTAAATTGAAAAACGTGGTAATTTCTTGTGGAATTTTTGCTATCCAATTCGGGCCAACAGATTGTTTTACACAAACTCCCTTATTGTACCTTAAGAAAAGACGGGTTATGGAAGTATAGGGGGCCGTAAATTAAGATATTTCCTACAAATTGACAAGTAATCCACACTATCTGATTGTCATTAGATATAGAGAACACCCGACTAGTTTGGGTTTTTGTAACTAGTATTTTTACAACAATCATTGATCCTTTATCCTCAATATCATGTTACCACCAAATTTGTCAGTTCATTTCTTCTACACCGGTTAGCAACTCCAAATATTAAAATTACTTTTTTGAATAAATGTGTATTGTCAGTGGCTTCTTTTAAAAATGTTACGATCTGATCCTTAGACAGGGTCTTAGATTTTTTAGGTTTGTAACCAACGTTTTTTCGTTTCACAAATGCCATTAATGTTATATAATTACTTATCTATGTCGTTCTTTATCTGAATTGTAGCTTTCAGCATAGAACATATACTCCACAAGGTACTTGATTTCATTACCTTACTTTTTCCATCAAAATATGCAATTAAAACGTTCTCTGAAATTTTATGAAAATCATTTTCACTGCACCATGATTGAAATTGCTCATGCTGTCTTTCATATTTCTCCCGCGACTTAGAAAGTAATAAGTTTATTGTTATATTTCTTGCAGATTCAATTATTTGTGGAGGAGTATTGTCACATTCAACTTCAGTATCACTTATTTCCATTATTAAATAAGTTTGTTTAAGTTTTTACAACTCTTAAATAGCCTAACTAAAATTCACTATTAATGATAGCAATGCTAGGTTAGGAAATAATAAACAAACAGTGGACCAACTGAGGTGTTTCATGTTTAAAAGTCAGCGCATGCGCATATTAACTTTGGTAATCATACAAATAAATCCCATTTGATTAACATTGCATTTTGCCGCACACGTGCGGCAAAGACCTACTTAGGGTTCTGTTAATAGTGTGTAAAGAGCTACTTTTTATAGCAAGCGTAGGAAAAATAATTATATAATTCCAAATGATTCTTAATATTAAATGAAATTCTATATCTAATAAATTTTGCATAAAATGGAAACGTCTATTGACAGGTGCTAAGTGGTTGCCAGGGAAGCTGTGCGATTTATTTTAGAGCTGTGCATTTTATTTTATCCTGCGTTATTATTGATTGTCGACTGTTTGTTTTTGACTATTTACCGTAATGGTCGTACGTAAACTAAATTATCTTACTTAGTATTTGTTAGTTTTCGTTAAATTAAAAGGATCATTTGAGTATTTTTTAATTCAAGTGATTGATTCTTGCAATTTATTTTGCGCCTTAGTGTGCCTGCCTATTTTACGCATGTTGCCATGGGCAACGTGAAAAAATAGTTTGCACATTTCGCATACTGACATTAGTAAAAAAATATGAACATTTTTTGACAGTTATAGAAAAACGGATATTTTCGGTGTCAGGTGTTGTTACTAACTAGAAATCTGAAATAGTGTATTGAGTATCAAGAACAGTAAGGGACGTTTACCGGCCGATAATGTTTAGAGGCTGAGTGATAGCGAAGCCTCCAATTTGTTCGGAGACCGGTACAACCCTTAATGTTCGTGATGCTCATACCTTTGCACGATTGTATTAAAATTACCACAATTGAAATTATTTAATTTCTTCTAAATAAACGAATGGTCAAAAGTGACGTTTTAAATGAAAATGTCCAAATTTATAGTTCTTATTGTTATGAAATATAGTACCTATGTAAAATTTTACTATTAAAAGACGGTAAGTAAAATCTTGACAGTTTCGAACCAGTAAACATATCCTATTGTCTTGGAAACAGATATGGTAAATAAACGAAAAAGCTCAATCGTGCAAAAATTTAGTACATGTTCTTAAGCCGTTGTAATATTGTACAATAAACATGAACTGTTTCAATTTTTTTTTTGTAAATAAATCTGTTTTTTCTATTCACATAGAAAAATGTGTAACGTTTTTTGCACTGAAACAATGAAAAGGTTATTTAAGCCCAAAATTGAGTATTGCGCAATTTGTGTCTAATCAATGTGTGTTTTGAAATATGGTCTGTCCAAACCTCCAATGGACTAAATAGCTCTTTTACTAACTTAGTCATCTACAAATAATGCTATCCTTTTCTTTCATGGCAATGTTATCAGACGTAAAATGTCATTTAGGAACACCTAACCTCTTTAAACTGTCATATTATTGTGCGCTTGCAGTTTGTACTACGTTATTTTTCAAATTAAACCAACTCCATATACCTATTAAAAAAATTTCCTTTCAGAACGCTTAAACTTAGTCAAGCGGCAATGATGAGTATTTTCTACAATTCTTAACTTAATTTTGTAGAAATTTCGTTGATCCTTCGATATGGAAGTGGAAGTTCAAGCTGGCCTTTCAAAACTACGTTCTGGAGAATAACTCATCCGTAAGAAGAAACGTCTCGTCCTTCACGTACTAAATTATTTCTCGGCCAAACTGAACGTTAGTGCAGCCGTTAAAGAAACGAGCAATGCTTTATGTTGTTCAGAACGAAGTATCTATGCTATTAAAAAGGAACATTAAAACGAAGCAATAGTTAGTCCGAAGAAACGTGCGAGAAAAAAAGGTGCACAAACAAACCAATGATCGCCTTCATGTTATGTTACCAAATATATGATTTGTGCGAGAAATATTATTTTATGTTTAAAATAAATGATGTACCTATAATAAAAGTAGGTAATCCACTAATGCTTATTTGGCGCTGATAAATTATAATAACTTCGTTGCCGTGAAAATGCAGAAAAAGAACACTTACGAAGTCACAATAACTAAAAACTAATACCTTAAGGTTAAATTAAACTTAAATGACTGTGCTCAAAATCATACATGCATTTGCACCAGTCGAAGAAGATACTGGAAAAAGTTGAGGATTTGATACATTTTGTCGTAATTAAGGTATTCGCGTTAGTTATAGAAAGTTTCTTGTTTAGGTACCTACTCTATAATGGTTAATTTGAATGTGGCCATAATGTGATTTTTGTTTCCAAGTCAGTTCTTACGTCAAGACCGCATCTCATGTGAAGTTCGTGTATAATCCCATGTTTAAATGTAATTAAGATTGCTTTTCCCTAAACATTCATAAACCTAATACATGTTAGCATGTGCACCTAAAATAAAATTCATTTACTGCAAAAATCAATAAAGTAATTTTTACAGTTATCTCGGTGCCCACATTTAGCTTCTAATGCGACCAGCTTCTTATGAATCGAACTTCTATTCGGTACATTTACAGCTCGATTTATAAGTTCCTTTAAATTTTATATTCGTCTTTTATTTTAGGTTAGAAAGAAAAACGGTGTCTCTTAGACCGTAGCTATCGGGCCCGGTATTATAAAACGGTGCAGTAATCCATCAGTATAATAGGTTTGGCAAGCATGCACTGCCTTCCCATAAGCCCCACACTGCATTTGGAGGTTTGGGCGGAATTGTTTTTTTATAACGCATACTAAACGTAAACATAAACACAATTAAAATACTTACCTTTTTTAGGTTTTTTAATGATGTATTTGTATATTAAAGTTTTAACTTTAATATACAAATACACCATTAAAAAACTCAAAAAAGAAGGATTTTAATATGTGTAATAATGGTGTAAGTTTACATTTTCATATAAACACAATTAGATCGGTATTTTTAACTCTAATGTAAATACTTAGTTCAAATTTAAGTGTAACAAAAAAACAGTTAATGAGGATAGATGAATGAGAGGAATTTGTTTAAATAAAAGCTAATTTTAAGTAAACCGTAATCGTTGGAATTAAAGGTAAATTCTTCAACCTTTTATCAAATCATAGTTTGATATACACTTTCAAAAATGTTGTTATAGTCATTATAAGTTTTTGTTATGAACGAATAAGTTCAAAGACAAATATGTAATTAAAAATTATTATTAATTTTATTAAATACATAAATAAAAAGTTTACATCGATTAGGATTTGAACCTACGACCTGTACTTTGCTAGAGTACCGCGCTAACCAACTGCGCCATCAAGGTTCAAGTCCCAGTCGATGTAAATTTTGTCTTTATGTATGTAGAACTGATGTAAATTATTTAGAACTTTTTATTTACGTATTTAGTAAAATTAATAATAATTTTTAATTGTTATATAGTTATTTAGAAAAATAATTGTATATGTATGAACATTTTTCATTTTTAATAAAATAACTGTAACGTTAATGACCTAACTAATTGTAGTTAACTGCATAACTTGTTTCAGAAATATTATTAAGTAGAATGGATTTAGGCGATAGCGTGTGAAATCACAGTAAGTTTTAGTTTACATTTACAATGATGTAGTTCAGAAAGATTAGATCTGATTCATTTTTCAAATTTTTCTTATGTAACATAATGTTTAATTTAAATATACATTAATGTAACTTTTTTTGTTACAAATGTTTCGCATATTTATACATTATGTATTAAATAGGAAATGCTAACATAATGCATTTCTCCGGGATGTATATTGTACTATTTCTGCTCTTCATTATTTGCTCATTTAGTTATTGCTAATTCTGTTAATGCTATTAACTTTTTGTTCCCTTTGTTTTATCTGTAGGTATTAACATTATTACGCTTAACGTAATTGTAACATTAATTTATTGGGATTTGCGTTCTGAAATTCTCGTTCTTTCATATCTATATATTATTTCATTTTAGAGTGGTTTTATTTTATTTAGTTTGCAAATAAACTATTACTATAGTATTATAAAAAAAGTGATTTTAACAATGATACAAACGATTAGGAAGTAGGCACGAAATCATGTTAAAAAATAAATGTTTATAATTTATTTAACGTATTCAGGGCGCCCGTTTTTCGACCTCCAACATTTGAATCTCTGTTTTTCTTCACTTCAACACCTCTAACGTGTTTAAAACGGTAGTTGAACATAGCTCGGTGTACGCTATAGATATTATATAAGTTATCGTGTAGTTCAGCTGATGCTTTGAAGATTACTAATGAAGTAGTGTACTGGATGCGTGGGTAGTGTGGGCATAGATGTACAAGTCGCCACGTGGTTTGATCTAACACAGCCCGTAAGTCACGAAACTTACTATGTTTTACCGAGGCTTTAGCTCGAACGCGAAGGTTGGACATGAGTTCTTTTACATAAGGTTGATTGATTGCTAATTAGTGGCTACTGATTTACTTTGTTTCAAATCGAGGTTGTGGGTGTTCTTGTATTGAGTAATTTGCACGGGGAATAGGTATTGATTGCTTTGATGGTAGCTAGAAACTCTGGGTGGTGGTTATGAAAAAAATGATACGGAGTAAATGTATTATCGCGGTACAAGGTGTTATACCTTCGGGAAAGATTAGCTTACCTTAATATGTTATATTTCCGTACAGGAGGTGTGGCTAAACGTTTTATATATTCTGGTATTAAAGAATGCAAAGCAATATTTTTAATGTTATATATATATATATATATATATATATATATATATATATATATATATATATATATATATATATTGTTACACGTCCAAACCGCACTAGGCGTCGTGCATGCTACTAATGTAAGCGGGTTGCCAAGCCAGCTAACAGGGAGATGGGCGTGGTCGAAATAATAAGTAAAATGAATGATTAAATGCTCAAACACCTTACACCTACATTCAAACAGCTCAGTCCGGGAAAATATGTCTCTAGGCGCCACCACAATCGAAACTTTGCTAATATAATTGTCTTAAGCTGGATGTTAATTAACCCTACTTGATTGTGGAAAGTAGGATTGTGCTTACTCGGTAAACTCATATACGAAGGTTCTAAAACAAACACTCGTCCCAAACAATTCAACTCAAACTCAAATAAATTTAGTACTACCCAGGTTATTAAAACTTTTGAATACACCTCGTATACCAAAACTTCCAAAATAAAATTTACTTTTAAATATTTCTGAATCGTATGCTTAAAATTTAAGGTTTCAAAACTCCAACTTTTGTTAACTTAATGAAATTTAAGACAACAGCTGATCTTTAATAGTGATTGTTTAAAAACAAACATGAAAATTTTGCAATAACCGGAAATATAACTTTAGGTTGTTTAAATCTGAAAAAAAATATGAAATTATTTTAAAATTTCAAAAAAGTACCAATTAATAAATTTACAACTTTTTATCCTGGTTAAATAAACAAAAATAAAAAATAAAATAAATATATATATATATATATATATATATATATATATATATTAATAAATATTATTATAATTAATTGTCCTGCATAAAATAATAAAACCAAAACTACATAAATTACATCAGCGGGGAAAGTTAAACCACCAATCCACTTTGCCTTTACTAAAACAAATTAATACGATAAGAAGATTTCTTTCCTTTCAAAACTATTTAAAATTTAAACAACATCGCAAAAAATAACAAAAATAATGGCTTAAAGGTTTTAAAAAAATTTTAAATTAATTTCTTACAAAATTTCCATAATCCTTTTTCTTTTTTTTTTCCTTAAATAATTATTTTATATTTTCCCTTAAAATTCCTGAAGCACAACAAATTAACAAAACTTACCTTGTATAAAATTCCAAAAAACAGAATAAACTGAATTTTTGCCTTCTAAAATTTCAGAACCTTTATAAATTTACCCTTATACAAATAAACCAAGTATATAACGTTATTAAAATTTTAATATAAAAAATTGTTCATTAACATTTCATAAATAATTTTAGCTGTTGTTACAAGAACACGCCTACTTAACACAACTAACAACGTTATCTTTTTCAAACTTTAATTAATTTTCTTGAAAAAAACAAATAATTTTATTTAAAATTTTAAATTAATTTTTATTTAAATGTCCATTATCCTTTTTTCCTTGTTTAAACAATTATGCCTATTAAAATTCCAAAATACCCAAATCTCCCAACAAAACCTCCCCGTTTCTCACCAACAGCCAAAAACGAAAAAACTTAACTGTCTCAATTCTGACTTTCCTATTTATAACTTCAGTCATATCTTTAAACATGCTTTTCCGGTTTATTTAAAGTTTCATAAAATTTTAGCCCGATTTCCCTCTTACAAGCACGCGTGAATTACAATACATCCCAATTTTTTTATTCAAATTTTACAATTATTCTGAAAAACATTTTTACCAATTCATTATAATTGGAATTAAACTTTTAACGTTATCCCCGCGTCGATTGTTAACATTTGCAAAAATTCCCTTAATCCAAATTCCATATACATCCGTTTCTCAAAACAAGCCAAAACAAAACTTTCGAAATTAAACTTAAACTCCCAATTTTCTTCATATTTTTAAAACATTTTCCTTATTCTTCAATTTTCACCAAATTTCATTTCCAAAACTTCCATCAACGGCAAAACATACAATCCATGGAAATTTCCCCATGACAAATTTCTTTCACATTTCATTCATCAAATCTAATTATTCCAACACAAACTTAAACATTAAATACACTTCTACATACAAATTTATTTTCCTAATTTCCTGGCGTATCATAACCCACAACATTATTCACACAAAAAAAATTTTTTTCGTTCAAATCAATACACTCGTCTAAAACCAAACACGTCATTATAACATCCTCATACAGGGTGCGTCAACGCAACCTGACACCTCCTCCACAAGGAGATTTTCTTCCAGAAAAACTCAAAATACTGGTCCTGAGACCACACAAAGTCAAAACAAAACACTTACCGAGGTCCGTCAAGCCACCCCAACTAACGGTGTGTGGTGGAAGGGATCCGCCCGCTCCCCATCACCAAGACAAAGATCACAAAAACAACACTGAGCCAGAGCCACTACAACTCAGCCGGAGACTACGAACCTAAAATAGGGTGGGCAGAAACCACACCTAAACATGGCCTGGCCGGCGGTCCAAACCATGGGGACCGGCGTAGCCGAAATTCGAAAGCCACCGCCAAATAAACATCAAAATACGAGCATCGCCCGCAGCCGATGATCAGCCTCACCGACTACCACCTACGTCACTCTCACTCCAACGCAATATAAAGTCAATGCTTTCCCGGTGTACGTGACTGCTTAACCCACACCTGCCTCCTGGTGTCGACATCATACCAATAAAAAAACACTCACCCAAAAAAAACAAACGTCAAATAAAGTTCAAAAAAATCACAATCGGTATATAATTTTTCCTTAAAAAAAGTAAACATTAAACAAGGTAATCAAAAGTAGACCCTCAGACTTCCTAAAACAAAACACCCTAATCTAAATAATCCTAATATATAGACCAATACCTAAACAAACCCAAAATAAAAAACAAAAAAAACAACAACTATAAAAAACAAAATGGAATAAACAACCAACTCAAGAACCCAAATAACCCTCTCAAACAGCCCAAAAAAACCCCTCCCGGGGAAGAACAACAAAAAGGGACAAATCCCGTCAAGAAAGGTCTCACCCTACCGACCACCCCTTTATTAGCCCTCTTACGAAACAAAAAAAAAAAAAAAAAAAAAAAAAAAAAAAAAAAAAAAAATAAAAAAAACAAAAACGAAAATTCTATAATACAAAAACCAAACTTAATCGTCTGAGGGTCTGAAAAACTTTGGCATGCCATATGCCTCTAAGGGAGGGTCCGATAACTCATACGTCTGATACGAAACTTTTTCTTTATATAAAACGGTCCAATAAATTTAGGTGCTAATTTCGCGGCAAAATAACGCGACGCGTCCGATAAAACATAATTCTTCCGCCACACAGTATCCCACTTGAAAAGTAGCTAATCTTCTTCGTAAGTCGTAATTCTTCTTACTTCTAAATATGCTGCATTCAATCTTCTCTTAATGTCATCATACACTTCTTGAAAAACATTGCCTCTAGCAATTAAAGGTTCTCTATTCGAAACGCGACGTCATTCAAAGTATTAACTACGGGTTCTCCATGTCTCGTTCCATCGAGATTCATTTCTCTACCAAAATTCGCAAAATACGGCGTCATTCCAGTAACTTCATGAGTAGCTGTCCTAATTGCACAAGCCACCTTCGCTAAATACTTGTCCCAATTTCTCTGATTGTCTTCAATATGATGCTAACATAGTCTTCATTACTGATTAACCCTTTCTGTTGGGTTCGCCTGAGGGTGATAATTTATTAAAATGATCTTGGCATTATACGTGCCACCAAAAAACTGCACTTCTAAATTTGATCCGTTATCAATAACACATACAACGGTACACCAAATAATAAAACACATTTTCTTCAATATTTTTTCCAACACTGCGGCCGTAGCCGTACGTAACGGGAAAAATAACACAAACTTCGTAAAATAATCTGACACACTAAACATAACTATAACCACTTTTAGACCTAGGAAGAGGTCCCCAATATTTCGAAATCATTTGCCACGGTTTATCGATAACTGGATGCTGAGTCATCAGTCCTGCCGGTAATCCGCTTTTGTGCTATACACACTTCACACTTATTCACATAACGTTTCACATCATTCTTTAACTTAGGCCAATAATATAATTTCGAAATACGCTCATATGTCTTGAATATTCCTGCATGCCCTGCAGTAGGTTCGTCGATACTTTCTCAACATTTCACCACGCTTCGCCTTCGGAATAACTTCAAACTTTCCGCGTCTTCACGTAAATTCGGATAACTACACGTCACATGCTTATATAACTTCCCATCTTGAACTCTCCATTTTGGATACGCTATCGGTCGATTCTCAATACATCTCTTCATTCTTTCAATCCATTTATCTTCTACAATATCGTCTTCTTCATTATGGTCTTCCCTAATTCACTGTCGGTATTATCTTCACAGACGTTTCCTCAATAACGGAACTGATCGGATAGGTATCTACCATGATTCTACCCTTCCTTGTATAACTTCAAAATCATACTGCTGGAGCCTAACTGCCCATCGAGCCAAACGTCCTGTCGGATCCTTCAAATTATGTAACCATACTAAGGATGCATGGTCCGTAATAACGCTAAACTTAACCCTTCGATGTATGGTCAGCTTCTCTATCGACCATAACACCGCCAAACACCCTTCTCCGTAGTCGAAAACTTCCGTTCGCTACGCGTCAATGATCTACTTTATAACATATAACTTTCTCCACTCCATCAATAGTCTGAGTCAAAACTGAGCCGATTCCATAATCCGATGCGTCAGTTTGAATCGAAAACGGTAAACTAAAATCTGGACACGTCAAAATAGGTGCTGTCCAAAAACAATAATATCCAACGCTTCACTACATTCTTCCGTCCACTCAAAGCGTACATTTTCTTCAATAATTTCGTAAGAATAATGACGAGAACTGCGCGATAAAACGCCGATACCATGATGCCATACCGATAATTCTTCTAATTTCCCGCTGTAGTCGGAACCGGGATCTTCAAAATAGCTTCAACCTTCTCGGGATCAACTGATAAACCGGTAGAATTTACCCAAAAAATAACGCAAGTCACGACAAAAGGAACCTCAACGTTAAACCTGCCCGTTCAAAACGCTTAAACACTTCCGTTAACACTTCAATATGTTTCTCAAACGTCGGTGTACAAATTATAGTATCATCAAGATAAACAAACAAAGGTTCCAATTCTGAACCAATAACACTGTCAATTAATCGTTGCCACGATGCCGGTGCTTAAAAGAAAACATTCTCTTAAACTGATAAAGACCCTATTGGGTACCGTAAAAGCCGTAAACTCTTTGAATCCTCCGCCATTGGCAGTTGCCAATACGCAGACTTAATATCTAAAGACGAAATAAACTTCGCGTCACGAAGACGATCTAAAATTGACGAAACGTAAGGAATAGGATAAGCATCCTTTCCGTAACCTTATTCAACTTGATAATCTACAAAAACCTATATTTCCCGTCCTTCTTTTGACCATAACAATGGGACTAGCCCATGCACTACTCGATTTCTCAACCACTAAGCTTCAACATTTTCTCTAACTCATCATCAATATGTTCTGCATAAATGGGATACACGATAATACCTTTGCTTAATAGGCTCACTATTGGTCCTAATTCGGTGCTCTACTAAATTTGCGCATCCTAACTCTTTCTCCTTAGTCCTCACAAAATAATCCTCAACTAAATTGTCTAATAAATTCAATTGATCGGTAGTCAAATCTAAACGTGAATGTATTACTAAATCCCTAGTCTCTAAAATTTCAATCTCACTCAAACTTTCAAACTGCCATTCACCTCTACGAAAATCAGGTACAATACCTGCCTTTTTCCAAAAATCCCATCCTAAAATCATCTGATGTCTTATATCGGGTACAATAATCACGTCCATTATAACAATTTTCCTCTAATTTCAATTGGAATCGTCACAGTGCCTACAGATAAAACTTTCTGGCCATTCGCCAAACACACGTAGTCACACGCTTACTTCTACACCTAACTCCTAACCTTTCTAAGCTATTCCACCCTTTTATTCCCAAAATCGTTCTAGAAGAACCACTATCCAAGAGTGCTAACATAGACTGACTATAAACATTAACATAAATAAATGGTCTCTCATCTGAACCCTGATTGTCAAACATATAATTCAATAAAACTTTATTTTTCGAAAACGTTATCTCTGCCTTATTTCGAGAACTATTATAAAATATAGCCGACTCTACAAAAATTTCGGAAGACAATATGCGACTGTCTATTGCCTCCCTTCCCCATTTCCCTGATTACGTGGAAATCGTGAACATTTAGGACATGTCCTAACGGTAAAATCTGCCCTACCACATCGATAACAATACATATTCTTTTTCGGTACCTGACATTGTACTGCCTTATGATTGCCTTGCTTGCAATTCCAACACAACAAAGGTTTCGCCACATTCATAGTCTTTCTGGACCCAGACGGTTTCACTTCCACTCTCTCAGATACCTTAACTTCGTCACCTTTCGCAACATTACGTGACTCACTCACACTCTCTACTTCACGTACATATGCTAAATCGGTCTCTAAATCTGACTTTCTCCTACTCGGGGGTACGTAACTGTCCATTGCCTGTATACGTTCTTCAATCAATCTCCCATACTTAATTAAATCACTAATAGTACCAATTTGGGTAAGTCCTAATTGAGTCTGATAAATAGGAGCGATATTTTTACATAAAATTCTTAATTGTTTATCCTCAGATAATCCTTCATTAAGTCGCGAAAATAATGTGCGCATAATAGCAACATAAATACCCATAGGTTCGTCAGACGCCTGTGTGCGTCGCTTAATTTCCTCAATTAATCTCTCATCGTAATCACTTGGCTGGAACTGCAATCGCAAAGATTCCACCAATTCACCCCATGTCTTAACCTCTTTCCTAATTGACCTGACATAAATAAGTGCGGTACCGGTAAACAAATCTAAACATTCTGCAAACAGTTGTTCATCCTTAACGTTACGGGAAACTTGTAACTCACTAATTCTTCCAAAAATGCATTTAACGACAAAGACTTAATGTCACCTGAAAAGAGATGTTCCACTTGCATACGGGAACACTCTTCGCTACAGTCATAATAGGTTACGTTTACTAAAGGGTCAACTATTGGTAATTCAGTCTTAAAATTGGTTGATGGTGAAGCCATCACGTCATCTGTACTTATCCCTACATTAGCGGGAGTCCTAACTACTACTTGCCTATCTAAAATTTCATAATTCGAAACTAAAATTGCCATACTCGTAATAAAGTCCTCTTTCTTTTATTTTCTACATCGTTTTTGCCACAACATTATTAATTCTATTAAAATATACTTAAATTTTGTCTCGATAGTCGCTATAATTTTCGTAGTCACGTTACTCTGTAATTCATCAATTAATTTCTCAATTTCTAACTTAGTTTCATTAATAGCTAACCTATCAGTATCAAATTCAAACGGGTACGGGGGTCGCGTACTCGCCCTACCCGCAGCTTCTTCACTATAAATATTCCTAAGTGCTTTCCGTAAAGCCGTAGGAAGCATCACCTCCCCTAATAGCTATCTCATTCAACGTCAAACAATCAATATGGATCTTATAACCCATCTTAACAAATAAAAGTTTCCCAAAATACTTCAAAAATATCCTAAACAACTCGTTAATACCACCAAAATATCTTTCAGAACAAAGGAATTCACTTAACACACAATAAGCTCAAAGTCACAAATGTAAATACTTAAACACTAATTGTCTCCTCACAAAAAAAAATTGCCATACGACTCAACATTCACTAATCTCAACAAGTCCAATCGATAATTCGTCAACAATCAGTAATCTAAACTTCAGAATCCAAAATTCTACTACAATATTTAATCAAAAATCAAAATTAAGTCACAGTTCATTCACAAGGCCCCACACGTTGGGCTGCCAAATAATTATGTTACACGTCCAAACCGCACTAGGCGTCGTGCATGCTCACTAATGTAAGCGGGTTGCCAAGCCAGCTAACAGGGAGATGGGCGTGGTCGAAATAATAAGTAAAATGAATGATTAATGTGCTCAAACACCTTACACCTACATTCACACAGCTCAGTCCGGGAAAATATGTCTCTAGGCGCCACCACAATCGAAACTTTGCTAATATAAAAAACTTTTTGAATACACCTCGTATACCAAAACTTCCAAAATAAAATCTATCACTCAAATTCATTCAATGAACGGTAATTAATTTTTAAAATTCTTAACATGAACGATATCTTTTAAATTTAATTTACTTTTTATAATATTTCTGAATCGTACTGACATTCGTAAATAATTTAAGGTTTCAAAACTCCAACTTTTTGTTATACTTAATGACATTTTTAAGACAACAGCTGATCTGTTAATAGTGCATTGCACTAATTAAAACAAACATGAAAATTTTGCAATCAACCTGGCAAATATAACTTTCAGGTTGTTCCTTAAATCTGAAAATTAAAAATGCAAAGCTTACTTTTAAAATTGTCAAAACAAGATCACCAATTAAGTAAATGTTACAACTGTGTTTCATACCTTTAAATAAACAACAAAGTAAAAAAAATAACGATAAAATATATATTGTCCTGCATAAAATAATCAAAAACACAAAATCTACATAAATTACATCAAGTGGTTGAAAATTAAACCACCAAGTACCACTTTGCCTTCTTACTACTAAAACAAACCAAATACGACTCAAGAACGATTATCTTTCCTTTCAAAACTATTTAATAATTTAAAAACATACGCAAAAAACTAAACAAAAGATAATCGGCTTAAATGAGTTCTTAAAAAAAAATTCTTAAATCTAATTTCTTACTTAAAATTGTCCATTAAATCCTTTTTTCTTTCTTCTTTCTTCCGTAAATCAATTATTTGTAGTCCATTTGTAATCCTTAAAATTGCCTGAAGCACATTACAAAAGCTCAACAAAACTTATTCCTCTGTGCACTCACAAACAGTCCAATAACACGTAATAAACATGTTTGGTTGTTAAAATTTCTAGCAACCTTTATACCAATTTAGTCCCTTATAAAATAAACTTTCAATGTCATATAACGTTACTTAAACATTGGCTTAATATACAACGAACACTTCGTTCACTTAACAGGTGGTCTCATAAATACTTTTTAATCTCGTTACAAGAACACGCGCTGCACTTAACACTTTAACATAACAACTGTTATCTTTATTCAAATCTGCTTACGCACTTATTATTTTCTTGAAAATAAACAAACTAATTTTATCTTCAATCTCAATTTTATTATCGTTTTATTTATGAATGTCTTTTACGATTCATCCCCGGTTCGGGTTACGCAGTTGTTTAAACAATTACTGCCTCATTAAAATTCACAAATATACTCCAACATCATCCCATTCTATCACACAACCTCCCGCGCGTTTCTCACCAACAGCCAAAACGAAAAAACTTAAACTCTCGTCAATCTCTGACTTTCCTATTTATAACTTCAGTCATCCATCTTTAAACATGTCTTCCTTCCGCGTTATATTCTCCAATAGTATTCATTCAAAATTTTATAGTTCCTGATGCTTCCCTCTATAAACACGCGTGTAATTACAATACATCGCCATATTTGTTTTCACTTACAAATTTTACAATTACTTCATGAAGAAATCATTTTTCGTCACCCATTCATTCAGTAGCCACTCTGGACCATTACCAACTTTTAACATTATCTCCAACCTGCGCTCGATCTCGTTCCGCAACATTTGCAAAAATAAGTACCGTCTAAGGTCTCAAATTCCATATACATACACGTATTCTCAAAACAATTGCACAACATTACAAAAACTTTCGAAATTAATACTTAAACATACCCAATCTTTTCTACATATTTTCTAAAACATTCTACACTTATTCTTCACATTTTTGACCAAGATTACTCATCTATCTTCAAAACATTCCATTTCTTAACGGCAGCAAAACAGTAGCAATCCAGTGGTAAGCATTATCGTCCCATCGACAAATTTCTTTTCACATTTACATTCATCAGAATCTAATTATTCCAACAATAAAGTCTCTATAACATTCAAATACACGTATCTACATACAGAATTATATTTCTCCTACATTTCCAGTGGCGTATCATACACCCACATACATTATATACACACAAAAAAAATTTTTTTTTCCGTTCAAACTCAATACACTCGTGCTCAAAACACGTAATACACGTTATTATAACATCCTACATACAGGGTGCGTCAACGCAACCTGACAATATATATATATATATATATATATATATATATATATATATATATACATACATACATACATATATATGCTTACTTTTATTTACGTACTTTTCAAGGGCTGGAAGTTTATGACCAGAAATAATTATCGGATCCTGGTCTAGTTGATCGCTTTCCATCTGACAACATTTTGCACTTAGTAAAATGCCTGGGGGGCGTGTTATGTATGTAAATTTGTAGGTAGAACTGAGCAGCTCTGTTGCGCTGCCTTGTGGATACGGTGGTGCTGGAAGAATTGAGGCAAACAACCTTTCTGTCCGACGGTGTAAGTATTTAACGACTCCGTGAATTAAGCTCTCAACCTTAAGTTCTGTTCGGATCTCTGTGTAGGCGCTGTAAAAAGTTTACGTGCAGATAAAGATGAATTTGATCGGCAGTCGGCCAGGTCACACAAAAGAATTCGAGAAAGGATCGGAATAAAGATTCCTCACTCGGTCGCGCGTTTTGTGTTTATATAAATCCTCTGAAGACGGGGACGGCTTTGTTAATAGCGTTAACTCAAAGGTTGGTAATGGTTTAATTAGTGGGATTAGAGTAGAACTCTGATGTAGATTCTCAACGTTTTCGTATTGACGACGGAGAGGATAAAATTCATTATTAGATTATTCTGCGATATAGAAAAAATGGTTAACTATCGAACCATTAATTAAAAAAAATTGGAGAGTTTGGAGAGTTTCGGCTCTTTACATACTATACCCTCCTTCCGCTACTAAACGGTGTGGTTCAGGAAGTCCACTCTTTTCACCCGTATCCTTTCCTCAGTAGGTAGTAAGATGGCGATGTGATGCCAGTTTTGTCGTTGGCGTCGGTTCTGCCCCAGTCGGTTTGGCGAGGGTATTATTATAGCGGACGGTGGCTGGATTTCGATCCCCATTGTGATATCATTGAAGGTTACGTCTCCTAATTGCCGCGTTACGTCCTCTGGAGCGGAGACACCCTTCCTGTCGTTTTTGGTAAAACTTTTGTGTGGCTTTTGACTGCGGAGAGTTCCCAGTTATAAGATTTTCTCGGCGGCGTCACTGGAGGCGAGGAAGTTCTTGGTGTGGGATTGGGCAGTCGGTTCAAGTACCGATTCGGGCTCAAACATACCGGGTGATATGAGAGAGAGGGGCTGGCAGTGTTCGGTCCCCGGTTGGCGGTACGCGTCTGGCAGCGTTTCTTGGTTAGTGATGCAACGAGAGCCATTTTAAAGCTGCAATAAATTCTACTAGTATAGAGTTTAAAACCCGGAAATTGTACGGACGTTAAAGGAAAGCTTTCATTAAGTATTTCACCTCAACACAATTTGTATTATTCAATTATCCCACAATTGGCATAAGAATACACACATTCAAATATTTTGTTATCAGCCAAAATAAACATCATGGGGTTAACCTGTCTTAACTGGTTATTTTATACAGATTTATCGCAAAGTGTAAACAGATTTAGATTTATTAGCTACAGTAGAAAATAATTAATTTTAATTAATAGCAAGCCAACAACTGTTTAGCTTAGTAATTATGTACACCAAAATTAAGTAGTATTGTAGTGCATTCACGGCACTGTTTTTAGGGTAAACGATTTATTATTTAACTTAAAAAGAATAAAAAATAAATTTGAAAAACACAAAATTGTTTAAATTAGTTTCCAGGTTCAACTACTCAAAAGGTAGACTGCAAACATTACAGGTATGAATAAATACAATCGGTTTGTATTTATCACTCACAGTTATAAAAACATCTTTAATAAGCATTAAAGGATCCCAGAAAAATCTTTATGAATTGAACGCAATTATATCGTGCACAAAACATTTATAACTAAGCAAAAGTAAACGTTGCTGTAGTTTATGATAGCACAACTTAAGCTTTTTAAAATATGGCTCTTAATTGTATTGAAATTAAAGTTTTGAAACACTTAGCTCAAATGGATTTCGTAGGTATGAGAAGCATGGATCGAAGATAATTGCCTTTACTGAAGTGTTAAGTTCTCATAGACCGTAATTTCGATACACAGCTGTATATACTCCCACTATGGTTTAAAACAAATTATTGAAATAACCAAATTAACGCCAGCTGTCTGTCAAAAGTTATCCTGAATTAACGATGTAGGTTGTGATACACATTTAAGAGATTCTCGAAATTGCGCATAATTCCTGTTAACAAAACACTCAAAACAAAATTTACACAATTTATAACAGTTATCGTAATGGATGAAATAAATCTAATAATATTGGTTTAATAAAACTACTTTACGAATTATAGTTTTCTTACTGGATGGATAACAAGGGAGCAGAAATTAGGTATACTTTAGATAAAAATATATAAGATATACCTAGTCGAGAATGAACGAAAAGTTTATCCGTGAAACGTATTAATAGTGAAGTAAAAATATGGTCAATGTTATACAGGGTTATGCTAAATGATGGACCCATTTTTAAAGATTAATATTTATTAAAGTACAAATCTAAAATGAACAATCTTTATACCAATGGAAAGTGGAAGTTTCAAAGTTTTTTTGCCATACATTATAATTGTTCAATGTGTCCACTGTCTGTCTGCTGCACGGCAAACATCTATGCGGTAGCCGAACTCGCCCCACACACGAAAAACTATTACTGTTACCGAGTGCACGGCGGCAGTGATACGGTTCCGCAGATCGTCCAAAGTTATTGGTAGAGGTGGGACCCTAAACAGCTTCTTTAACACAACCCCATAAGAAATAGTCACCTGGGGAGAGGTCAGGAGATCTCGGTGGCCAGAAGTGTAAAACCAGGTCTTCATTTCCCCTGCGACCTATCCAGCACTGAGGAAAGGATACATCAAGGTGCCAATGAGCATTCCTGTTAAAATGAATTGTAAAATTAAACTTTAAACAGCCATTATTCCAACATGTCCAGGTACGTTGTTCAGTTACAGTCCTTTGCAAAGAGAAATGGTCCATAAACCTTTGTACGATACGGCACAGAACACGTTTACATTCGGTGAGTCTTTCGTGTTGCAATGTTGAACGTGAATTTTAAAAATATGCGAACATTGTGTTGTTCACTTTTAAATGGAAAGTTTTGCTAAAATGATACGCTGTAGAAACGCGTCATCTACATCACTCCTAGCACACAAAATTGAGACGCATCTCTTTGTCATTAGATTTAGAGCCTGCACAAGTTGTAATCTAGGGCATACAACAAACGCCGTCTCAAAATTTCCAGACAGTTGATTGGGGTATTAATTCTCTACTAGCTTATTGATGACTTGCTACTGTGAACAAAACTTTCTTCAATACGTCTACATTCTAACAGTATGTTGTGCTTTTTTTAAAATTCAGTCTGTTGAGATTGTAAACCAACAGCCAATTCTTTTTGTAGTTGGTGGTTCAATACCGAATTTGGTACGAAGTGTCCGCTGTACTACAATTTGTGACTCACTTTTTACGAACTGAAGAACGCAGAAAACCTTGTGCTATGTAGTTTAACAACTAAACCGAATGACGCTATTGACACGCGAACTCTACCGGCACGAACTCTATCGGCCGCTTCTGGAACCATCATTGCCCGCCAAAACTTTGAAATTTCCACTTTCCATTGGTATAAAGATTGTTCATTTTGGATTTGTACTTTAATAAATACTAATCTTTAAAAATGGGTCCATCATTTAGCATAATCCTGTATATTAATAAAATAAAGCTTTGGCATATCTCACAATGACGGGTGTAGTTTATGGAACTAAAAATTTGTAAGATTTCTTATTCCATTCAAGAACGCATCGATTAAGACTGCAAATTAAAATATTTAAGTGTGGAAAATAGTTATAGATTTTTTTAAAATAATTACAATCATATATTTAATCTTACTGCGTAAAAATAATGCTTTGCCACGTTTTAGATAGCGCACGTATATTTTCAAAGTATGCGAAATTGCAACTGGCGATTCTAAAAGTAATGTAAGGATTTAACTATTCTCTGAATATTACGATGGGTAGGTTTTGTAACCGGAATAGAAAAATTCCGTGATTTTCACAATATAATTAATTATTTAGTAGGTTTTGTAGATAAAATTTGTTAAAATTAAAATTCTTTATTATGGTTTTAACCACAAGAAGGACGAACACGATCGATATTTTTCGGAACTACGTCACCTTGCAAAGTAAATTTTAATTGGCTATTTTAAATTTGGTGGTTAAAAATATTAAATGACACGCGGTGTTAGCATAAATACGCGAACGTCTGCGCGCGAAAGAGTTCTGATGCTATGTGGAGGTTTCCCAGGGGTATCCCAGAGCGACTTTTCTCTTAAATTAAATTAAATACTACCAAAACGCGAGCGGTTTGTGTGGTATAATTACTTTATAAACGTGAAGGT